>CM053791.1:291664167-292264167 GCA_028749045.1 Cupressus sempervirens | reverse complement strand
AGAAAAAAAATAGAAGGGAGGCTAGACTTCATCATCTAAGCTAGGAAGTATTAGAAATTTCTTCACAATATGACTTCTCCATGGCTTAGATGATGAAACCTTCTAAAAACCACCAATTCAAGGAAATACAAGGTGGAAATGGAGAAGGAAAGAGGGGGTTTCCACATGTTTAAGTGGGGAAGCGAGGCATGAGTTGTGAGGCACATCACAAACATTGGTTATAGATGTGATAATACCCATTTAGAGGTTGTGAAGTGTAAATGAAGTGACACAATTCTCTCCTTGAAATAGTAATAATTTTTATATATGAGAGCAAGTCATTTAATCTACTGCATGTTGATAGTGCAGAAAATGCTATTTAAAATAAATTTAAAGAACACTTACAAATTTTAAATAAATTCTTTATTATTGATTTATAAATTGTAATATATTAGATATACATTTGTTTATCATATTTGAAAATAATCAACATATTCTAATCAAAATATACTTGTTTACATATTAGTCAATTATAATCTATAATCAAAATATACTTGTTTACATATTAGTCAATTATAATCTATTATGTTTAAAATATATTATAAAGTTATTGTTCTATTTAACATTTAACATCTCTTTGAATTAGAAATAGCTAACATATATATTTCCAAGTTTTGCACTGTTTACGATCTTATTGTATTTTTTGATCTATTTGACATGACATATATTACAATCATACGTTCTTCTACAATGTAGAAATTTAACTGTATGTTACAATCGTTCTTTCTATTATAGTGTAGAATTTTTTCTCTGATTTGTTTCACGGGTTCTTATAAAGGAAACGTTCTCTAGGGTAGGGCCATTGATGGAAGGGTGGTTGCCTATGAGAAAGAAAGAAGATGGCGAGATACCTAGCTACAGCTTTCAATACCTAAAAAGAAAGCCATATGATTCTGGGACCCTCATTCATAGGCATTAGCAGACAATATCTGTTAGCTTGGGCCAACTTTTGATCTGAACCAAGCAGATAACCTTTAAGTAGTTTTATTCTGTTCACTGTCTGCATGGCAACCATGATTGGAAAATGAGTGAAAGCAGGTCATATTCGTTGAGTGTGGCCATCTATTCTTTTCTATCGAGGTGCTTGAGAATCTATCGACAGTCCTTTCTCATTCCGACCGAGATTGCCTTCATTCATTCCCTTCCTCACTTCTGCATTTCTGACCATCCACATATGATGTATAGCTCGCTACTATACACAGAATAGGATATGATGGGATTAGAATATAGGTCGAACTCCAGCTAATGACTACCACTCAATCCATTGGAATCCCCCACCAGCTGGATCGATAGGATGCGAAATGATCAACCAACTCAATCCATATATTGTGTCACATGCCATTGAACTATTTCCATTAGTATGGTACGCATTAAGAGTGTTGGAAGGTATGATGGTGCTACTTCAATAATGCAAAATTGTAGAATTTCTATGTCCTCTACTCTGATGCATGTTTGCAATATCTCTTGTTGTATTGCATTATAACTCATTTGACTTCATAGTTTAAATGATTGTTTGGTACTTTTTTCTATTATAAATAATATATGGTATTGAAAAATTGTTGGGAATGTCAAGTCTAATGGTTACATAATTGTTCCGCTTCTAATGGCTCATTACTTAAAGGTTGTATGTGAATGTATAAATGGATGTCTACAATCATATATGCATAGTATTGTATTATAGACTAAATAAATAATAAAATGATTTCTTGTTTGAATGTGGACGTAACTACAATTTTTAGTGAACCATGATAAATATTGTCTCTCATTTGTTCATTTTATGTTTTTACTCATTTTTTCTTCTATTTAAAATTTACAATTGGTATTAGAGTCATGTTGAAGTATTGAACCGAGATGGAGCCAAGATGTTGTGTCAATTGGTGGGATGAATGGACAAAAGAGAAGAATTTAGAGGAGGAATTTGGATTTGTTTCCTTCTCATCTCTTGATGTAGTTGTTGTTGCCATTGGCAAAGAGATGGATGAAAACAAAGATGCCAAGAATCAAGAGGATTGCCTTCAAAAAGAAATTGTTACTCCAAAAGAAGAGGTTTAGATGGTGAAAGAGAAAATTTCCTATATAGAGCAGGAAAAAGAGAAAGCTATGAATGAGTGGGACTTTTCTGAAATGAGAAGAAATGAAGAGATGAAGATGGAATTGATTAAGATCCATACAATTCTTATTAAGTTAGGAATTGATGAGGAAAAATGTGAAACTGAAGAGTCCATATGAAATGGAACAGCTAGAATTGAAGGTAAATCTACTAAGATAATTGAGCCAAGCAACATGCCTATGTTTATTGAGGTTACCAAGTATAATGGCAGTGGTATGAAACTGATGTCAGTAGGAATAACAGTCTTTCAGTAACCAAGAAAAATAGAGAGGTGACATTTTACCTAGAGGCTCTGCATAAGGAGCACATTGATTTGGGGATCTCATATGATCCATTAACTGGTTATTATGGTATGGATTTCATGCTAAAAGAGGAGAATATTTTTAGTTTTCAAGTTGAAGATGCTATGTTGCAAAGTATTATTAGTTCTGAATAATTTTGGAGAAGATTGATTTAAAGTGTTCGTGAACAATGTTTGGCAAAATTGAAATCTTTAATGGGCCTAGTTGTGATATAAAGAATTGGAAATGCAAGGAATGTTACAAAGCATGGTTGTGCTAGTTGGGCTTCAAGTCAGAGATTGTTGGGAATGGGAAGCCCAATGATCACATGACTATTCGACTTCTCATGGCTCTTCACTTGAAGGTTATATGTGAATGTATAAATGGATGTCTACATTCATGTACTACATAGTATTGTATTGTAGATTTAATTAATAATAAAGTGATTCTCTGTTAGAGTGTGGATGTAGCCACAAGTTGTGGTAAACCAAAATAAATATCATGTCTCTTATTTGTTCATTTTTCATTTTAAATCATTTTCTTTTCTATTGAAAATTTATAATAATACCATGAACAATTTTACATGTATTTGATTTATATAATTGATGCATTTATATTTTAGATATGGAAATTTAAACATTGTAGAAAGAATATATTAATCTTTGTACTAAAGAATTTTTTAGTACAATAGTAATCAAATGATTTTAAAAGGGTTGCTACTACAAAATAAAATACAACATAGATTTGGGCTTGAATTGACATAAATATAGGTAGATCTATTTTTATTCGTCAAGGGTTAAAGTGCAATGTGTCATATTATAGTTTTCTCTTGATACCCTCCAATTCTATTATAGTAATAAAAATATTTTCTTCATGCAAATATCTACGTTTTGCATTATATAGTCTCAATGATTTTATTTTTTATTTGTACAAGGCAATTGCCAATTTTTTTATTAATTTTATAAAATATTTACATTATTTTACCCTATTCAAAGTGTGGGCACTAGTGGGAAAGAAATGAGGAATAAAACCCCTAGTGTAGTACATTATCAATGTCCTGTATATAGAGGGATGAAAAGGAAGGACCTCCAGTACATGTTTGAGAAGGCATACCCTCTATTTTCAATGGCCATTTAGATGGAAGGGGTGGCATTCCACCATTTACATCTGCCTTAAAATGAGGGCTTTGGGTAGGCATACCTACCCTTAGATAAGTATAACAACCAAAGAATTAAATTGGAAATTAAAGTGTATGTTCTAGATAAAGAAATACTTACTCAATCCTTGTTGTGAGAATAGATCTAATGAAATGTCACTTAGATGGCTATAACAGTGCTTCAAAATGATAAAGTTGAGAAATGATATAAATATGGAGAACTGCTTGGTAGACCTTGAGTTTCAAAAAATATAATAGATCTATTTTGGGGAAGAGGATTACTTGCCTAAATTTGAAAAGGAGATGTGAGCCTACAAATTCAAACTGAGATGGTAGACCCACACACCCTCTCATAACACTTGACAAGAAACCAATTTGAGAAAGGGGAGCCCAGAATAGGTAAAATAAGAATAGAAGCTCAAGTTTCTAACCTATATAGTGCCCTTCAAAATGTCATGAAGTGCTTGTGCTAGAGAACTGGGTCAATAGCCCTAGCAACTAAGATTGAGAACCATGCTATAGAGGTATGGTCTCCAATACCAAAATTTAACAAGTTAATTTAGAGGTTTAGATAGTGTTTAAAAAGCATACTCCATTGCGAGGAAATTGTCCTCCTTTGTGCTTACAGAATGAATCTATCACCAACCATAAAATATATAGAACCAACAACCATAGTGAATTTACAATAAACCAAACTAGGATAGCATTTTTTTCCCATCACATAAGATAACTAGAAATTAGTTGTGGCCCAACCAGAGAGGTAGGAAAATAAATGCCTCTTCCATTACCATTTACATCATAGAAGTTATATCCCTATATAAACCATGATAACTTCCCATTAAATAAGCAACAAATCCATAACACATATTCACAAACCAATAAAAGGAAATAGGGAAAAAGGGGAGAGAGGAATGATTGATCAAAGCAAGGAGCAAGAGAAGTATTATCTCAGAGGTACTAAAACTTCATAATTATTAAATTGAAATCATGGGTCTCAATCATAATTATCATAAATGCATTCATTATAGCTCCTTGAGTAGAGAAATTTTATGGCCTCTTTTTATGTTTTATGAGCAATGGGTGATTAAGATTAGTGTTACCCATTGTCAAATACTAGGATAGACTAAGAGAGCTTCATCCTATTCATTTACAGTTACCTTTTACCATTTACATCCTCATTATCCCATAGCTCACTTGAGATTTTATTTATGAAGTTGGGAGAGAGATACCTCCATAGGGTAGATGAGAGCATGACTGCACAATAGTGGTCAGGGAGTAAGGAAGGATATGGGGATTACCCCCTTATACATGAGAGTTCTAGTAAATGAAACAAAACTCCACCTATAGAGTACTATGGTGGTAGCAAGATTGCTTGACTACCCTTAAGGGATGTAAGCCCCAAATAAGAGCATGCTCTTGAGCTATTATCTTAAGTGGACCCATGAAAGCTCAATATTACCATGTCTAGATGGCGTTTGATCGAACATAATAATCAATATAAAGATGAATGAGATCTTTCTAAATAAATCTGCGCTGATATCCAAATAATTACCTAAGTTGCATTAGATGCATACAAAGTTAAACATAGCCATTTTAAGAACTAATTAAGTCCAACTTGAGATAACAAATTTGACATAAATCATGAGAGATAAGCAAACCAATAAGCATTAATAACCTTAATAATCCTGAGAGAAGTAACTCATTAAACCTTCTGTAACATGCTTTCAAGAAAATTTAAAATCATATAAACCATATGATAATCAAAAGAACCTTAAAGAAATCATCCATTTATCACATAGCTTAAAAGTGACCATTAGAAGCCAAAACCATAAATGAAACCAACAAACCTCTTCCCCTTTTATTTGACAATATTGAGGCACCTAGGTATCCTCTGCAATAATAAGAGAGACCCAACCTCCCCATTACTACTGAAAACTTCCAAGGGCCAATTTCCACAAGACCAACCAAAAGATGGATCAATTTTGAGAAGAGTTGAGTTATCCTAAGGGGTCAAGAAAGAGATGAAACAAATTACTAGTATACATTGAAATGAATAAAAAGAAACAAAAAAATTTTTTTCCCACAAATGTAATTAGTAATTATGGAGAATTGGTAAGCCAATGTTAATACTACAATTCTAAAAACCATGTAGGAGATAAAGACAGTAAATATAGCTAGAAAAATAGATAAACCATCATAATTATGGTTGCATAATAAGTAAACCACATGATATTAGACTAAAAAAACTATCAAAATAAAAGATAGTATTAAGGGGTCCATATATAAGTTCTTCAAAAAGTTTCAAAACACCACAAAACAACCAAGAGTTTACTATTTTAACGAGAGCAAGAAGTAAAAAAAAACATAAAGCCAATAACTAGTCCCCATTATTCTTCATTAGATCAAGAGTCAACCTCAAATTCACTATAATTCACATGGTGTGCAAGAAGGAACCATGCAATACCATGCCACTCTGGAGGGTTACAAATATCCATGACATCAAAGAGAAACTACTAGTTCAAATGAAAGAAGAGAATTCTTCATTTAAATTATGCTTTGTTCTTAATAATAAGGGCGGGTTTAACTTCTTTTGTTCTTTTCACAACCCCAAAATCACCACGATTTGGAATGTAGAGGTTCACATTAATGTTATCTAAGATTAAACCAAAATCAATCACCAAATGAGTCTTAAAGAGGTTGTGACATAATTCAAGTATTTCCTTTTTGTCACCACCAACATGCATAATGGTGGAAACAAACATTGTAACAATCTTGGCATTGGATTTGGGCTTTTCTTCTGCTAGAGAAGTAATTTCCCACAAATATTCTCACTTCCCACACTATCAAGCTAATGGTAGAGTAATCATATAACATCAAACTTAGTTTCCTTTTCGAGGTTCTTACCCAAAATTATAGTAGTTTCTTGCTCATTTTCATTATAATGTTGGTGTCCATGTTGTTTGATGAACGCATTATAATAGTTTGAGAAGGGCTATATAAAGAAAACTAGACCCACAAAATGTGTGTGTTGTCCAATCAACACAAAGTATCATGAGGCATCCAAGTTTATCTATCAATGATGATAGTACTTTCAAAGAGAAGGATCACAGATACCTCTATATCACATGAAGAGAGGGAATAAATACATCATTCACAAAAGTAGAGAAAATAACTCCAATTAATGATTAAGAGCAATTATTATGAGGGGGTGTGTAAAAAGGGACTTTATGAAGGGAAGAAATTAAGGGGGGATTAATAAAGGGCTTGGGAGTTAGAACTATTTCTTTGTGGATATTCTAGGATAAGGGTACCATGAACCCCTAAATTAGATGAGTCGACTTGTGAATCACCCTCTCTATATATATGGGCAATTTTGTATGTATTAAGGAGGTCTATAAATGTCAATGCTCTTGCTAATGTAGAATTGAGGGTCCAATTTGGGGTTGATTTTTTTTGAAGGGCATTTAAAACATTTAATAACTATATTAATAATAACATATATTATATCTATAATAATACTAATGATATCATTATTCTTAACAGTATTAGTGATATAAATATTATTTATTTATTTTAATAATTTAATATATTATACCATTGAAGTAGTCTATATATATATATATATATATATATAAAATTTATATTCAATAGTATATTATTTAATATCTAATTACTATATCTTGGTATTATTATATTATTCAAGTATATTATTTATTATAAACTTTATATGTAATAGTTGTGAACATTATTAAATTGTATGTCAAGATGGGGATATCACAGTCCACCCCTCTCGAATTCACTTGTCCTCAAGCAAAGCTCATTCATGCATAACCTTCCTCATAGATACAAAGCATATATTCAAATGCAATGAGACCTAAATATTTATGGAGCGTATATCTTAATACATAAAAAACACAAAGTAGACATGAAGTAGACATATTAATGCATGAAAATATGAAGTAGACACATGGAAACATGATGCAAACACATGAGGCATGAAAACATGAAGCAAAAATGATGTAGACACATAATACACGCATTCATGATTGATGCCTTACAATTCACTAGAGTAAAGAGATGATTTACAAAATTTACTTCTTCGATAAAATCCCACAACCACAAGTTATCATTAGTACCTACAAGTATATATAATTTTGAAAAAATGTAAACCATGATAAGTCAACATCAAAAAATGGTAGGAGTTGATGTTATCCAAGTTGCCTACATGTCAAATGTATAATGGGATTATAGGTCCAAGCTTGTGTCTCAAAAGACCATGGGTCAGTGACCCCTACCCTATCTTGGAACAAAGATCCACTTGCTTGGACTTAGTCAAGCCCCTCCTTGGTAACATCATTACCTTTTGTTTTTTATTAAGGAAAACAAGTTTTGAAGGGTGCTTGAAACCCTTTATAGATAAAACAATTTTCAATGAAGCCCAAAAAAATAAATACAATAATCCTAAGGTGAAACAGGTCACCCACCAAAAACAAGGTGACTAGGGTGGCCTCATGGATAACACAGTACACTACTACCACCTAAATAGGTTTTGAATGGGATCCTAAAACCCCATGGTTGCAAAAGACCTAAACCATGTCAAACTACAAAGAAACAACATGCCAAAAGGACCAAGAGAACCAAAAAAAAAGATGAGGTGAGTAGTTGGTTAAGAAAAACCAAGCCTCAAGTTTTACATTTTTGTCCCATCTTTTGAGAACGTAAAGACATATCAAATGATGTCCAGAATGGAGGGCTTGGACTTTTTTCCTTAAATACTATTGTCCATCCATCCTCCACCATCCCAACAACCTTTTTCCATGCAAAATCATCCACACCACAACTCTCCCCCAAAACCTTTGCATCAAGAGAAGAAATACCACCAGCACACAAAATCTAGACCACAACAGTAGGAGGGACAATAGCTCCATCCCAAGATAGAAATGCAAGAGAGGCAACATTCAAATCAATAATTGCTACATCTGAAGGAGTAATATTTGTATTGGCCACCGCCATAGGGGTAACATTTAAATCATTAGAAACAGCAATAGAATCAACCATCAAAGAATCATGAGAAGAATAAACCAACCCAACCCCAACAGAGGGAGCTTTCTAAACCATGTAGTGATCATCTGAAACCCTAATCCACGAAGAAGGTGACTTCTTCATTCTAACCTTTTCAAAGGAGCAGTGCATAGGGAGGTGGCCAGTCTTATGGCATTTCTTGCATCTAAAGGGAATACCCTGATAGTCAAGAAGCTGAATCCAAGAGCCATTAGGAGAGGCCAACTTAATCATTTCTAGGAGCCCCTTGGAGATGTCTATCTCCACTAGAATGTGAGAATACATCATCTAAAACACATTGGAAGATGTGGTATCAACCAAAAAAAAATTATTGTGGGCCTCCCCATATCTAGCCATAAGTTAAGTGGAAGATTAGGAAACCTTACCCACAAAGGAATCTTATTAAAGAATTCAATCAACAGATTAAAATCCACATACTAAGGTTTGGCCACCAAGGAAAACCTCTCCTCCTAAAAGAAACCATGGCACAGGATGGAATTTCCATCTTTAGTAGTAAAAAATTTTACAATGAAAAATCCCCTTACCATAGAGTAAATCTAGACTAGATCCGAAATGATAGGCTCCCAATTTTTGAAAATCCAAGCATGCAAATTCAACAAAGAGGGCTAAACACCTCTAAAATGAAAAATAGTAGTTGTAGAGGAGAAGTCCACCACATAAGTAGGAATCTCATCAATAATATCAAACTCTAGATTGATCATAATTGGGTTACTTATAGCAACAAGCACAGCAACACAGGGCCCCGGACGCATAGCCAGAAGACCAGCCTCATTGGTAGCCACATCAACATAAGAAATGGTTGATCTACCCATAGCACTAAGGGAATGGAGAGCCACCCCAATAGGAATCACAGGGAAAGCCCCAACCCAAAATGAAGTATAGGGACCACCCCCTGCCATGAGAAAAGGATGAAACCTTTCACCAATGGTAGCCTAAGAAAGGGTAGGAGAAGACTAGAGTTCACACCCAACAAGGGCATCTCTATCCAAGGAAGAAGTGGGAGGAAATGAAGAGGAAGCAGACGTAAGAGGAATCGCAGGAATGGGAAGAAAGCTAAAACTTTGGGGGGAAAGTCTAGTCCTATACCTCAAGCCAGCGAAGCAAGTACTTGACATGAAAGTCTCATAAGGGAAACTAGCCTACAAACTTTCTCCACTATGAAGGGGAGTCAAACTTGTGACCTCAAGGAAATAAACCTCAAAGCATAGACCAACTCACCTATAAGTGGCGGCTAAACTTTGGGGGAAAAGTCCAATGCTATACCCCAGGCCAGCAAAGCAGGTACTTAGCATGGAAGTCTTATAAGAGAAACTAGCCTACAACCTTTCTCCACTATGAAGGGGAGTCGAACCTGTGACCTCAAGGAAGTAAACCTCAAGTCATAGACCAACTCAGCTACAAGTGGTGGCTATCATTATTGCCTTTTGTTATATTGTCATATAGGAAGTAACATTAATTCTTGTTATATGTAATTATCTAAATTTAGGATTAGAAGGTATAAATGTTATGCAAATTTCCTAGACGCCAAATATGCAAATGGATTCCCTCAAAGTTTATAGATCCAAGTCTGCATTGTAAAAGATTACAAATCGTTGACCCCTACCTTATTTTGGGACCAAAGATCCAATTTGCTTGGAGTTAGAAAAGCCCCTTCTGATTAACATCATACTCTTCCTCCCATAGATCAAATATTAATAAGATTTGAAAAATAATTTTGTGTTCAACAATATTCAACATTATATTATTTGATCATTCAAAAACAGTTAATATATATCTAATTTAAATATATTATTTGAGAATATATACATGTATTCAATCTACAATGTTTTCAAACATGTTTTCTCTTTATCACTATGAAATATATTTATTAATCTAGAATTCATTTAAATAATTCATAATGATGTGGGAAAATAATATACTTACCTTTGTTTTTCTTCCATTTCAATTTTTGTATTAAATATACTTGGGATCTTCCTTTGATTTGATCTTATATATCTTCCCTCAAGTCTAATCACATTTTGACTTGCACGACATAAATCTTTTCTTCGTAAGTCTTGTAGTTATTGCATAACTTATGTGCACTATTTATTTATTTACAAATTTGATCACAATATTACAATGTGTAACAATAAAATTCATCTTTTAAGACCTTATTGAATCTTCATATGATCTTTGACAGGGAGTTCTTTATTTTCCCATGTTGATTTGTAGAATATAATGAGTATGTTGCATTTTATTTCCTCTCTTGATGTGTGCGGTACCCTATGTATTTCTACCATATTCTTTCCCTCATATATTTATAATTATCCTTCCCATTAAAAGGTCTCTCTTTTTGTCGGCTAAGTGTTTTCAATGCTTTGGCCTGCATTTCTTTGTCCCTTTCTCTAAAATTGATGCAACTTAATGCCCACGTCCTATGCCAATGATCATTATAATAGCGTAATCTCTATAATTGATTCCAATCTTGGGAGGAGGACGATGGTTCAAAATGAAAGAATACACCAATTGTAAAAGTTTCTTCATTGGTCTATCATTGAACTTGAAGTTTTCCCTGTGAGATTATATAATTTGCAGACCATAACTTTCTTCTATCAATTCCCCGTGTCCAATTGTCAACTACAATTAATATGCTTTATTTAATTCCCAGAGAAAATAGTGATCAAATATATTATTGATCTGATCGATTGTGGTTGAGGATAAGTTAAATTATGATTCAAAGCCAAGAAGGATATATGAATCAATTTAACCCTTCTCCCAAATAGTGTAGTTCGAAATGGATTGACGCTAAAGTGAATTTCTCTTCCTACTGATGAAAGTTTTCATGCTGACTTGGATATTCAATTATCTTATTCTGGTGCCTGTGCGATCTCCCTTTGTGTTATTTGTCATTTCGTATTCCCTGCCTGTGTCTTATTTGCTTATTACAATCTTATTGTCTCTTCTTTGCTGAATAAACGAATCAATTGAATTCTGAAATAATGGGTATGGTCTTATTATATCCATATTGTTCTTGGACTGTTGGGTGATGCGACGCGCTTCCCTGCCCACAGGTGGTTAATTATGTGGTGTTCCATGTTCACTAACAGTCATGGTTTTTGGTGCAACGGCAAATGGGCCCTACAATTGGTATCAGAGCCTGGTTTTGGCCTGGTCATGGGTTCAAATCTCCCCGGTGCCTTCCCGACCCGCGTAAGCACCTGGTATGCGCGTCGAGGGGGAGATTGTTGGGTGATGCGACGCGCTCCCCTGCCCACAGGTGGTTAATTATGTGGTGTTCCATGTTCACTAACAGTCATGGCTTTTGGTGCAACGGCAAATAGGCCCTACATGGACTACTGACTGAGACAACTTTTACTTCTAGATTATAAAATTATCCCTGATGATGTTTCAAATTTGATCCAAGACTACCCAGATGCTTCTTATTAATTTTCCTCTCTGATCCGAATCAATCTCCAAATGGTAAAGTGGGGTTAAATTTTAAATTATCTCAGCTACTTTAGTGGACATGCACGAATCAATGAGGCATTCATTACTTGTGCTCAAACTCCAGTGTTCAAATGAAAGTTCACAAGTTCAATGTAGAGATTCACTGGATTGCCTTGAAATGAAACCTGACAAAAATATGCATACATCTTTGTTTTCAAATATTTTTTCTCTGTCAAAGAGTCCTTGGTCTGCTAGTGAAGTTGGAAGGCTCACAAAGTGCAACGACCCTCGACGCCTAAAAGGGATGAGGTCGGGATTGTGCCTAGGGTGAATTTGGCAGAATGGATACCCCTTAGTCCTTGGTTCTTAACCAAAGAGGCTAGGCGAAAAAAGTTGACCTCCATTAAAAAAAAAAAATTCATTTAATTTTTTCTCCAGCTATAGTTTACCATTAGGTTATAAAACCTAACTTTCCATATATTATATTATATAAGTTTAATAACATATATTATATCTATAATAATATTAATGATATAATTGTTCTTAATAGTATTAGTGATATAAATATTTTTTATTTATTTTATTAATTTAATATATTATAGTATTAAAGTAGTTGATATATATATATATATATATATATATATATATGATAGTATTTATATTATTATGATCTATAATAATTTATGTTTTTATCTTAGTAATACTTTATTATTCATATGTATTATTTATTGTAAACTTTGTAATAGTTATTCATTATTAAATTATATATCAAGATGGGGATATTAGAGGAGTCCCACTCTATAATCAATTTTTTGATGTTTAGGAGTCTACAAGCCTTTAAACCTTCTACTAGAGCTTCCATTTTAGCTACATTATTGATGTCGGGATTGATAGGCGTAGCACCTCAACCACAAAATTTTCTATTCTAATCATGGATGATGAACCAATCCCAGTAGTCCCAGGATTACTTCTTGATGTCCATCAAAGTTAAGCTTAAAGCGAGAATGGGGGGAGGAGGCCAGACATAGTTTTGTTAACTTATCTTGGTGGTGGATCCACCTTTCCCCACACAAACAGGGGTAATTAGATCAAACCATTCTTTTTTCATGAGAGAATCCTAGTCTGAGAAGTTTCCTTCAAAATTATTTATGGAGCGAAGTTTATTATTAATATTTCTTACAATAGTTATTTCAATCTTATTATATAGGGAGGATATTCTCATTTCATTGTCCTAAAAGATTCTTTGATTGTATTTCTTCCAAAGTTCCCATATTAAGATTAATAAGACATATTTCCATAAAGCACCATAAGTGTTTTAGTTGGACTTTGTAGGCCATGCTTTGATATGGATTTATAAGTTATTGTGAAGGGATGATTGGAAATACAACTTGTTACAGAGCCAAGTCTAGGATTGCTAAGCAAAAAGACATTGCAATAGTAAATGATCCATTGATTCTTCATGGTTCTCACATAAGACACATCAGGATGGATCTGCAAAACCAATCTTCCTAAACCAATTTTATGTGAGGATTCTATTCTAGGCTACAACCCACAAGAAAATTCCATCCTTAGGTAAGCATGATTTATCCCAACATAATTCTAAGGGGAGCTCTGTAGCTGACCATTGCATTTGGGAAATTATAGCTTAGTACCCATCTCTGATAGAATGATTACCAATTTTTTCTATGGTCCAAATCAAAGAAATTTCTCTAGCATTGGGGAAGATTTATTATTACTTAAGTATTGTATCCAAGGGAGCTTTCCCCTCCAAGGATATGTGGGCATCCTCAAATGATTTCCATCTCTAATCAATGACACATCCATTATTAGGTATTGTAATATAATCTCTAAGATGGGGTCCCCATTCTTCTGACATAGAATTGACAATGTTGGTGGGGATAATTGATTTGAGGGGGAGATAACCTCCTTATAAATCCTCTCAGAACAGGGCAACAATTAACATAGTGGAAGCAATTAACATTCACATAAACACATACCACAAAATAGATTACAATTCTTAAGGGTCCCATGACATTGAATCACATTTAAGTTTAATTAATAATAAATCTAATATATAATAAATGCACATCAAATAATAATATACTAGTATGAATCCATTTAAATAATATACAATTATATATGATGTCACTTGGTAATAAACAAAATCCACAATCATCCACTATATAGGTCACAAGGTATGAAAGGCTGAAATAATATACATCATGAAATAAATTACATCATCTCTTAAGATCTTATCAAATCAAATACAATACAATAGTACAACCATCCATCATAGAAATACAAGAACAAATAGAAAGGAACATCTGCACAAACACATCTAGCAATGGCATCTAACAGTCGAATCTCAATGGTATAAGAAAAAGCACTACCACCTGACCTCATGTAACCCAAAAAGGCCCACTCCCACCACGCTGAGGAGATAGTCTCAAGTCCCAAGTAGGATAACAAACTCAAAAGTCAAAAACCAACATCTAGGTTCAAGGAATCACCTAAAAGAAAACTATCTTAAAGGGTACCAAGACACAATATCAACTAATCCCAAAGGAAACATAGACACGTAGGAAATCTACTATGCAAGTGGGCAAGTGTCATCGCATGAACCAACTCTAGGGTGACCTAGCTAGTCTTTTAATCCTCTAGGCTCCTAGTGACCCTGTATGACACTAGTATCCTTTCATACTAACAAGGCATACTAATGAGTCAACTCTAAGGTTACCCAGCTAGTCTTTTAATCCTCTAGCCCCTTAGTGACTCTTTGTGGTACCAATATCTTGTTAATTCATTTTAAACTCATTTAATGAAATGTTATCACTTATTAAATAACCTACAATGGGTTACCTTTGTAATGCCCCGCCAAGGGATCCAAAGAATTTCACTAAGTTTGCCAAACAATTTTTTTTATTTTTTTTAAAAACATGACAGATAAACCATTCACAACTTATACATAGTAATGGAAGCAATAGCAATGTCCATCTAAAAGTAAACATAACATACATAACAGTTACATTCTTTAAGATCCCTTAATGTTGTATCACATCTAAATTAACTATTCATCTAACATCACATCCTTAGCAATGTTACATCCAATGTTCTTAAACAATATTACAAGTGTCCTTTTTGTAATTACATTTTAGTTTAGCTCAATCATCCACTGTACATTTCACAAGGTATGAAAGGCTTGAAAGAATAAACATCCGTGTAAATAAAGTACATCATCATCCAATATTAATTCATGATGCTGATAAAGTAAATGAAACCACATGTCATACATGATACATCATTATCATAAAGATATAAACACCCATCATAAAAGATAACCATTTATTACAAACATAAGTAACTAAGTGCACGGTTCCTCCCAACTGTAAATAGCATCATTAAACCATCATGGATCCTAGCCATCCCTCCGTGCGTAACTTCCCAAAGCACCGAAGAGATCATCGGCTATAAAAATAGTAGGAATGTCACTCCTAAATCATACTACATCATATGCAGAAAGTAACCTAACATGCAAAGTAAAGCATAAGATAACATCATCTAACATATGCAAATCATCAATGTAAGAAACATACCAGTAAATACATCCATCATAAGGTATATCATCAATCATAATGTTATAAGAACATAATGAAGATAAATACCAACCAAGAATATTCTAGCCACGGTGTCTCGGACGGATCTCAAATGATAAGAGTGAAAAAACACTACCACCCGACTGCGTGGAACCTAAATGGTCCACTCCCACCATGCTGAGGAGATAATCTCAAGTCCCAAACAAGCTATCAAAATCACATAGCTTAAATCTCCATAAGTCAAAGAATCTTAAAAGTATACTAACTTAAAGGTTCCATCACACAAAACTGACATCTAATTCTCAGAGGCACACAAAGACATGTAGGAAACCTACTATGCAAGTGGGAAAGTGTCATCACATTTATCACGTACAAGTTACCCTGGTAGTTAGCTAAACTCCATGGGTCCATACTGATCTCATGCGGCCACTAGTATCCTCTCATACTGACGAGGCATACTATGGAATGCAAGGTTGCAACCATGCATTCTCTCTACTCCCATCCTAGTCTGTACAAGCACTCGAGGCATGGGCAAGAACATCAAAACAATTATCTTTTTAGGTTCATTTAATCCTCATTTATTGTGTAAATGTTATCACTTATTAACCAAACTTACAATGAGTTATCCTGGCAGCCACTTAGGGCCCTGGCCCCCATTGCAAGCCACTTCCCGACACTACAAGTAGATAACCTACCCTAAGGTTATGGAATCATAAATCACCACAATCCTGTACAAGCGACTATAAAGAAAATCCAAAAGATAATCCATAAAAAGAATCATCATATATCCATGATAAAAGCATCAAATATCCACAATAAGATTCATCAAATCTCCATGAGCATCTGAAAAGCATCCATAAAAAATCATGACCACAACAGTTCTCTATTGGCAACTGAAGGCGTCATTGATAATCATAAGTATCCGTTGGTTCTTAACAACCAAAATATATCTCAAAATGAATCACAATAGCCATTGGTTCTTCAACAAGCAACCAAGAATATCTCAAAATCATACTGATCGAAGACTCCAAAACGATTGAGTCAAAACATGTCACAACATGACATCATCAAGAAATAAATCAACATTTTAGTCCCATCATGGTGACTAGAAAATAATCCAAGGATAATTGATCGATGACTCAAAAATGATTAGCTCAAGTGTCTCAAATACATATACATCTCAGCTTCACACATGAAGATTGATGAATATTAACAATCAGTAAATACAAACATTTCATAGAGCATATGCTCACATTACCATGGTTGGTTTTATAAAGATCGAGACCAAATAAGATCAACATGCCAACACATCTCATAACACCCGAGCCTCTGGTCACAACCTAGGACTGGTCAACACTAGTCAACCCAAAAACCCAAAACAAAAAGCATAGAGAATACACAATGCAAACACATATTTTGGTTTACTAAAATCACATAGCTGAATAATGTGTGGAGTTTCAATTTTCTGTTTACCAGTATACTTCAAGTGTCTAAGTTTAATCACTTGACCTATAAGTCAACTCGGTTGTTCCCCGATAGCATTATTCTTTCCATCATTAAAATAATATTCTAAGAATAGCTGAAGGATAAATACTAAATCATTTGACACTTAATAAAATTATTCACTTTATTTTGCTAAGATCAATGTTACAAATTGAATGACTCTTCTTAATGTTACTTCAACTTTTAACATAAATCAAGGATCATTATTCGTCTAAATTATAAGAGAGCCAATTACTAGTCTTCGAATAAGAAGATTATAACTTTATTAAAATGATTAATTTGATCAATCAATTAACATAGGTACACCATTCATGACATATTAATATTCTAATAGTTCTCAATTAAATATTACTAAGTCTCACTATTAAAATATCTAAGGTCATTACTCTAGTCATGAGAGTACGACTTGTCAACTTCGATATACATACTTCACAACTTTGCTAGAGGAATCGATATTAGCATATCAACTAAAACTTTATTACATAACTTAATTATTAATTAAATCTGATTAACTCTAATTAATTTAATTAATAATTACATATCCATGGCAATGTTTCAATTAATAGTAGTTGACTAATAACTAACTATAATTTGTACGTTAAAAGCCAACCATAATTCAATACACAAATATTCATATTCATAATTCAATAATAATAACTTGTTAATATTAAATAGAAAGCTATATTGGAAATCTTATTAATAATTCTATAATGACCTCATTCGTCACTTTTTCAATGAATACTAATATTTAATGATAATCATTTAAACCATTATACTATTATTTATTAATAGTTTGTTAGACCCAACAAACATTAATAAATAATAAACTCATCAAAACTATAAATAATCAATTTAGAGAACCTTCCATAAACTTCATTAGTTAATATTTAACTAACTCTTAACACCATTAAGGTATATCAATAATTTATTTAATAATACATAATAACTCAAATTGTAGCAATGTTATAACAATGACTCCTTATCAATCCAATATCACTATAACTTACGATCCTTCAATGAATTTTATTCCAAGTTTATTAAGACTCGTTATCTTTATAATGAATTAATTTCCTTCAATTATTAACTAATCTTAATAATAATTCAAATCATAGCAATGAACCATTGTCCAATATCATTAAAATCATCTTCATTAAATAGCTAATATTAGTGTAATATAAAATTACCATCTTTTAATTATTTAATATATATTGAATAATATTTAATATTCATTAAATAATTAATATTAAAGGTCAACTATAACCTCTTAATGTTTAAATTATTACTTTACTAATAAAAAATTATAATAAATCTTCAATATTAATATCTCAACTAAATACCTCCTATGTTGGTTGATAAATAGATCAATTATACTTCTTCTACTATTAACTAATCTTAATTAAATTAGATTAGTTAATAAATCATATAAAACTAATGCATAAAAATAAGATTCTACTAAGGGAAGATTGCACTAATATCTTTAATTCATTTCATGCTTTGATATATTATTTTTGTGAAGTTTAAGCATAAAGAACTCTTGGTTATGGGAAATGGAGAAATATCTATCATTCGATAAAATAGTCCCAATACAAGGGCCATATCTCCCTAATGAACCGTTGAATCAGGCTGAAATTGAAATATGTTGGAGAGGGCCAAGTTGCACCGATTCTAACTGGAGTGATCGAATAAATTCGATCACGATAAAAATTTATGAATGACTGAGTTGGGGTCTATCCAAGGGGCAGCGACAGGTCAGTTTGTGATGAATTAAGAATTTCTCCTAAAAGGTAATTGTTCTCTAAATTTACCCATTAATCCATCTAATAGGTTTGACTATAGATTTAGAAACCCTTTTTAAATTTATTTATCAATTTGATTCTAATTCGAATCCAAACCCGATTTAGATCTAATTCTTTCTCATTTGGAACTAAGGTTTTCTATTGTTTTCTTTGCAACCAAATAGATACATATCTAGATTCCAATTTCAAGATTAAGGATTCATTCATGGAGTGTATTCAGGCACATATAACAAACATGATGAAGACAGGAAGAGAAAGAGTGCAAAGAGAATATATGAATATCACGAGTGCACCTAGACACTGATGCTAATTTTCCATGCCTCAAAAGTCCATAGAAAACCCCTTCCTTCTCCATCATTCGCAATTCCTCCAAGATCCAAGCCAACCGAAAATATCCAAGTGACTAGAAGTGCTAGAAGAAGCATAAAAGCATATAGAAACATATGAGCATGTAGAAGCATATGAGCATGTAGAAACATATGAGCATGGAGAATCATATAAGCATGTAGAAATATATGAGCATGTAGAAGCATATGAGCTTCTCAAATGCATATAAGCTTTGAAGCTTCCCTTTTTAGCTTGTCCAAACACACTAGGAGAGCCTCTATTTAAAAGCCTCTAAAATGCAACTAGAATGTGTCTAGAAACAACTAGAAGATAAGCATTACAACTAAGCATGTGTCTACTCCAACCTTCTAGATGAGTCTTAAGGTTGTAGACACCATGTGCTCAAATAAAATGCTAACTCTTAAGTGTAGACAACTAGTGCATTCTTAGAGTGCAAACTCCTGTGTTGTCTACATGACAACTCTCGAGAATTTGCAAACTCCTATGTAAGCAAATATTAAAATAATGCACATTAATTAATATAATATTTACTTTAATCTTACCAATTTAATTAATTTATTATTAAATCTTATGCACTAACTTTAATAATTCCACTTATTCTTATCTTAATATATTTAAATTTTAATCACATGAGATTAAGAATCTTTTAATAATTTTAATATATTTCCACTTTTTTAAATTTCATTTTCAAAACTTAATTGCTAAAATATTTATTAGCTTTAATAATATTATTATTTAGTCATTTATTAAAAAATGAACTCCAAATATATTCCAAATTTAAACTTATAACTTTTATCTTCAAATTTAATTATTTTATTTAATTAATTTTTCAATTAATTAAATTAAATAAATATTAAAATATCATATTAATTTTCCATTAAATTAAACTATTAAATTAAATCTTTTAATTAAGCTAAATTAATAGAAAATACACAAAAGACTCACAAGGTAAAATACGAAAAATTCATCATAGCCAAAATACATACATAATCAAATGAGGGGTTAATATCACGAATTATGTTATCCAACATATTCGGAGGGTACTCAACTCAGATACTTATCCTAATTTTCCAATTTGAACAAATGGCTTAAAGGGTTGGGATTTGGACATGAGAATTTATCTCCCCTCTCTTATCATTAAGATGATGCGATAGGGTACACTTATCTTGAAAATTCAAGGAAAAGTCGATACCCGGTACCTGCAACCTGCATAAAAATCATGTATGTACAAGCACAATATATATACTAAACTAAACAAGCAATGATAGGAAGTGGTGCATCATGTAGATCTTGACCAACAGGTGACTACGACTCCCTTCCTTAACCACATCATAAATATCATACATAAGAGCAAACACGCACACCATACACATGCAAGTATGGGGTAAGTATCCATAAGAAAACACATGTGATAGTAAACTATCTTACTGATCATCATTAATAACTGCAAACACTGAAAATAATCATCATGCATTTATGAAATGTTGTGTCTAAGTAATCTCATCACATATCAACTGAATCCATAGCGCAATATCTGATAGTTTCAAAATAATGCTACTATCCATCAACATAAAACTAGCTCTAAAAGAATTTGGCAATGATAACAAAAAATGTGACCTAGGGGCAGGCACTACAACCTCGGCTACCAGGTTGGGCCCCGGCCTCCATTGCAAGCCATTTCCTAACTTAAGATACAGTTAACCTACCCTAAGCTCGGTAAAATCAAAAGATCACAAAAGACCACATAACATACATCAGTTCTTAAATAGGCAACTGACAAGTGCTAAAAAATCACTGATCATAATCATGGATTCCACTAATACGATCATCCTAACAAGACTGATACTAAAATCAAGTATACATAAACCAATCCATGTCATGACATGACATCACCAAGAACAAATCATACAAACACCTTAGTCCTATAAAAGCAACTGGAAAGCAATCCAAATACAATTGATCGAAGACTCGAAGGTAAAATATTAGATAGGTCACACCATTCACCTTAGTTTCACACAAGAACACTGAAAAGAAATAAAAATCAATGCATCAAAACATCTTATAGAGCATACCAGACCCATTACCGTGGTTGAGTATAAAAGATCGAGATCAGAACATCATCATGATATCACAAAATAGAACATCCAAGCGTCTGATAAACATCTTGACTAGCCAAAGCTAAGTCAAACCTAGAAACCCCAACACTAGTAAACCACATATCACATAAAATAGAAATCAATTTTCTCAAACAAGATTTTCAATCCAAAGAACTTCTAAAAATAGAAACATAACAAACACGAAGAAGATAGGAATTCAAAGAATGAGCAACTACTGCATAAACTCACAAGATCCTACCTAGATTTGATGCTAAAACAATGAATGCACAAACACGGAAGAATCTTCCTTTTCCTTTGAAAATCCTCTTTTTAAAAATTGGCTCCTCCGAACCTCTGTATCTAGAAATGATCTCCAATTTCTTTAATAAAGAGTTTTTTCCCCAAATCAAGGCTTTGATCATGCAATCATGCGAAAACTCTTTGTCTTTAATTACTATATTTTCATGCACACACTTTATGCAATTTAATTAAAATAAACTTTATTAAATTAAAGTTTTCTCTCCTTTATTAAATCATGCAATGTTTTTAATATAATATTTATTAATTTAACTAATAATATTATTTAGAGTTTATTAAAAATAAAACTCCTAAATAAATTATTATTGAATATAAATATAAATATAAATATGCCTAAATTAGGACTTTAATCAAATCTTTTAAATTTAATTCTTTCATGCACATTTAAAGAATTTTTTAATTAAAATATTCTTTTATATTTTCTTTTTCTCCACATTATTAATTAGTGTAAGCACTATTTAAAGCATAGTTTATTATTTAAATTAATAAGAATAATTAAGGCTCATTATTTAAATGCATCTCTAATTTAATAAATATTAATTAAAAAAATCCATAATAAAATAATATTAAATCTTTAATATTTTAATTCTATTTTTCTTCAACTCCTTAAATTAGACTTTTAAAATAAATATTTTAAACTAAAGTACATATTTAATTAATTTCTAATTAATTAATTAACATCATATTCTAATCTTTCTTCAACCAATTTTCTAATTTTAAACTTCTAAATTTAGACTTCTAATTTTAGACTTTTTATTTAGAGCATAAATTGAATTGGTTTTTAATTAATCAAATATTCACATTTTTTAACATTTTTTTTAATCAAATAATATTTATTACTCAACCAATAATATTATTTAGCATTTATTATTAAAATAAAACTCTTAAATAATTATTATTAAATAAAATAAATATATATATGTTAAAATTAGAACTTTAAAATAATCTTTTAAATTTAATTCTTTTATTTAATTAATTTTTCAATTAATTAAATATAAATAAATATTGAATTTTCTAGATACTATTTTCATGCAACAACTTTATGAAATTTAAATTAAAATATCTTTCTTAAATTAATTTTCTTTCTCACTTTAATTAATCATGAGACATTTTTAATATCATATTTATTAATTTAACTAATAACATTATTTAGAGTTTATTAATTAAAATAAAACTCCTAAATAAATTATTATTAAATTAAATAATTATAAATATGCAAAAATTAGAACTATAACTTTATCTTTAAAATTTATTAATTTATTTAGATAATTCACGAGATATTTTCAATAATATATTTATTAACTTAATTAATAAAAAATATTTAGAGTTTATTATTAAAATAAAACTCCTAAATAATTATCATTAAATTTAATAAATATATATACATCAAAAATAGAACTTTAATAAAAATCTTTAAATTTAATTTTTTTATTTAATTAATTTATCAATTAATTAAATATAATTAAATATCAGATTTCTTTATAAAATTTCCATTAAATTAAATCATTAAATTATCTTTTAATTTGATTTAATTATAACAAAAAATCAACACATACCCATAAAACCAAAAATGGCAACTCAACTAAAGCCAAAGAATATAATCAAACTCCAAGGTCAAAATCATGAATTCACGTCACTTGACAAATTCAGATGTATAAACTAACTTAGATACTTGTCTTAATTTCTAGGACAATTGGCTTAGGGTTTAGGATTTGGAATCAAGAGTTATCTCACCACTTATACCATTGAAATACTGCAGATAGGGTATGCTCATTATCGTAATTTAGGAAAGTCGATATTCGGTAACTATAATCTGCATAAAATCCACACATGTACAAACACAATATTCTAAACTAAACAAGTGATGAAAGGAAGTGGTTCATCATGTAGATCGCGACTAGCATGGGACTACGACTCCCTTCCTCAACCACATTAGAAACATCAAGCATAAAGAAAACATGCACGCACACCATACGCATGCAAGTATCGGGTAAGTATCCCTAGAAACCGCACAAAAATCATTCGTCTAACTAACATCATTCAATGACTAAAATAATTGGCACTAAGTACCTCAACATGTATGTATGTATGTATGTATGTATGTATGTATGTATGTATGTATGTATGTATGTATATATATATATATATATATATATATATATATATATATATATATATATATATATATATATATATATATATATATATATATATATATATATATATGAAATACAACTAATCAGTTCTGGTAATCTAGCACTGCTAATCAATAATAACATAATAGGCCTAAAAGAATCTAGTCAAAACAAATAAAAAAAGTCAAGTAGGGGTAGGCATTACATAGTGATATTATCTATAAATTGTTGGTGAGTTATATTCAAAACTCCATCAATAGCTTTGATGCCATGTAAGATGCCCTTGTCATTAAAGACATTGACTAGTCTACCAAAGGCCTTTACACTAATTGAAAACAAGAAGAAAGAGATATAGGGTCCCCTTGTCCAAGGCCTCTGGATACATCAAAAAATTCCCTTGAATTCCTATTAATGAGGATAAATATTTTAGAAGAGGAGATGCAACTGAAAATGAGATGGAGCCATTTCCTAGAGAAACTGAATGCCCCCAAACATTTGCATAAAATTATCCAATCCACCTTATATTTTTGAATGTCTAGTTTGACTAAAATGTATGGGGTTTTGTTAGATTGAACTAAGTGAATTTTTCTTGAATGATGATGATCCCATCAGTGATAGATCTACTATGAATGAAACTTATTTTTCCTTTGAGATGATGATAAGGACAATAAGTTTTAACTTACATGCCAAAGATTTAGTAAGGATCTTGTAGACTGTGTTACACAAGGATATAGGACTAAAATATCTAAAATGTAATACTTCATTTTTTGTGGGGTAAGGATCATAAAGATGTGACTGATTTCTCTTAGGAGATTGCTTGAGTTTCTGGTGCCTTTAATGGCTTGCTAGAGCTCATCACTAAAGAAATACCAACACTTTTGGAGGCAGCCATCCTAAAAGCCATTAGGACAAGGGCCCTTATTTGGATGCATCTAAAAGAGGTTTGTTTTGCTTCTTCTTTAGTAAATTTCTTGTTTAGGAGAGCATTGTGCTCATTAGTTACCAGATTGACAATATTGTTCAACAATGTTGATTATGTAGTTAGATCAATGAAGTTCCAATTATTAAGAAAATTCTAGAATTAATTGATGGCCTCCAAGGATATATCCTTAGGTTCTTCCACCATGATACCTTAGGGGTTTCTAATCTTCATGATTCTATTGATTGAGTATCTCATCTTGGAACTATTATGGAAGAACTTGGCATTCCTATCCCCTTCCAAGAGTTATGTTTCTCTATATTTTTCCTTCCTAAAAGTTTCTTCTTTTGTAAGGAGGTCATCTTGCTTGTTTAGAAGATCTTTTTCCCAAAGGTATAAATTTTTCTCCACACCCTTCGGGTATGTGTAGGATCATGGTGTGCCAAAAAGTGGTGATCTAAAAAAACTATAGTTCTGAAATATCTCAAACCATTTCAAAATCTATTCCAACTATTTTCCCTCCCACTGTAATACTAAATTAAAACAATTAATATCTTTATAAGGTCTACTATATGTTTTGATAGCAAACCTATATGGTCAACTTTAAAAAAATCCTTAAAATGTGTTTTTGGCCTATTTTTATGTGATTTTTTCTTCAAACATGTAGCTGGTGACTTTTTTTTCACCAAAATTTGATGAAATGAAAAGGGTTTCTTAAGAATGTTCTTAACTTTCCTTAAATGAAAGGTTTGTCAAATTATGACTTAAGTAAGTAATTATTTCTTAGTTTCTAATGGAGTTACATATAAAGTGATGACTAACACACTACTTGAAAAACAACTATAACTTTCAAATGTTACAATATTTTTTAAATCCAAAAGATGCATCACATTCTATGATTCTTCTACTATAAGGGGAAAAAATGAAAATTTGAATTTTGCAGAGTTTTGAATTAGTTAAGGTGGTTAGACATGTGATTTTTTTAATACCAAAAATACTAAAGTCAAAAATTAATTATTTATTATTTATTTAGAATAAAAGTATCCAAAAATATGTGTCACATCTAGGCATGAGTCTACTACTTATATCTAGAATATTATTTAAAAATATTATCATTTGATTTTGATTAAGGTGGTCAGACATATGCTTATTTCTTATTTTTGTTTTGAAATTTTTTTAATATTGCATTAAAACTCAAAATTTTGACCAATCAATTTTTTTTTTTTTTTGAGATAAGTCCTAGTAGTTTAGAAATTAGATTCAATTTTCTAGAGGATTTTTCTCTCAACTTTTTGATATAAAGTTAATAAAAAGTAGAAAATTGATGTCAAGTTGACATAACCCTGATTTTCTAATTTTTTATTGCCACTTAAGAGCATAGTTTAGTTGACCATGATCGTCCACATACCCCTTAGCCAAACCTTCTTCATTCAAATATATTATTGAAGGAAAATTTGTTCCATTATTTAATTTTTTGTTTAGGTGGTTCAATTTAGACACAAGACAAAACATCTTGGAGCCTTGAAATGATACCTCATTCCACTAGTTTTCTAGGAGGGAGAGAAATTCTTTTAATCTTGAGACCACATATTGTCACACTTAAAAGGATTTCTGTTTGATCTAGCTTCTCTAGAGATATCATGCTTGATGGGGAGGTGTTCCAAGCCTAAAAGAGGTCTAATATCTATTGAAAGACAATAACTAAAGGAAGCTAGGTCCCCATTAAAAAAGAATCTATCCAATTTCTCTACTATGAGACCCAATTCAAACCTCTTTTTATTCTAGCTACACACCCCATTAGTGGTGGTAATATCTAGAAGGTTTCACAACATGATCCAATGGTTGAAATCTCTAAAAGCTTGATTTAGATTCGTAATACAACCTATTTTTTCTTTCAGACTAGAGATGGAATTAAAATTTCCCCCTAAAATGACATTAATATTATAATGTGCAAAAATAAAATTAGTTATTCCCCCCATATCGTAAGTTTTGTAGAGGAGGATATGGGACCATAGATGTTGATAAGAATAAAGTAAAGATAGGAGGAAAATATTTTCACCTAACCACTCAACTAGTTTGGATGGATTTCAATAGGGGTGAAATGAACTATTTTTAAATTATAAATGCAAATAAGGCCCCTAGAATTAGAAATGAATAGATGGCCCCAAACCTTCTAAATGTCCATCTTCTTGTGAAGTCTAGCTATTTCTTCTAAGTTCAATTTTGCTTCTCAAATGAGGTTTATATCTAAAGCTAGGGTTTTGAGGTGAAACTTTAATAATAATTTCTTAAATGGGGCATTATAACCCCTAATGTTCCATGATGCACTCTTCATTGAGAGGATGGGAGGCCCTTCCTATTCCCATTATGAAAAAGTGAGGTGATTTTGGCTTGGTTCCTAGCCTCACCATCTAGTTTCCTATGAACTAATTTGGATTTCCTACCTCGTTTCGAAGAAAATTTCCTATAGTTAGGAGATTTCTCCCCTTGTGTGTTGTCAACTAATCCTAGATAAAGATGGGGACATGGTGAATTTGAGTCTAAGTTCTCCATGACCAGATCAAATATGAGGGATGCTCCAAATCTAGATGATTGGGGTCAAAACTAGCATTTATTGGAGGGGAGAGAAAAACATCTAACAAATTATCTATATGGTTAATGCTGATCATATTATAAATTAATTCTAGTTCCATCAAAATTTTCTTAGAATTAGTTTTCTCCTAGAAGACTATATTAGTCCCAAATTAGGAAGAGCATACAAGATTCAAGTCCCTACCTCCTGAGAAGCTTCCATTGAAACTCCTTGTGGGTGTAGGTGAATTCCACCATTAAATCATTAGGCTACACAAGTCTCGTGTGCAATGATTCAATGATGACTCCAACTTCCTCTATAGTGGTTGTGTCTAAATTGATAACTAGGGGGACTGGTAGAATCTGAGGAGGTCATCCAAGGGAGGGAGAACTAATTGGTCCATATCCAAAAGGGACAAGCCATAGGGAAGATTTTGATGGTGGATGTTAGTAAACATGATAATCTCACTATTGTCAAAATTAATTCTGTGGGGAGGGATGTTTATTTCTTAGGGTTATCATTAAAAAAAAAAATTAAAAATCATAAAAATCGCATAGGACAATGATGGTATGGTGGAGTTGAGGCATGCTTTAGAGATATAGGGGTCAAGATGGATGGTTTATTATAAATAAAGCCCCCTAGTTGATTATGGGCACTTGAGGTGGGGTGGGGGAACCAAAGGGCTTAAGGGGAGAATACAAAAATTTTAATCTCATATTGTTTGAAAAAGTATAGAGAAAATACTTAATCAGTATTCCAAAATGAACACTATAGAGTGCATGCTAAGTAATCAAAGCATGTCGAGCATAATTGTTTAGATAATACATGCTAAGTGATATGATAGTTAGTGCCAAGAATTAGTAGGTGTCAAGCACTCAGTGTGTGATGATTCATTCAAGTGTCAAACTAATAGAGCGAGCTAAGTAAGTAATATGTGCTGAGTGATTTTGGTGCCAAGTAAACTGAGTGTGTTGAGTTATTTAGGAGTTGAGTATTATTGAGAATACAATGAAAGTCGAGCATCAATGCCTTTGGATGCTAAGTGAATAGTTTTTGTCATAGATTTTTGTAATGGCACAAACTTCTATGTAAATTGTTTTTGGGATAACATAATTATAATTTTGATTATAAGAGATAATTATGGAGTCATATTATGACTCCCTATGTAATACATGCAAACAATCAGATTGAGGAAAGAGTTAGGTGAAAATAAGGATCAACCACAACCATTGATTCTTACCTAATCCATCACCACCAATGTTTATTTATGAAAGAAAAACTCTAGAAGGTTTATTGATATGAGTGAAGACAAATGCTAACAATTTAGAGGGCATTAATGGTGGTTTAGATTGCTAAGATAAAGTTATACATTATAGAATTAATTTGAGTAGAATAGAGTAAAGGACTAAAAGGAAAGAGGAGAAATATCTAATAAGGAGGATCAAGGTTTAAACAGTAAGGAGGAGATTTGACATCAAGCAGCAAGGTGCCAATCAAAGGATCACAGTGTTGAATCATTCTAACAAGTGATGTAGAGAAAATCTCTTAACCAAGTAGTCCTAATAGGTTGTTGTAAATATTTTAACCAAGTGATTACTTTATTGCAAGTTGAAATCCTCTAACAAGATGAGACCTAACAGTCTTTGTAAGCCTTTGATAAGGCAAGCCTTTCACAGGGTAGATCATAGCTAATGATCAAACACTTTCTAGCCACAATTAGTAACACTTTACAACTATAGTAGTAAATATTTTTGGGTGTCATCCCCACCCTATTTTTACCTTCTCATTGGAGGGTTTCTAGGTAACCAATTTATTGTGTTATGTGTTATTTACTTTATGTTATGGATGTGATGTTAGTGCAAAGTTCTTTAGCAAATATGAATGAGTCCACTAACAATCCTTCAAGGAAACTTTATACCTTCCATGGGTTTCTAAGACTCCCTTTATTCTCCAACACTTTAACTTTCCACAAACTCCTAAGACAACTTCCACAATCTTCTTCACAAACTCCACAAAGTGACTCTAAAAGCCAACTTTGAATCTTAGGGCACAAAGTTATAAATGATCACAACCCAACTCCCTAACTCCAACCAAGACTTGAGACACTTCAAGGGATATACAAGGATCAATTTTCTACTATATTTTGGGCTCCCTAACTTCCACAACTATCAAATGCACTAAGAGGCCTAATTGCTCCTAGTAGTACTTTTATGGCTTTTAGGGAAACAACTTGGAAATTTCTAGAAAAAAACTTGGCAAAAAAAAAAAGTTTAAAATACCCTTTTGGGCCTTCTATTTATCCCCCAACTTTCAATTCCCTAACCTACACTAGCACCCCTGAACTCACACAAGTTTCTTAGGCCTAATTAGCTAAAAGAGACTTCAAAAACCTAGCAAATAGAAAGAATGGGTTCCTAGGCATAGAAATTTATGTGGAAGGTCTTCCTCCAATTTATCTCAACATGAAATAGCCTTATACAAAGTTCTAGACTTCCATCTCTTCGTTCACCCTACAAACCCTCTCCAAATAGGTTGAATACATGTGAATATTCAACTTAGGGCTCACCCATTGGACCTTCAAATCTTCTGCCACAAATATTTAACTTAGAATTCTATTAATACATGTCCTATCCTTTTAAAATCTAGGAGGTAATTGAATTCCAACAATGGAATTACAAGTTAGGACCAAAAAGCTATGAAAACCCTCAATTTCAGGGTAAGTTGACCCAACTTCAATAAAATAGAGATATCTCCCTCAAAACTTAGCAAAAATCAATAGAACAAAATGATATGGAATTATAATTCACATTTCTATCAATTCATGTCATTTGATCTAGTCAACCAATTCGTACAATTCTGTACACACAATAAATGCTCAAAAAAAAAATGGTTTCTCATTACAATTGATATAGTACTTCATACCTCTTATTTTTTCTAGAGTGTGGATGCATAAATACATCATCCCAATGGTTACAATTGATATTTGAAAGGTTGGGACCATTGGGTGAAAAGTTGCACTTTTTCACAAAAAGTTGTCAACAACAAAAATTGTAAAGCAGCAACCTTTACAACTTTTTGGTTAAGACTTTGTTATTTGATCTTTTTCCTACCTACAAACCTTATTTAGGTAAAAAATATGAAAAACACAACCAAGACTCCTAATTATTCAAAATGTACAATTTTGAGACCCTTTTGGACTAAGTGAACTTAGGTTTATAAGCAAACCTAAAGTTCCTTGACCAAACATAGAGTTATTTTCTTATTACATATAAAATGAAAATAAAACATCTTTTGATGTAGATCATTATATGTTTTCCCTAAGGTCACCATATGCCTTCATACACTTTTTTCTTAGCTACATCACCTTGGTGACTTGCACCAAATACATGTTAAGTTCTTTCAATCAAGTCAACTAAACATTGTTTCCTATACGGCAGGTGACTTACGTTATAAAATTTTGAAAAGAGATCATTCCTAGGACCTTACTAAGTTACAACTACAACAATTATCAAAAAACTTGGAAGCCATTAGGATGACCAAAAGTGCATCTTGTAAGTTTTGTTCTTTGATTGTTTTCATATTTTTCTATGTGCAAAACAAATTCCCCACTTTTGGCAAAGTTGCTTGGAAGACTAACAAGTCAATTGCACAGCAAATTATAGAATTTATTGAGCAACTTGGAGATAGTTTTGAGTCAGTGATGACTAGATATTTTGAGGATTTTAAGAAATTCAAGAAACAAAGATTAAGGATTCTTGTATCACTAGTGGAACAACATTATGATGATGTGTGTTTCCTAGTTGATACAGATCAAACATATGTGTAAGCAGCAATACCTAGGGTCAGATGGTTAAAACTATTTCCATATGAGATCAATGTAGATGAAGCCTCAACAAAAATCAAAACTTTACTAGTAGAGGAAATTTTCAAGGATGCACCATCCTTTGGAAATTATGATGAGGCTAAATCTCAAATAACAATAAATTTATAGACTTCCTATATTATAAGAAAGAAGAAAAAATAGGGAGGAAATTATAAGAGAATTTTGGTGAAGGTGATAAAAAAGAAGAAGAACAAGAAGATGAAGAAAGAGAAGAAGAAGTACAAGGTCAAGGACCTTTGGAACTTACACAAGGTTTGGGTGAAGATGTTAATGTAAAAGGTGTCAAGGGAGAAAAAGTCAAGGAACTACCTAACATTTCCAAGTAGACAAGGAAAGAAAATTAACTAGTAGTGGAGAAACTGAAGAATACTGTGAAGAAGTCATAGCAAAAGCTAGGTATACCTTTAACTAGGTCAAGGACTATGTCACCTACTATAAAGGCTAAAGAAGTTGCAAAGCCTAAAGGAAAAAGAGAAAATATCTTAGCAGAGTTGAGCTAGCCTATTCAAAAGACCTTTAAGATATGAAGGAAGAATTACAAGCCACAATTGGATTCGGATGAGGAGAACATAGATTCTGATGAATTGAGTCAATTTAATGTGGTAAGCCACAATCCCTCTTCTGACATTGATAACATGCGTGAAAACATTAAAACCAATGCAGATTTGTTAGATTTTACACATGTTAATTTTGAAAAGATAGGGAGTGCTGATAAAAATAAGATTGAAGAGGCCATAAATAGTATGATGGCTACTTTGAAAACTACTGCACCAAAAATTGCCAACTCTTTAAATAAAAGTTTCTATGACAGAGTTGAGAAAAAGTGGCAACTTAGTTTGACCACTGAGAGACAAATAAGGGAAACTACACTAGCCCAAGTGATGCTTGAATTGGATAAAAATATGATTGCCAAAGTAGTGGTGAAGCATAAAGGGAAATTTTCTCCCAACTATAGAGTGTTCCATATTCTAAAGAAGAAAACTAAAGATTTGGCAACCAAAAGTACATCAATTTGGAAATCTATTTATGGTTTATCCACTATAGCTATAACTGAGAAAGGTAAATAAGATAAGAAAGAACCTAATAATAATGAGGCAGAGAAAGATAAAGAGGTGAATCCAATCAAGGAAGGCAATCTAGAGGGTACTAAAGGAACAACAAAGGAGGCAACAACTGAAGAAGAGTAACAAGATGTACAAGATATATAGGTGTCAAGTGCTAGTCCCCCACATGTTGACCAAGAGAGTCAATAGGACTTAATAAGTATTAAAGAGGTACCTGAAAATACAATACAAAATTTTAATCCTTTGATTGAGGAATATTTGAGGAAACTTTAACAAGACTCTACCAATGCACCTATTCTATACAACAACCCTATATTGGTGAGTAGATGAGATATAGATGGTAAAAGTTGAATCAGCAAGGAAGGAGCAACAAGTTACACCAAAGGTGCCCCCACCAACTATAGAGGAAGAGTAGAAGGAATCATAGGATCTACAAATAGATGAAAGTGTAAACCTTGAATGGGTAGATACTACAATAAAGACACCATCTATAATGTCAAAATTTGTCATTCAAATGAAAGAGGTAGAAGCACAAACTATAGGGTATATCACTACCCAGCCTAAATAGTTCAAGTTTACCAACTCTAGTGATTCTTGATAAGGATGAAAAAATATTTCATAAGGGTCAAGAAGCAGGTTATGTACCTATTCAATCGTCATAGGGTGAAGTCCAGAAGGAAGGAGAGAAGACTAAAGATTTGAAGTTGACTACTGAACTTGAGGAGCAAATTCCAATATAGACTCTAGTTATATTGCCAGTTTCTACATCTCCTCTCAGTAGTCACACTCTTTAGAGGTTGAGTATACTAGACACACCATTAAAAATATCAAGGCCAATTTCAAGCACATCAAAGAGTGTTGAAGCTACATCATATGAGGATGTGAGCTTAGATGAAGTGATTGAGTTACCCAAGTTTGATTTGAATACAATCACTATTGATGAGATGCCCATTCTTCAAGAAGCTATACAAAAGAAGAAGAGGCAAGAAATATTAAGGAGGGAGCATAAGAAAAAGCAAGTCTTGCATGAGATTAAAGATATGTTTATTGATGATTTCAGCATCCCATAAATAAATGAAGATAAGCCCATTATAGAGAAACTTGTCAACATAGTGGACAACATAAAAGATGAAGACCTAGAATCTAATGTCAAATTATTAGAATGGTTAAAAGGGAAATTTCATATATAGTTTTTAGAGAAGATATCTATTGTTATTGCACTAAGATAGGTTGATCTAGCAACCAAAATGGAAAGTGTGAAGAAGGTGTTAGAGAACATATTCTCTCTATACACTAAGCTATGTAATGTTGATCTATTCACTAATACAAATCATTAGGATATTGACCAACTGTAGGGATATTTGCAACTCATAGGAAATTACATTTATAGAGGCTACTGAAGAATTAGAGTAGGTTTGGTGAGTTACAAGCAAAAGATACCAATACCATATCTACTCTGATCAATATCCAGTCCATGTTGACACCTCACATGGAAGTATAACACAAGGAACTAGCCTATGTAAAAATAATAATGAAGAAATATTCTCACATTTCTACCCATTAAGGATTAGTTTACCTAGTTGCTAATCTTGAAATACATATTCATTCATTAGATGCAACATGTGATAACTGGGATGCAGTATTGAAGATTAAAATGGAGTTACACCAGTCATTCCTTGACAAACACACTATCAATGTATAATCCAAATGACATAAGTAACAAAAAAGGGGGATATGAAGTTTTGGATAAGGGGACATGAAGTTTTGGATACGTATTTTTCTAAAATTTTGAAGAAAATTTATCAAGCTAGAATTTCTACTCAATAGGAGTAATGAAAGAAGAAATAGAAATAAAGAGTAAACTTTGAAATTTTGAAGTTTTGTATTGAAGTCAAGCAATGAAGATACATTATCTGACTTATGAATTAGATAAGGATTTATATTCCATGACAAAGTGTTTTTTCCGCTCGTGTCAATGGGGGATATTGTTAATGTCATACAAAGTAGTGACAAAACACTTAGTCATTATTCAACAAATAATAGTGTAGAGTGCAGTTTGTTAATCAAAACATGTTGAGCATAATTTTTTAGATAATACATGCCAAGTAATATGATAGTTAGTGTTGAACACTAGTAGGTGTCGAGAAGTCAATGTGTGCCAAGTCATTCAAGTTTTGAACCAATGGAGGGAGCAGAACAAGTAGTATGTGTCGAGTGATTTTGGTACTGAGTAAACTGAGTGTGCCAAGCTATTTAGGAGATGAGTATCATTATTGAGAGCATAGTGAAGGCCAAGCATCATTTCCTTTGGATGTTGAGTGAACAGTTTATGTCATAAATGTTTTTAATGGCACAAAATTCTATGTAAATTGTTTAGATAATACATGTCAAGTAATATGATAGTTAGTATTGAGCACTAGTAGGTGTCGAGAAGTCAATGTGTGTCGAGTCATTCAATTTTTGAACTAATGGAGGGACCAGAACAAGTAGTATGTGTCGAGTGATTTTGGTACTGAGTAAACTGAGTGTGCCAAGGTATTTAGGAGATGAGTATCATTATTGAGAGCATAGTGAAGGCCAAGCATCATTTCCTTTGGATGTTGAGTGAACAGTTTATGTCATAGATGTTTGTAATGGCACAAACTTCTATGTAAACCATTTTTGGAATGACATAATAATAATTTTGATTATAAGAGATAACTATGGAGTCATATTATGAATCCCTATGTAATACATGCAACCAAATAGATTGAGGTAAGCATTAGGTGGAAATAGGGATCAATTACAACCATTGATTCTTACCTAATCCATCACCACCAATTTTTATTTAAGAAATGAAAACACTCCAAGGTTTATGGATGTGAGTGGAGATGAATGCTAAGAGTTTAGAAGGTGTTCATGCTAGTTTAGATGGCTAAGACAAAGTTATACATTGAAAAATTAGTTTGAGTAGAACCAAGTAAAGGAGTGAAGGATAGAGGAAACATATCTAATCAAAAGGATCAAGGTTCAAATAGTAAGGAGGAGATCTAACATCAAGGAGAAAGGTGCTAACTAAAGGATTGTGATATTTTATCATTGTAATAGGCGATGCAAACAACATTTCTTAACTGAGTATTCCTAACAAGTTGTTGTAAATCTCTTAACCGAGTGCTTACTTTATTATAAGTTGAAATCCTCTAACAAGGTAAGATCTAACAATCTTTATAAGCCTTTAATAGGGAAGACCTATCATACTATAGGTCATAGCTTATGATCAAACACTTTGTAGCTATAATTGGTTGCACTTTCAACTAAAGTAGTGAAGATTTGTGGGTGTCATCCCACCCTAGTTTTATCTTCTCATGGAGGGTTTATGGGTAACCAATTTATTGTGTTATGTATTATTTACTTTATGCTATGGATGTGATACATGTTAAGTTATCTCAGTTTATATGTTAAGTTATGAAATGGAGGTTGGTGATATGTTTTAGATGTAAAATTACCCTTCTATATTTGGTGACTCCATAATAGGGTTTCAGAAAAATGCTAAAATATGTGTTGTCACTAAAGATTGTCATATTTGATAATTTTAAGTAGGGATAAATTAAGAGAAGAATATTACACTACTCTAGAGAAGTTCTAGGGTTTTCAAACTCTACTAAGGAGCAAAATAAATCCCCTAAACACCAGAGGACATCCTTATTAAGAAGCCACAATAAGGGAGTCCCCAAATTAAACTAGATGATCATTGTTAATAAAATATATGAATGGGGATTGAAATTAGGGGTTATATCAAAGAATAGGAAGGGTGACTCATCAAAATAGATTTTTCCTTCTTCTATCAGGAAATTCTTAAGTCTTTTTGAATAACTAATACAAGAGCATCTTGGTTTGTCAGAAAGAAATCTCGCATCATTCAAAAACATTTATTGCTTTCTATACTAGTTTGTTGTTCATGAAGTAGCCATTTCTTTTGGAGTTTTGATTTGTTCCCTATCAAAATCTTGTTGTGGACCTATTTTATATTCTTACCATTAGAACACAAGATATGACGAGTCATTTTCTTTGAGTTCTGTGCCAATTTCTTTAGTTGTTATTTCCTGCAAATTTTTTTGAGTGAGATGTGTTAATTATTTCACTATAGTTACCTATTTTGACTTGGTGTCTTGCATAGTTGGGAGATGACTCCTTAACCATGTTTGGACCTATCCTTATGTGCACTTGAATAATTGATTCCCATTACTTAGGTGATGCCTTGCTTCTCCAAGGAAGGACCTACATTGTAATTAAATGCCTCACTAGCCAAATTTGTGGTTGAGTTAGTTATATAGAGACTTGGATTTGTTGTAACGAGTAATTTCAAGGAAGAAAAAGAGTATTATGATAGAAGATAGATAGAACAATTCTAAAGATTATAAGTTTTCAAGATTTTATGTTGTAAATTCATTGTTATGGCCCTAACCTAGAAGGCCTTATAACTAGGCATTTTGATTTCTAGTTCATGACATATTTTATCATCAATAAATCTATGAATGCTATTGTCTCTTTTTTTTGATTCTATATTTTCTTCTATGTGTACTCTTGGAAAATTGCTAGGTGAAAGGATATAATGTCATATTGTCTTCCTCTCCCTACCAACCTTGTGTTAGGGAGTATCAAAAAAAGGTTTTTCTTTCCTTGTGAATTGGGATCATGGAGAGCCTGAGTTTGGATTGGTTATAGGATGGAAAATTTAGAATCTATCGTATAACTTGTAGAAGGTTATGATCTTGCAAAAATAGTGGTCAAGATGGTTCAAGTTAGAGGAAATTTAGATAATACTATAATAGACATGTTGAGGAAAATTTCAATGAGACTTGAAGTCATTGATATAACTAAGAGAAGGGTTATATATCTTGAGGATGTTAGTGATGATAAAGAAGCAACACTTAATCATAATCCTAAACTTGAGGTAGAATAAGACGAGGAAAGGTTTCTAAGAATTTTGTCTAAAGATAACTCCATACTTACTATTGAAGTTTCTTTCTATGATGGAAGACTTGAGACTAATGCTATATTGGATTTGATATCTAAGATAAATAAGTACTTTGAGTATGAGACAACTCCTCATAGTAAGAAGGTTAAGATAATAGTCACCAAGTTGAAGGGTCATGTCTTGCTTTGGTGGGGTCATTTTTAGATTAAAAGATAGAAAAGAGGAAAAGAAAAAATCAAGAATTGGGAAAAGATGTTTAGAAAGAAGAAGATTAATTTCCTTCCTATATATTACCGGGTTAATCTGTTGAAAATAATACAAAATTTGAGACAAAAGGGCATGCATGTGAAAGAATACATTGAGGAATTTTGAAAGTTGGATATTAGGTATGGGCATGTATATGGTGAATTTGAGAAGGTGGATCAATATTCCCGAAAGGCTGAAGAAAGATAGGCAAAGAAACATGATCAAAGAGAAAGAGGAAGAGGTGACATATTTTAAAGAAGAAAATGTAAAGCCTATGGAGAAAGTAAAACATATGAAAATACAATTGAGATAAGGGGAAGACTAAATAGAAAGAAGAACCTATTGGTAAGAGAGGTAAATACACTAGAGGTAACTATATTAGTTACTCCAAGAACAATAGTGGTGGTTAGAGAGAAGAAAGGTCTTGGTTTAAGGGAACTTGTTTCAAGTGTGGTAAAGAATGAAATAAGGCCTTTGAATGTAGTAATTATAGTAAGAATATTGGAGGTAGTAGAATAAATAGCTTGTCTTTTGAAGTTGTTAAATCACCTAATGAACTTGACCATGGTGAGAACTTGATATTTAGAAGAATCTTGTGAAATGAGGAAAATGATGACCAGCATTTTTTGAGGAGTTTATTCAAGATTAAGTGCAAGGTCACTAGAAAATACTGCAAGGTGTATAGGGCGAAATGTGAATCAAGAATATAAAACCCTAAGTTCATCACATAACCCACTATAACAACTCAAAGAGGGATCCAAGTGTTGGAAACTACAATTGGGGAAAAAATTATTTTTTCATTGATGTCAAATCTACTAGTAAGACACTATCAAACCTTTTAGAAAGACATTTACTAATACTATAGAGTCTCATATCTATTTATTGATGAAGAGGATTTGGAAAGAAGAGATAACAAAGTCAGATGTCATGTTAATGAGTGATGCAAAGTTAAGTATCAATGAAATGCAATGGGAAATTGGTAAGTTAGTCATTGACAAGATGATGTGTTTTAAAATGATTACATGAAGTGAAAATGATAGTTGAAGTTGATGTATGAGTGGAATGAAAAGAGGTAAGTTAAACTCTAAGCTTGACTGAGTATCTATCTTGGTTAGTCAATGGAGCAAGTGAAGCAAAAGATTAAGGAGCTTAAGTAGAATCTAGACAAATAGTTCAATCTGAGTGATAGTTATTGATGAGCAAGTTGATAAAAGAATGTTAGTAACAAGGGATCATAGTAATGGCCGAGTGATCTAGTAGATGCTGAAAGAGATAGAATAGTGTATGTTGAGATGCACACTGATGACTGAGAAGAAGAACATAGTGATTGTTGAGTGACAAAAAAATTTATAGTTTGTAAACAATTTGAATTTGACGTTGACATTGTTGAAATTTTGAACTAGTCAAAGTGAATGAATGATAAGGATCGATGAGCTAGAGTATTTAATGCATGAAGGGATTTTTTTATGTGATAAAGGCACAAATTTGATATGAAGTTTCTAGAAGGAAAAGGAGAACATATTAATGGACGGATTCATTGAATCTAACCTAACCCTAAGATCTATGATGATGTTTAAGTGACAAAAGATGAAAATTACCCATTTAAGGAGGCATAAAAGATGATTTCGAAGGTTGGTTCATTGTTGATTAACAACTTAAGGAGAAGCTATGAAGAGAATAGAATCAAAGGATAAGTGCGAAGAGTTTGGAGAAGTGTGATTTCTTGAGGAGGTGCCAAGTAGATTAGTGATGGAGATCTGACTGAAGGCCAGTTAATGAGCCAACATATAAGAAAATGGAGATTTGAATTTATAAAGTGGGTTTTATTTTATAGATCAAACCTATGGTTACATTCTAACCATTGGGATAAACTAAATCCATTAATCAAGGTTAACCTAAAAATTATATTAAGGTGACATTCTAATTGAATGGTCCAAAGTCCTCTAACAAGGTCACTACAAACAAGGTGAGTAAATATTGGTATCTCTAATCATTGTTGTCTATTACTATCAACCACTTAGTCATTTACAAGCTAGTGTTAGATGGTCATCACTATGACCAAGCTACTATATATAAGCCAAGTCATATACATAAGAAAGTATGTACCAAGTTCTATAGGAGCTAAGTAAGTGTATGGTCACAAGTGTTGAGTTACATAGTGTAAAGACTGAGCATTGAAGAGTTTACATAGAAGTCAGAAATGGAACAAAATTTGAGGTAATGCATTTTACAAGCCAACATGGAAGGACCGTTTAAAGATTGTAGAGGTTATTACATAACATTTAAATGATGTGGATCATAGATCCCTATGTAGTTTGCTCAATGATTCAAATGGAGAGGCTATTATGGAAGGATCTAGAAGACTCTTTATGAAGCTCTTTAAATAGAGATGATCTTAACCTAGATCATAGTGTGAGAAGTGCATAGATGTGCAAAGTAAGAGAAAGATTAGAGAAGTGCATGCATGTGAACAAGGAGTAAAGTGAAGGATTGAGATCATATCAAAAGTCAGTAAAATTGTTTTCTTGTCATCTAATGGAGCAAGAGACCTATTCATGGAAGTGAAGTTAAAAAAAAAGAAAACTAATAGCATATCAAAGGAGAGCATCAATTAGTAAGGAGAAGACTCAAAATCAGCTTGAAGAGAAAAATGAGATTGAGGTGCTAAATCACTTTTAACCAACTTGAATTAGGGTAAATCTCTTAACAAAGTGGTCTAAACAAATATTTTTAAATATCCTCACAAATTCCTTAATTTTTTATAAGTGTTAAAACCTCTAACAAGGTGAGACCTAATAGTCACTAAAGCTTTTAATAGGGTAGACCCCTCATAGCGTAGATCATATCTTATAATCAAACATTGTAACCTTAATTGGTTAATTTTATTACTGCAATAGTGAAGATTTGTGGGTGTCATCCCTACCCCAGTTTTACCTTCACCTTGGACGATTTCTAGGTAACAAATATCATGTTATGTGTTTCATTTTCATGCATTTGATTGATTCTATTTATATGTTACAATAAATTTACATTGAAAGTTCTACATGCACAAGTTTTTTGATAGATGTGTGTGAATTGGTGAAAATTTGAAGTGTTTGAGATTGTGATTCACCCCCCCCCCCGCCCCTCCCCATACCCCCTCTCTCAGTATCCTTTTTATCCTATTTATACCTCCATCAATCAACAATTGGTATCAAAGCTCAGTTCTCTAAAAGAAGCTTAATAGCTTAGAGATTAGATCTTAGAGATGGAGGCTTTCAAACTAGACAAGTTTATTAACAATTAGGTGATTGACATCCAACTCATACTACATAAACTTAAGAAGGAAAGACAAGATCAAAAGGATTCCCTAAAAAGGAGAAAGGAAATTTCCATCCAGATAGAACAATTTTTCTATGAAAATGTTGAGACTAAAGGACTCTTTGAACCAATCAATCCAAATGACAAAGCATCTATAGATCTACTCGATGAAGGGTGCTCCCCTCAATACCATAAACACATAACAGAAACAAAGAAATGACAGTGATTTTGAGGACAAAATATGAGCTTCTTGTTACCACCACAAATCAAGAATTATAGAATTCAAAATTACAATATGCTAACTCACATGGGTGCCTTCATTATAGTAATTTACAAGAAAAAGCTACAGACTAACACCTAGAGTTGTCCTAGACAATGTTCAAGCCTTTCTTAAATAAGTAATTTTATGTCACCTAAGAAGGTTTTGGACACTTAGATTTAATACCTACAGCTGATAGACCCTAAAAATACATATAGAGTCAACCAAATACACTTTTGATATTTATTTTAGAAATTTTGGGTAGCCTAACTTTGAAAGACCTTAACTCTCAAATTGTTGCTTTGATTGGCTATTATAATCACTTTTTGGAAACCTCAGTTCCTAATCTGCAACCTCAAATTTATGTAGGAACCCATCTATCAAGCTTTTAGGCCTCATCTAGGACCTCTAAGGCCTTCAAAACTTAGCCTAAACTTTTTTATACCAAAATTACACACTGAAAATCTATAATAACTTCACAAATACATAGAATCTGGCCATGAAACTCCACCAAAAAATTGATATAACTAAAATGAACCTTCACCACTGAAATTAGAACATTCTGAGCTCATATGGATGATTTAATAAGTAGAGATCCTTCACAAACAATAACTTTGAATTAAGACAACCCTTATAGAAACAACTAAAAGGAAATAATTTTTGGGGTGATGCAAGATTTCTCTTACATCTAGGATGCTCCTTCATCAAAAACCCAAGGTAAGTTGAGAAGTGACCCCATCATGTCTCAAGTATTAAGAGGAAAAAAAAGATAATTAACCTTCACCTTTGCTAGCCATGATGAATCTTCTATTGGCCTCCCTTTCCATTTGGCCAAGTATTATACTAAAGTTTTATTCCTTTTACTTTTGCCAGCATGACTTTCCAATATCTCCTCAATCTCTTTTGTAGTTGAACTAGCTACTAGAATACTCCACTACACTTCTGCAACTTCATCCCCATTACCTCCTTCATTGCACTCTATCAAATATGAAATCTAAAATACTCATGAAATATTCAATTCAATAGGAAACTCAACTTCATAGGCATTTCCAAAATCATTCCTCTTCACTATCTTGCATGGTCCAAATTTTTTCATTTTCAGCTTATTATATGTACCCACTAGAAAATTCTCCTTTCATAAATGAACCATGACATCATCTTCAATCTAAAATTTTGTATACCTCATTTTCATGTATTTCTTAGCCTTATATTGTATTCATCTTGATAATTTTTTTCCTCACCTCCTCATGGATGTTCTTCAAATATGCAACAAATTCTTTTGCTTCAGCACTACTTATCTCTCCCTTATCTAATTGTCACAATTCAGAAGCAATTCTAGGACTACTCCCATATAAAATCTGCAATGGTGATTTACCAACACTCCTTTTTGACAAAATTATTATATGCAAATTCTGTCCATGGTAAAATCAAATCCCATCCTTTTGGTTTATTGCCAACTAAACATATCGGCGAGTTTCCCAAACTATGATTCACAACTTCTATCTACCCATGAGTTTGTGGATGATGTGATAAACTAATCTTCAAATTTGTCTTCAATTTCTTCTGCAATGTATGTCAAAAATACTTAACAAAATTTGTATCTCGATGAAACTTGTTTGGAAGACCATGTAGTCTCACCACTTCTTTGAAAAATAACTCTGCCACTTGAACAACATCACTAGTCTTCTTGCAGCAAATCAAATGTGCCATCTTTGAAAACCTATCAAACACCACAAAATAAGAATCATGCCCTCACTAAGTCATTAGTAATCTAAGAACAAAATCCATGATAACATCCTCCCATGTATTCTCTAGTACAAGTAATGGTTTATACAACCATGCATTCTTCTTTACTCCTTTTTTCCATTAACATACTCTACACAAACTTCTTGACATCTTGTTGTAACTATGGCCAATAATAGTTCTCAGCAACCAAAGGAATGGTTTTATCTCTACCAAAATTTCTAGCCAATACTCCATTATGCTTCTTCTTGATGAGATTCTCTCTCATTGAACCTCTTGAAATGCATAACTAGATTCCTTTGAACAACATACCATCTTGGATTATGAAATCCAACCACTTTTTCCTATCAGAGTAATAAGTTTTATACAAGCCTTCCACACTTCACCAAAATTTGGATCCACTTGATAAAAATTGTCAACCACCTCAATCTACATCTATGTTAGTAAAAGTTATCATCTACTAAAAGCATCTACAACTCTGTGAGAATTCCAACTTGTGTTTCAAAAAAAAATGTATAACTCTACAAAAACTCAACCTACTTCAAATGCCTTTGATTTAATTTTCCTTGACTATTCAAATATTGCAAATATTTATGATCAATATACAAAACAAACCCCTTAGGAAAAAGATATTGTCTCCACTTCTTCAATTCCTGAACTATAGCATAACATTCCTGATCATAAACAAAATATTTTCTTTTGGCATCATTAAATTTCTCACTAAAATAAACAACAAGTCTACCTTCTTGGCTCAAAATAGCTCCTATTGTAGTAACACTAGCATCACAATCTACCTGAAACACCTTGTTAAAATTTGGAAGTGCTAAAATAGGTTGCTCTGTAACTTTATGTTTCAATAGATTAAAACTCTTATCAGCTCTTGTAGTCCACTTAAATTCTTTCCTATCCCCTCTCATTATTTCAAGTGAGGGTCCATAAATACTGATGCAACCTCTTATGAACTTTTTTTGTAAAAACTAGCCATTCCATGAAAAGATCTTACCTCCATAGCACTCTTTGGAATAGGCCATTCATGGATAGCCTTCACTTTCTTTTGGTCCATTTTTAGACCTTCTGTTGAGAAAGAAAATCTCAGGTACATCAAATCCTTCTTCACAAAACTACATTTCTTTAGGTTTATCACCATTTTTTCTTCCCTCAACTTATCAAACACCTTTTGGGTATCCATCAAATGATACTCATGGTCCACCTCACAATAGGTCTATAATAATCATGCTATAAGCCATGCTTAGGAATAATGTATTCATTCTAAGGATTATTTTTCCCACTATGAGGTGCATTTAATCTTGTCAACCTAGGGACATATACTTGAAATGGTCAGCACAATATGTGCACTAGGTCTCTTAATGAGTCATTATGCTTATGTTGTAGGAAAGTAAAATGTAAGGAAAAGAACTTACACTATTGCTGAAGGAAACTAACATACTTAACTATTTACAAATACTAGAAATACAATGAAAGGCTAACATAACTTCCAACTTATTTCATCTACTATAATTGCTCTCACAAATACTGTAGGAACATTCACAAAGTATGATGCTATAAGAAGGAACTTACAACTTCTACTTGCAATACTAGAAATGCTTGGAAATAAATCTATGCTATTCTAATCTAATTCACCTCCTAAGTGGGACCCCTTGGTTGGCTTCTACTAATCTAGTAACATAGGATAGAAGCCAAAAATTATTTCACTATATTTTAGAAATTCATTACATGGAAAAAATACATAGAACTATAAAAACAACTCACTATAAAAGTTAACGATTTGTTTTCATAAACTTTCTCCTTCTAACTAAACTAACACACTTGGTCCAATCCTTATATATAAAATATCGACGCTTATTCCAAAATTGAAAAGTAAGAAACCTAGCTATAAATTTGTTGGATAAAAAAAAGGAAAATAATAGCTCAAGGCAAGAAGAAGAGATAACAGCTCAAGGCGAGAATAATAAAGTCTAAACAATTGCTTGCCATAATAATAAATGCAGAGAATGCAGTAAATTTTAATAGCTCCTCCATACTCACAATTGTTTCCTTTGGTATCATTATGATTTTTCTCCACCATGGCTAATCTTCATCATGATTTTCTCCTTGAATGATATTGGTTATCTTCAATGTTCATCTTTGAATTCTTACAATCATATCCAACTTCATTGCTAACAGGTTAATTATAATGTAGAGATAATTGTAAATAAGCATTATCAAATTAAATTCAAATATAAGAAAATGCATTCTAATAATTAGATACATCATATATATGATATTGGAAAAATATGACATACTATCTACCCATAGGTTAATCATTGGTTTAGGTAAACATAAGTTCACAAATGTCCTGATGAAAATGAAACAAAGTATTAACAAAGTGTTTAAAACTATCATGAAATAGATGCAATAATTAGCCTCATCAACTGCAATGTCTTACTAAAGATCAAAATATCACCAAGGTAAACAATGAAAAGCTTAACTTCATGCATGATCTCCATGAAATTACTCGATACATTGGTTAGCCCTAAAGGAATGGATAACCATTCATATAATCCTTCCCTTGTCTTGAAGGAAGTCTTCCACTCATCACCTTTTTTGATAAAAATATGATGATATCCACTCTTCAGATCTAAATTTGTGAAATACTTAGCTCCACTCAAATAGTCCATAATATCATCCATCCTTGGCAATGGAAATCTATACTTGATTGTGATCTTGATAGCACAAGAATCTATGCACATAATCTATTCTCCATTCTTCTTTGGTATTGATACTACTGGTACAACTCGTGGACTCAAACTCTCTTGAATCAAACCCTTTTTGAACAACTCATGAACTTTTATGTTCAACTCTTCATTTTTTGCTAGTTTCATTGTGTGCATTACCTTGTTTGACAAACTGGCTCCTTGAATCAAATCCATCTGGTGACTGATTTTCCTTACTAGTGGTAATCCATCAAGTACATTATCTATCACAATATCATACAACTCTCCCAAAATATCTGTAACTTCTGTAGGTACCTCCTCTACTTCTTCTTTACCATATTTTGGAATTAGAAAAATTCATGCTTACACTTCATGCCTTGGAGAAACTCCTTTCCATGAATGATACATATCTTGGTAGAACTACATACCTTTTCTTCTTTCTCCTTCAATGGCTTCAACATATGTTTCACTCCATCCTTTGTCAAAGTGTAGGTATTTTCTCCACCATCATGTATAGCATGCTTGCTAAACTATCATGACCTACCTAGTAACATATGACATATGTCCATCATTATGATATCAAAAAGCACCTCATCCTAGTACCTTCTAATCTTTAACTTCACTAATAATTCTTCACTAACCATGATCTTGTAGTCATCTTGTACCTAAGAAATATGGTATGGATATAGGTGTTTTTGTCTCTTCAACTTCAACTTCAACTTTGTGACCATTGTGTCTGACACTAGATTATCAGTACTTCTACCATCAATGATCACATCACTACATTTATCTTCACATCTGCACCTAGTGAAAAAGAAGCTCCTTCTTTGATGACTTTCATTCTCAACACTCAACATGACTCTTCTATTAACTAGGACTTCTCCTCTTTCATCACCTTCAAAATTTGATGGTGGCATCTTCATCAACATGTGCAACTCTAGCCTAGCCTTCTACTCTTTGATATGTCCTTCCTTGCCACTAGGAACATTCAAATATTCTATTCCCTTCATCTTTGTTGTGAAAACATTTCCTTTAGAAGCCTCCTCTTCCAAATCCTTGTCCTTTGCCTCTTCCTCACTTCTCTCTATTATTTTGATCATGGAAATGAGTGGAATAATTTTTCCTCTTCTGTTGACTACTACTTCCAACCTCATCCTTGTTCTTCTAATCATCATTTCAAACTCCATAAGACCATCCACCAGATCTTCCACCATGAATTCTACCACTAATTTTGTTAGCAAACTTTTTGCTTAGCATCTCCTCAAATCTTAGGGAAAACTAGTATGCCTCATCAATACTGGTCACTCAAACAGGACTCAACTCCTCTTGAATGTTTGGCCTTAACCCATTAAGATAACAGATCATTGTCTCCTTATTAGTTTTTGTATGGTCAATTCTAATAAGAACTCAGTAAGACTCTTTGGTATACTTTTGAATAGAATTTCCCACCTGCATCAACCGTAGCATTTTCTTCAAAAAATCAAGCTTATAATCTATAGGAATGAACTATCACTTCATTTTAACTACCATTTGAACCTATCTAGTGATTTTTTCCTTTCCACTCTTATTTTGATCCAACTAGATCTCTTGTCACCAGATCTTTTTATGACCCTTTAGTTTGGCCTTTGCAAACTTGACCCTATCTGGATCTTCAATGTCTTCATATTCAAAGAACTCTTCCAATTCATTGATCTAGTCAATCAATTCCTTTGGGTTGAGATGTCCTGAAAAATGTGGGAACATCAAACTTAGGCTTTTTCCAATACTAGAAATGGCCTTAAAAATATTTTTCTCCTCTACATTAAGAACTTCCTCTACAATGGCTTGGTATGCATTTTGTTCTTTTCTTTCATCCTCACTTTCATCATCTCCTATGACAAGATTCATTCCTCTATGCATCTATTCTTGCAATGCTTTCATTTTCCTTTGGAGGGTTCTAAAATCCTTAGGTGTAAAACCTTTGACTCTTTTACTACTCTCTCTTTGTGGAGGAATTTTTATGCTTCTTCTAAAACCTAGTGCAAACTACCTCGTAGTTGACAATTTGTCTACATGCATAGCACAAACCACAACCTTGGTGCAAATTTCCTCTTAATCAATGATCTATCCACACATTCAATAACCTAACTCTGATTCCACTTGATGAAGGGTGCTCCCCTTAATACCATAAACACATAATAGAAAAAAAGAAACAACAATTGTGAGATCAAAATATGGGCTTCTTATTATTGCCACAAGTGTGGAATTAAAAAATTCAAAATTACAATATGTTAACCCACATGGTTGCCTTCATTATATTAATTTAAAAGAAAAACCTACGAACTATCACCCACAGTTGTCCTAGACAATGTTTGGGTCTTTCTTAAATAGTAAATTTTATGGTGCTCGAGAAGGTTCTAGACACTCAAACTTAATACCTAGGGCCGACAGACCCTAATGATACATATAGAGTTGTCCAAATACACTTTTGACATTTATTTTAGAAATTTTGGGTAGCCCAACTTCGGAATACCATAACTCTCAAACCATTGCTTTGATTGGCTATTATATAACCCCTTATTCAAAAACCTTAGTTCTTGATCTAAAAACTCACATTTGTACAAGAGCCCATTTGTCAAGTTTTTGGGCCTCATTTGGGGCCTCTATGACCTTCAAAATTGAGCCTAAAATTTTTATACCAAAATTACACACTAAAAATTTGTAATAACTTCACAAATACATATAATTTGGCCATGAAAGTCAACTAACAAATTGATCTAACTAAAATGAATCTTCACCACTAAAATTAGAACATTCTAAGCTTTTATGACTAGTTGACGAAGTAGAAAACCTTTATGGACAACAACTCTACATTAAAATAATCCTTATTGAAATAACTGAAAGGACATTTTTTGGGTGATGCAAGATTGCTCTTACATCTAGGATGCTCTTGCATCAAAAACCTGGTGTAATTTGAGAATAGAGGAATGCAAAGTCAAAGGATAAACCAACATGCTAGCACTATGGAAAACTTGGTCATATTGTAAATATCTATCAAAGCAAACATGATATGAAAAATTCTAAACCTAAGTTTACTAGTTACTATATTTATTGTAAGAAACAAGGACATTAAATACATGAGTGTAGATCAAGACTGACGAATGCAGCTACTACACCTAAATCTAAACAATATTTCTATAACTGTCAGAAGTATGGGCATAGAGCATATCAATGTAGATCACAGACAAAACCTTATTGGAAAAATTAGGAGGAAGAATTATACACCTAACAATGCATGTTCTAAATGTCACAACTTTGGACATCAAAGCAAGAATTACAGAACTCAAGTACATTTAGAAAATTAGACAAAAGACAAGGCAATTGACATTGAGAAAATTAGGAATGAAATAAACTAGAAATAGAAAAGGAAATTAGAAGATGGAAATAGTGGAGCAAATGGAGTTGAGGTCACCCAATCCAATGGAGAAGGTAATCATGTCATCTCAAACTAAGAAAGAGAGGTATGTATGAAACTATATACTTAATTGATATATCATACATAAGTTCCTTTCATGAAAATGTGCCAAAAGTTCATATCTACATATGTGATGATGCATACGAAAAATAATTTGAAAGGTTGTTGAGTGTTAGTAAAAATTGTCTATGTTGACCAAGTATAGCAACATAGATTGAGCACTTCATAAGAGGAATAATAGAGATCAATTGATATGGAAGAGATTGAGATGTAATACAAAGACCTAGTTGAAAGGTATCAACATTGACCTAAGACAAGTGGGTAAAAGTAAGAAGTTGTGTCACCTTTGAGGCTGACTTATCAAAATGACTGAATTTGTGTATTTCTATCTAAAACTCAATATTGTTCAAACATTAAGCTTGATAAATCTATTGTAGCTATGTTATATATGGGCTCACACTTTTCCAATTGGAAATGACTATTAAAGGTATGTTTTATACTAGTTTGTATCCAATTACTATCAAATAAAATTATTTCAAAAAACTGACATTTCAATAACTCTAACTATATTCTATGATATTTTTTTAATAACATATAAAAACCATTTTATAAATCTCTAAGTCAAGAATATTCTCATATAGATTCCATAGTGTTTTAATTAGATATAGTATATTGTAATTAATCAATTCTACAAGTACGTATTTTAACACTCGAGAAGATGTCAATTTTGAGAAAGGAAAAAATATTAAATCATATCAAAAAATAAAATAAAATTATGTTACATTCTAGAGGAGAGAGTCCTCTTCAAGAATGTATAATTTTTGTTTTTGTTGCAATAGATTTATTTTTAAAACTATCAGTTTTAGGTGAGTTGAAATTTGAATCATTATAAAAGAGAAAATATAGGTCTAAAGCCATTTTTTTATATTGTTCTATCTACATATGTTATCTATAATATAAGCTGAGATCAAAAGGAAATAAGTTTATTTTCATATAGTTTTGTGGTGGGAACTAGACCCCTAACTTTCAACATTTTTTAGCAACTAGAAATTTCTCTTTAAAAAATAGGAAAATATATCAATTATTATTCCAAATAATTATTAAAAATTATAATCCTAAAATTTATCCATTTCTAAAAATTTCATTAGTTTACTTTATTTTCAAATTCTAAAATACTAATACTAGTTTTATGTCAGTGAAGGTGAGTAGTTATACTTTTGTTAGCCTTTTCCTTTGCAAAAGGGTGACATAGGTTTTTTTTTTTTTTACCCAGCTGGCTTCCACCTACTTGGGTACAAAACATTAATGGAGATGCTAAATCGCTCAAAAGAAGGTATATAAAAAATTTTGAAGACATTATTACATATCTTGGATTCATATTTTTGAGGGCAAAGAGAGACTTAGCAATTTTAGCGACTAGAAAAGATTTGATGAGCTCACTAGACCCCTTGTTAGGGTTCTACTTCCCAAAGTGACACTTTACCAATGATGCTTTACCAGTGACACTTTACCAATGATTCTTTTCCTCCACCAAAGTGTAGTGTTATTCTAGAGATTGCTATGAAAGGACACTCAAAGGGTGTGTTATCCCTGATACCACCCAAAATCATTATGATCTATGAGGTTAGAAGTTGTTATATGTGTAAAATTGGAGGAGTAGGAGATTATGAAATCAGAGAAGCTTATGAGAAGTTGTGCAAAGAAGGAATCTTGAAGGATGAGTTTCAAGTTGTTGAGAGGAAAGGGTTAACACATGCCCTAGGATTCTTGAATAATTTCAAGATCAAATGGATTAAAGTTGTTTTGAGTAGAATCTATGACATGAAATACTATCTATAGAATGGTTTGGTGGAGATCATGAATGAAATTATTCATGGGGTTACAGGCTATCTAATCCTAGACAGGAAGAAAACCATGTGAAACCTGAGTCATGAAGAAATTGAGGCAAACACATGAGTGGAGGGGAATGGTTGTGGTATATCCATTACAAAAATCTCTAGTCCACTAATTGAATTTGCATTGAGGGTTATAGCTCACAAATTCTATCAATCTAGTATATTTAACAATTTTACTTGTATGGTTGTGGATCAAGTGTGGAAGATTGTAGTGAAAGATCATGAGTATGATCTTGCTGAGCTATAGAGACTACAACTTGAAGAGAATTTGATATCTATAATAAAAGTGAAGAATTCAATGTGTAAGCTTAGTTCCTTCATTATTTGTATTCTCTTTTATATACATAAGTATTTTATTGGTATTGGTATTTTGTATGGGAGCAAGAAAAACCAGTGAGAAAACATATTAATCAATATATCACTCAATTGGGAGAAAATTTTGAGAATGTAATGGATACTTATTTTCATGAATTTAAGCAAAGGATGAAAAGGAGAATGAGGATACCTAAAGAGATGGTCACAAATTATTATAGTCACATATGTTTTCTTTTGGATCCAGAAAACACTTTTGTACAGGCAGTAAAGCCAAGGAAGTCTTGGTTACAAAGTTGACTATGATATTGATAGTGATGTAGTAAGTGCAAACATTGATGCACTATTGAAAAAAAGATAGATGTTGAGGCGAAACCTTTTCGAGAATATGAAGAAGATAAAGTAAGAATAATTGTATATATAAAGGTATCTTCTAGGGGAAGAAAAGGAAGAAAATGATATAAGATTTAGAAGCCAAATAGGAACCCTAGACAAGGTAAAAGAGCCATTACAATTGACACAAGATAATGGTGATGAGGAAGAGGAGGAAGAAGAAGGTGACATGGGTAAAGGCCTAGTTATTTTCATGCCAGCAAGAAAGAAGGCTCAAGGTAAAAAGAAGAAGCTGACAATGACACCCCTCTCTCCTCCACCACCAAACAAGCCAAGGACAAGGGCAACTGCTAGTGTCAAGCAATCTACAAATCATCTACCGAGCCTAGTGCCACCAAAACTAGAAGAAGGAGATTGTTCAAAGGACCACCAATTAGATAATCTAAATCTCTAGAAGAGGTATGTGAAAATCTAAGAAGATCTGTATGATTATCTAGGTTTAGATTTGTAAAGTATGATACACTAGATAATACTAATAGAAATAAAATTGAGGAGTCTAAGGTAGAAATTAATGCTAATCAAAAGTTAAGGATACCCAAATATCTATTTGGCAAACTAGAAAGGAGATGGAATTAGTCATAAGTAGAGGAGAAAAAGATAAGAATTGACACATTAGTCAGTATTATGCTTGATCTATCACAGGAGAAACATGACACATTTTTGGAATTGTATAGGAACATATTTGTTCCTAAATGCAAAAAATTTCTAATATACAGAATGAAATGGAATATGTAGAGCATCAAGATGAGTTGCTTTGGAAAATACAATAGAGATAGACACTATAAACATGGAAGATTATTACAATAGTGGAGAAAGCTTAGGTGTACTAAGTCCACAAGGTAGCATGTCCGTTATACATTCCAACACCCCTAACCCTCCAAATGTCAAGATGTCAATGCTCTTAGATACATAGGTAGATGGTGAAGAGAAGTAAATAAATGTAAATAATAATATTGTTTAAGCACCTCGCATTGATGAAGGAAAAGAATCAAATGAAACTAAATTGAGTAAGACTATTTTTGTTTCAAGCACAAATGCACAAGAAAGACCGAGTGGTGACACCCCTTCACCAACTCCTAAAGCAGTGTCAAGTAGTAACACTCCTCCACCAAGTAGGAAAAGAGCAATAAAATATGTTTCACTAGATATTTAGGTTAGTCTGGATGAAATTGTTGAGATTCCACAATTAGACCTAGAAAATCTCACCTTGGAGGAAATAATTTTCCTACAAGAAGTTTTGGTGAAGAAGAAAAGGTAGGATGAACTAAGAAAATAGCTTAAGCAGAAGCAAGTACTATGTGATGTAAAGCATATTTTTGTTGATGCTTTTGACATTCAAAATTTTGATGAAGATGCACCAATCATAAACTAACTTGTAAATATAGTTGATCAAGTGAATTCTAGAAGTATGAAATTAAATGAGAACCTAATGGATTGGTCTACTAGAATATTTGAAACTAAGGTTGTGGACAAAGTTTCCATAACCATTTCCAAGCAGAAAGTACAACTACAAGAGAGGGTATAGATTATGATTGAGCTAATATATAAGGTATAATATTTGTATACAATTTTGTGAGATGTACTAAGATTCACTAACAACATTTAGGGATAAATAAATCAAATTCAGGCTAAGATGAAGAGATGCAACAATATTATTCCAAACTCAATAGGATCAAGCATTGATCATTTTAATAATATATTGAATGCTCAAGGTACATTGCCTGAACTTTACATAGCTGATAGCAATATGAGATCCAAATTGATCTCTATTTAGGGAACAATGATACCTCATTTGGAGGTTATGTAGAGAGAATTGAAAACAACTTAGGATCTTATCATATAAGATCATAATATTTCAGTGGTTGATAGTTTAATTGATTGGGCTGCAAGACTTCAATTGTAGAATCATGTTTTGGGAGTAGCAAGAACCACATGGGATCATGCATTGTCCATAATTACCAAAGTTCATGAGTAATTAATTAAGAAATGTGGATTACTTCCACCTATTCAACTCCAACAATAGTGACATTAGATTTCAAAAATAAGGGGGAATGATATGTGATGTCAAAGGGAGAGATGTCAAATGGAGAAATACATATTTTAATAAGGGTGAAATGCATTTGTTATTCATTTTTGAACTTTTTATTCATTATTCATTGGCATAAGTCATAAGACTCAGGGGGAGAGCTCATTTATTAGATTGTATTGTAAAGATGTAAATATGACAAAGTGTTTTTTCCCCTAATGTTAAATATTTAAATATGACAAAGGGGGAGATTGTTGGTATCTCTAACCATTGTTGTCTATTAGTGTCAACCACTTAGTCATTTACAAGGTAGAGTTAGACATGCATCACTACAACCGAGCTAATCTATGTAGGTCAAGTCATCTACGTAAGCAAGTATATATCGATCTCTATAGGAGTGAAGTAATTGTATAGTCACTGAATATTCCAATACAATCCAATCTCATCAATGACTAAGCAAGTGGAAAGTATACAAATACTAAGTTACATATTCTATGTTGAGCACAATATAGGTTGAGCAACAATAATGTTAAGCATCAAAAAATAGTAAAGACCGAGCAATCTAGAGTTTACATAAAAGTTAGAATTGGAACATAATTTTAGGTAACATGTTTTACATGATAACATGGAAAAAACATTTAAAGATTGTAGAGGTTGTTAAAAAACATTTAAATGACATGGATCATGGATTCCTATGTAGTGTGATCAACAATTCAAATGGAGAGGCTATTATAGAAGGATCTAGAAAACTCTTTATAAAACTCTTTAAATAGAGATAATATTAACCTAGATCATAGTGTGAGAGATGTAAAAGCATGCAGATTGAGAGAAAGTATAGAGAAGTGTATGCTACAAATAAGGAATAAAATGAAGGATTGAGATCAGATCAAATGTCCATGAAAGGGTTCTGTTACCACCTATCAAAGAAAGTTTCATGTTCATGGAAGTAAAGTGAAAGGGAAAGATAAGTAATATCAAGTCAGAGGAGAGGATCAATTAGTGAAGAGAAGACTCAAAATAATCTTGAAGAGAAAACCAAGAGTCAAGTACTGAATTAGTTTTAACCAACTTGAATTAGGGTAAATCTCTTAACAAAGTGGTCTTAACAGATCTTTTAAATCTCCTAATAAAGTTCTTACTTTTTAGTAAGTGTTAAATCCTAAAATAAGGTGAGACATAGAAATCTCTTAAGCTTTTACTAGGGTATACCCCTCATAGAGTAGATCATATTTTATGATTAAACATTGTAACCTTAATTGGTTAACTTTATTACTGCAATAATGAAGATTTGTGGGTGTCATCCTCACCCCATTTTACCTTCACCTTGGAGGGTTTCTAGGTAACAAGTATTGTGTTTTGTATTTAAATTCCATCCATGTGATTGACCATATTTATATGTTATAATAGATTGACATTACAATTTTTACATGCACAAGTTTACTAATAGATGTGAGTGAATTGGTGAAAAGTTTAAGTGTTTAAGATTCTGATTCACCCCCCCCACCTCAGTATCTTTTTTATCCTGTTTATACCTTCATCAATAAACAATAAATCCTTAAATACTTTCACATTTAATAGTGTATTGTATAACCTCTAACGTGGTTGGATCTTAACTAAGCTCACTTCATAAGAGTGAAAATTGGTAGTTACTTGATGGTTTTTCCCAAATTAGATTTCCTTGTTTTTTATTAAGAAGAATAGGTTTTACAAGGATCCTGAAACCCAAAAGTTCTTACATAACAAAGGGCTACAAATTAACAAAACAAGCCCAACAATAGAACAATAGCCAACAAAAAGCCAAAACAAAAAATAGGCAAAAAACCAAAATGACAAAGACCTACAAAGACTACAAAAACAAAGGACAGAACTTGAAAATTCTTCACTTACTCCCCTACCTTCCTTTCAATGTCCTAGATAGTCTATGTCACTTCATAGGCTCTCTAGTTGTCCTCTACCATGAGCTCCTAGCTTTTTTCATAGGTCTGATCTAAGTGGCTTTGGGTTATGTCCATTATGGTGTCCTCTTCTATCCTATTTTCAATGTTGTCCTCCTCATCCTTCTCCAGAATGAAACCCCTAGCTTTCATCTTACCACCAAGACTAACAATATTTTCATTGAGATAATTTAGAATAGTGAGCATCCAATTAGCCATGTTATGGTTTCTCCAGATTTTGCATTCTTTTTCCAACCAACCTTATTCAATCCCCCTAGTCTGTCAAGATCCCTTGCTTGTTCCTTTTCCCCTGGCTTTCCATCTATCTCATTTTTTATTTTACCTCTTCCAACTCATGAAAATCTATTTAATAGATAAAAGTTATCAATCATGTTATTTTTTGCATTATTGAGAAAATTCATTCCCACTTCCCTCACATTGTCTATGATGGCCACTAGCATCAGTTCTATTAGTTCCTCCACTTGGATCTTGCCCTCTTTTTCTTCAAGTATTTGAAGATTAATAATTTCTCTCACAATCCCCATTCTTGAGATTCTAGCATTGAAATTTCTCCAAGCCATGTGCCTATCTTTTATAACAACCTCATTGCTTCCATCCTCCATATTCTCCTTTTTCTACTCCTATGGGGGAATAGGAAGGGGAGGGGGTATAGTGATCTCTGAAGCTGTATCATTTTTCCCCTCTAGAGGTATTTCCTCCTCTTTATTCCTCTTATACTTCTTTTTGGGGTTAGTAGCTAGCTCCTCTATAATCTCTACATCCTCCCCCATTTTTCATCCTCCATGTCCATATCTTCTCCTTCCTCATTGTACTCTTCTTCCCACTAACCAACTATTTTGGACACGTGTCACCTAGGGATTTTACTACAAGGAACTTTACTTGAAGTAGGAGTATCCTTGTCTCTTCCCCTGGTTTTCTTCCCCGATGAATGATATTATTCCTCCTCCTCTGAGCTTAAGCTCTAGATTTCCTCCATATCTAAGGACAAATTGGAGCTCCCCGTCTCCTCCAAAGCAACCACAGCTTGAGCTAGAGATTTTCTCCTAGATTGAGGTTTGAAATATTCATAGAGAAAAAGAAGTAAACCCTCATGTAGGGTAGGGTTAGCACTAGGTTTTTTCTTATACCCCAAAATATTCTTGTTCATGGATGAATATAGATAAAAAGGAAAATAAATCTTAGACCCATAATAGAAATGGTTGAGCAAAAAAAAATGATGGGTTCTAACCCTATCAAACCTCATGTTCAAAGAAATAAACTCGATAATAGCCCTCAGCACATACCTCTAGATCTTCTTGATCGAGTCCATCTCATAGTAAGTATCACTCTTCACCAGCTCCTTCTCATATGTGTTCTTGGAAAAATCCTTCACCGCATTTACAAAAAAATTTTTTTATCTCTGTAAAACTTTAAACCCTCATCAGGTATTTCTGTGACACTGGCAATGACCTCTAGATTTGCATGATGTGATACCCCATCAATCTTAACCCTACCATCCTTCCAAGACTCTACCATGAGATTGGTAATAGCTAAATCATACCCATGAAGCTTAGTAATCTAATTTGCAATGTCATCCTTTTCAAGTTTCTCCTAGACCTTGGTTCTTTGTTTCTGTTTGTCTACCTCTCCCACTGATTCTCTTCTACTCCATTCTCCCACCATCTTGTTAAACTAAGTTATACCCTTTTTCAAAAACATAGTCCTCTCCTCTCCTTCCTCTATCCTCTATTTGTTCAATTGATAACTACCTTTTCTTTTAGTTCCAATGAAATGGTAAAGAAAATAAGAAACCCATAAAGTGTAGTGATTAGACACTAAATGTGTCATTTTCCAACTCCTCCTATATTTTCCATAAATGCATTGGCTTTTGCACATATTTGCATTAGTTCCCATAATCAACAAGGGATTTCACCCATACCTCTCTAGATCCTCCCTTGATTAATTAGGCCTTTTGTGAATGACAGGATATTTTTTCTAGTGTTCCATATCATCATCATTTCTTTCTTGACTTCCTCATTAGCAAACCAATTAGCCACCGAGTTAGACTCCCTATACTTGTAGCTAACATGGACACTCTGAAATTTTCCAAGTGTTATATAGATTTCTTCCACTATGTTTGCAATGCTTCAGGTAGGTTGGAGAACTCCTTTAATGTATCCGATAATATTGTATGAGTCCCTGTCCAGCCACAGGTTTTTGACTCCCGCCTCTGGAGCTAGTTTAATAGTGTGGAGAGTAGCACTGGCTTCCAATAAGTGGTTTGTATAATTTCCCAAGGGATAGGATAGAGTAGCAAGACTCACACCATGGCTATTTCTATTGATGCCCCTACATCCTAAAGGACTAGGGTTACCTTTAGCCACTCCATCAAAATTTGCTTTATGCCATCCTTTGAGAGGGAGTTTCCACTTCACCTCCTATCTTTTCAATTCCATATCCTTTTCCCTCTCCTTTCTCTTACCTCCTTCATCAATATCTCCATCCTTCCTTATAAAAAAAATTTCTCTCATAGTGCTTTGGATTTTATCTGCAAGCACATAAGTAGGAACCTCCCTATCTCTAAAAATTTGATTGTTTCTCTCCTTCCAAACTCCCCAGTAGAAGTGGCCAAAGTCCATAAGCTAATCTATGCAATTTTGTGCCTTCGTACATGCTATCCCACTGATAAAAGAAGTCCAAAACATTTCCTAGCTCTAACCAGCTTAACACATAGTTCTCAGTGAGATATTCCTAAACCTCCATAGAATAAGGGCAATGGATGAAAATGTGGTTAACTATCTACAAGTGGTGCTTCCAAAGAATACATTTGTTAGGGATATACTAACCTCTTTTTTCCAAATTATCTAGAGTGAGAATTTTATCTTGAAGCATCAACCAAAAGAAAATCTTAATTTTAGGGATAAGGCCAGGCAACCAGGCCTTAGTCCGAAGAGGTTTCTACTTTAGGCTCCAAAGGGAGTTGTACCTTGAGGCCACTAAGTATGATCCACTAGGATTACCCTCCCATATTAGTTGATCCTTATTATTATTCAAAAACAAAGAATTCAGCATCACCATTATTGGCTTAAGATCATTCAAAATCAAAGACAGGTCTCTCCATCCCTGGTCCATTCTATAGTCTCTTACTTTCATTCTGAACAACCTTATACAAGTATTGGTCCAATTATCATATGTAGGGTTATTAATGAGAGGACCCCGAATCAACCAATTATCATGCCAAAAGAGGATTTTTTCTGCATTTCCCACTTTCCATTTGGCCTTATAGTTAGCTAAAGATCTTGCTTTTAAGATTCCATTCCAAATAATCAAACCATTCGAGATGTCAAGATCATTGAGTAAAAACCTTAGAGACGGCCTCCTAATATAATTCTCCACCAAAATGTCCCTTCATTCCCCAGTATTGTTAAATATTTTCCATACATGCTTAGCTAGAAGTGCATTATTGAGATGCCTAAGTTTTCTGATTCCCAACCCTCCATAACACTTGGGGAGACATACATTATCCCAGGCCATTAGAGGGTATCTTTTATTTTCCTCTAGGCCATAACACAAAAAATCTCTCTAGATCTTTTCCATTTTGTCAACATGTTTTATCGGGATCCCAAAGAGACTCAAGGCATACATTGGAACATTCTAAAGAGTGGACTTCACCAAAAGACATTTTCTAGCTTGCTTGAGAGTGGTACCTTTCCAACCTACTAGCTTCTTACTAAACCTGTCAATAATCCCATTCTAGAAAGATTCTGGTAGCTTTGTTCCCACCGGAAGTCCAAGATAGCTCGAAGGTAGGTTTCCCACCCCACACCCAAGAATACTAGTAATCTTCCTTTATCTATCAACAGGGGTGTTGATAAAGAAAATTGAGCTTTTTGCCCAATTAATTAGCTGGCCAGTTCCCCTAGTACACAAATCTAGTAATCTCTTCATCAATTTGGCCTCCTAAATTGAAGCTTCTCCTCCCATAATAATAGCATCCAAATATTGTTGGTGAGTGAAAGAACATGCCCTAAAGAGGGCGTTATTCCTTTTGAGATCCCTTTCCATCTTTTTCTCTGAATAAATCTCCCTGTGCACTCAGCCATGATAATGAAAAGGATGGGAGACAAGGGATCTCCCTACCTTAAGCCTCTTGATGATTTGAAGAAATCTAATGGAGCCCTATTAATCATGATAACAAGTGAAGAGGTAGAAACAAGTTGGGAGATGAGTTTACATACCTAATGATCAAAGCCAAAAGCCTAGAGAACTAAACCAAGGAATGTCTAATCCACCTTTTCATAAGCTTTGGAGAGATCTAGTTTGAGGAGAAGGCCCTCCCTCTTCCTAGCCTCTATTGAATGAATGACTTCATGAATTATCATAATAGAATCTAGGATCTGTCTACCAGGGACAAAGCTCTTCTGCTATGGAGAAATCATCAAAGGAAGAACATTGAGGATTTTGGTCATCAGAACTTTAAAAATCATATTTGAAAAATAAATATAGAGACTAATTGGCCTGAATTGGTCCATAGTATCCAACCCAAAGATTTTAGGAATAAGGATAAAAAAGGTAGAGTTGAGCTCTTTCAGAAGATTTCCTAACTCCAAAAAATTCCTGTACTACCTTGACAACATCCACCTTAACCACCTCCCAATAAACCTAGAAGAAGAAAGTAGGAAAACCATCTTTCCCTGGGGCTTTATCAACTGGGAGAGAAAATAGAGCTTTTTTTGGTTCCTGATAATTTGGTATCACCTTCAACATAGAATTATGGTGAGGTTGAATCAATAGGGGAAGAGATGAAAAAATTTCCTTCTAGTCCTCCACTAAACATAAGATTCTAGGAAAGAAATGAAGAGAAAAAATTAATAGCCTTAGCAAAAATATCACAATCATTAGAAAAAATAGGCTGGCCCTTCTTGATACCTATAATCATGTTGTTTGCTCTATGCTTAAGAGTGGAAAGGTGGAAAAACCTGGTATTTTGATCACCCTCTTTAAGCTAGTTAATTTTGGATCTTTGTTTTCAGAAGTTATCTTCTCTACTAATAATGTGGTGGAGATCAAAGAGAATAGACATTTCTATATTCTTATTATGGTCATTATATCCTTCCTATTGTATTATATCTTGAATACTATGAAGCTGATTAGACTTCTCCTCCTTGGCTTGGAAAATATGACCAAAGTGTCTCTTGTTCCAAACTTTGATATTGCATTTCACATTTCTTATTTTCTTGGAAACCCTAAACATTGCAGTCCCTTCCACCTTAATGTTCCACCAAGAGGAGATCTTAGATAACAAGTCTAGGTGGGATATCCACATCTGTTCAAAATGAATTCTGCTTGGCCACAAGAGGGGCTATTGAAAAGGAAATAGGGGAATGATCAAACCCAACTTTATGAAGAAGGGAGAGCTTGCAAGAGAAAGAGTTCAACCAGTCTAGTGATATGAGAGCTCTATTGAGGTAGACCTAGATACAATCACTCCCTATTTGCCTATTGGACCAAGTGACAACCCCACCAGAAAGATCAACACCCAAGAGAGCCATATGTTTATGAAATTTGAGAGATCCAACTTGCTATCCAAGTCTGGGGCCAAACCCCTAGATTTTTCCTCATCAAAAAGGTAGTGTTAAAATCTTTCATAATTATTCCTTTGTTAAGGTTGCAATTCTGAATTATACTACAAAGCTTGGTCCAATAATACTTCCTCTCCTATTTTGAATTAGGAGCATACACATTTAAAAGAAACTAAGAGTCTTTGCTATTAATATGTAGAACTTAACATAATAGTGAATTGCCTTCATTATAAATGGTAGTTACTAGGAAATTCTTATTATTATAGAGTGTGAGCAGTCCTCCAGATGCTCCCTTAGAATTCATGGCCTCTCCATCCATACTATTACTAATGGAAATCTTACCCACTAGATCCTTCTTCATTTTAGTTTCTTGTATCAACATAAAATTAGGTCTATGATCCCTAATCATGTTCCTTACTACCTCCTATTTGTGGGCTCCATTTAGCCCCCTTATATTCCAAGATATTATCTCCATTTCTTTTCAACAAAGCACTCCTTAATGGTTCTTTAGCTCCCATCAGCCAAATTCCTTCTACCCTCCTCTTAAATCATTTGGCTTAAACTCTTTCTACCTGGTGTCTTTGGTTTGACCCCCACGTTAGCTTTGACTCAACTCCTAGTCAATGCTAGTGACACTAGGGAAGGATCTCTACTTTTCTTCTTCTTAACCTTGGTCCAAATCCCCTTGTTTTCATCTGAGAAAATCTCAAGCCATTCCTCCATTTTCAAAATCTCTCCAGGGGAAGAATTTTTTACCAATTCTAGGTTCCTAGTTCCCAAATTAATGGATGTTGAATGATCCCCCAAAGGTATTGAGGGAACCTCCTTAGTACCCTAAGGCACTTGAGTTTCTGGCACTATCTCCTCTTGATCTCTTGATAATTTCTCCTCCCCCATCCCTCTTCGGGAAGAAGTTTGATGAATTAATTGGAGGGAAGATTCACAATAACCCCTCTCCCCTTTAGAGGTTGGTTTGATTTTCTCCTTATTCAGCCCTTTTCTTCCACTAGTTGGTCCTCCCTCCTTAGCTTTGATCTGGGGATCATTTGGATCTGAGACCTTCACATATTTTACAGGGATCTTCACCACTTTGGTTTGAGAATTAGTCGGATCTAAAACCTTCACATCTATTTCCACCTCTTTTATTTGGGAATCATCCTAATTAGTGACCTTCACTTCTTTTATAGCGATTTCGACAAGCAGCTCCTGATTCTCAGGGCAACTAGTCTTAGGACCCTTGATGGTCTTCTACTTCCAAACCTTTTTCCTTTCCTTTCCAGATTTGGAAGAAGATTTTTTCTTATTCTTCTCCTCTTTATCCTTAGGGAATTGATTGGCCTTATGGCCTATTTTCAAACAATGAAAGAAGGAAAAAGGCACACTCTCATAGTCTAGCTTCGAAACATGTATTTCTAGTTTAGAATGGAAGATCACTACTTCGGGCATATCCACCCCCTCCCCAGCTCTAATATAGATACAAGCATAGATTAGCCTTCTTCTATATGTTGTTATCAGGTCTATTAAGAGAAGTTCACCAAAAGAACTAGCCACTCCCATAAACACATTCTCATTTGAAAATTCTAGCAGAAGCTCTGGAAGTCTAACCCAAGATAGGGCTTGCACAAAAAAAGAATCATTCAAGTCCAACTTTGATGTCCACTTTTGGAGGACCAAAATCGAGTGTCCTATTACCTAAAGCCCTTCAAACAAAATTTTTGAAAGGTCCTTGTTGCAAGAAAATTTGAAAGATAGAAAACCTTTGGCCATTGCAATGTGTCATGCCCTAAATTTAACGGGGAAAAACACAACCATTTTTTTTTGTTGACGTGGGATTTTTTTTTTGGTTCAAATTTCTAGACTTCAACTTTCATACGAGAGGCTAATTTGATAAAAACATACATTGAAAGTCTAAGATGTGATATATAGGCTAGAAGACCTAATTTCATTTTGAACCCCCATCCATACCAAGAAGTAAGAGTTTACAGATATGGATGTGAAGTACCCATTACATATTTATGTAGTAGCAAAAATTCCATTGTTTGTGAATATGACTACATTTACAATTGTCCTAGATAAATAACTTTAACTCATTCCCCTTCATGTCCAAAACTATTCTAGTTGTTATGATGTGGTAGGACCACTAAATGAGTTTCTTATGTTTTATCCTTTATTAGCCTCGATCATATTGATGGCTTGCTAGTTAAGTACTTCTATCTAGAGTATTAGATTAATCATCGACTATTTTTTATTATTCTTATTCACTATTATTTAGTCATACTAAATTTAATGTGATTTTGGATGTTGTTATTACATTAAGTTCCTAACTACTCCTGTACCATTAACTTGACTATTCACAACGTATTTATAAATGTATTATTTTAATTTTCTCTAAGATCTTATTATTAGTTATCCACTATTCCTTGTTGATTGGCACCCATATTTAAATAATACGAAAAATAAATACAATAAGCCTATATCCTAACTATAGATCATATCAATATCAATTAATGGGTTAAATAATAAAATAAAATATAAAAGGTCCAAATAAAATTGCAAAATTGTTTTCCAATTTACTCCTTTACAAATATTCCTATCACTTTCTTATAGTTAAGTGATGGTTAAAAAAAGATAAATAAAGAACCTACCTGATAATTTTAATCCTATATTCCACTTAATGTGTCCTATATAATTCACATCCTTTCCTATATTAGGTTCATGTACATAATTTTACATTATATAGATGACTTATTAGAATATTTATTCCAAACATAATTATCATACATACTACTCTTTTATTTATTTTATTTTATTATTTATTATTATTATTGTTAATATTTCTTTTATTATTTTACTAATTTAGTATAATTAATTATTGGATAATAAAAAAAGAAACAATCATATACTCCTAATACTACCACCCCAAAAAGCTACACATATTTCCTAATAACACATAATATTCCAACTTTCTAATGTTACCAACTCCTATACATTCACACTATATTCTTATACTTACTCCATACATTATTAATTTAACTATCACCTAACCATAACTTTATTATCCACTTACTACTAATTACTAATTAATGATTGCTAAAATTTTACTAACACTTAAACCAACTTTAACAATGTACTATTATTATTTATCTATCCCAATTACTATTAACTAATTTTCTAAAACATCCTAAATCCTAATTATACCATCTATGCTTTACACTGACCCATGAATGACAATAAATACATTTCTTAATCCTAGCTACATTCATTTCTTCCCACTTTTACTATGTTTATTATTTAATATAAACTAACATAAACTTGTCCCAAACTCGTAAATTCTAACACCATTCTCCCCATTTACTAACCATTGGTTTTAAAGTAAATACCACCCCCATTCAACTCGTACACTCTCAAATTTTCCACCAGATTTTTTGATGATGGCACATGTGTGGAGTGAAATGAGAGAGGAGGCATCTTATTACATATGGCTTGCTCTAGGCACCTAGACCCATGTCTAAAAAGGTGTTCCTTTCAATTTAATTTGGGTCACTTTATTCCCCCCCAAACCCATTGTATTAAGCTTACATACTCCCTAGGACGATCCACTCTCCTTGGTACAAGAGATGGAGGCACCAAACTTCAACTTTTTTTTTATTTCATTACTGACCATGTCAGCACCAAAGTTGGGCATGCTTCCCTATGTGCACCTAAGGTGGGTTCTGGCTTATGGCAGACCTATGGTCAACTCAAGCCCAACTAACCACTTCACCCTGGACTTCTCTTCCCTTCCCAAAGGGGGAGTGAAGCCCTCACACTCATAACAACACTCATCCACAAAATCATGGAAGATCAAAAGCAAGAAGACAATGGAAATCTAAACTTCATGCCCATTAAAACACAACACAACATGATAAAAGATGATACCACACGTTTCCCTTACAATGGCATTCTCACTACCTACATTCTCATGAATGCAATACCAAGATTCAGCTTCAAATTGGAAGAAAACTATTTACATGGAAAGAACACCAACCTTGAAACCCTTTGCAAGATGGACATGAAAGATTGTAGAAGAGCTCCCTCCCAACTTCCAAACCTTAAGAGTCTCTAAAGTTAGAGAGTGGGTAGACAACCCCCTAATTTTATCCCCAATCCTATAAAAAGGATCCCAAAACCCCCACTATCTAAAAATGGTCATAGCATGAGCTACCTTTTATTACACCCTTGTCTCCTTCTAAAAATTTAGCCTTGACCAGATAGTAGAGTGTGGAAGATGTCATGTGACACTCCAATTTTCGAATTTCTTGAAAGTGACTTGTTTGGAGGGTTCCCAAGGTCATCTAGGCCTACTAAATGTTATATTTAGACCCCCAACCCATAGTACTAACATGTGGGCACTTATTTTTCACCAAAATAACCCCCTAGGACCAGTTTTTGATCCTTAAAAGTCAATAGGAAGTTGGAATTCGAATTTCCCTTGATGGAGACTTCTCATAACATTTTTCTATGTGAGGTTAACTTGGATGTACTACATTGGAGTTAGGTTTAGATTAGGTTACTACTTGCCAAACCCTAAATAATATGTCATCTTCGCATGGACAACACAGGTGTCAAGTGATGCATTAAAACACATCACAATTCACAATGACATGTCTTTAATGTATTCATGAATTTAAATTTACTACACATGCAAACTCACATTTGCAAAATAAATACATTACAATGAGGCTTTGAATCTTCCAAAGGTTCACCTTGGCTATGTCATGTTCACATGGACTTGAGCCTTGGTTCCCTACTAAACACCATGGTTAAATTCCTACACACTAAACTTGAGCTTCAGTAGTCCAAGAAAATCATGTAAGCAATAAGTAAATATGTGCAATAAATCATTATCTAATTCAACACTAGGCTTGCATATTTCATCATTTCAAGTTGACTTTCCCTTTCTTAATCATTTCAAATAAAACATTCAAAATATTGAAATATCAAAATTTTCATATCACATTTAACATTTGGATTCCACACTTCATCATTTCCAATTAACTTACTTTTTGTAATAATTTTCACATAAAATGTTCAGAATACTATAATATCAAACTCTACTTATCAAAATTAAACTTAACATGATCGATTTAATATTCTAAATAACTTCATAATCTATTTTATATCCTAGCAAAAAAATGTTGAGTCCACAACTATGGAGTCCCTAAGCATGCGGATTAGGTCCTAGTGCATAACACAATCTATCCCTTAACTCTAATTTCCACTTAAACATTACATTCTTACATTACAAAAATTTCCACAATTTAGTTTCTATTAAAGCAATGCAAATAATTTAGAACATAAAGTGAAATCATTAAATATATCGATTAGATCCTAATGTTCAGACATAAATGTGGGTTATCAAAATGCAAATATAAAAATGACATAACCCTACAGTCTCAAAAGCATATAAAAATGTTGAGTTAGAAGTATCATAATGCAAATATGTCATCTGTGCTAGGGCAGGTCGAGTGAGGCCTCACACAATGACTATGACTTGACCGTTAAGGTTCCATTTCTTCTACGTGAAAGATCTAACAATGTCTATATTTGGCCTTTTCCCAATGAACTTACCCACCAATGTAGAATACATTGAAGCAATCCTATGGTCAACAAGCTCATCTAGGATAGAAATTGCACAAGTGTCTTTTTTTGCCCAAGGGAGCACTTTAATAGTTGGAAAAGAAGTCTTATCAATTGGTTTAACTCCAAATAGTGAAGACTATTTTGTGATCTATGCCCTAGAAAGGCTTTCCTTAGGGACTAGAGGTGACTTGTCTGGAGCCTTTCTAGGGCACGTGGGTCCCCATCTCCATTCTCGATCAATTCCCCAACCTCTAAATTTCCCTAACATTCTTCATCCCCTCCCTGCAATCTATGACCCAAACCATGATTTTGATCCTGACCAACCAGAGGAATCCCACCCAAAACAGGTTTAAAATTTTGAAAAGCTGCACTTCCCCCTCCTCTTTTGCTTGCCATCTCAAATTAGATTTCCATGTTAAATATTTGTGTCAAAGTATTATTTACATGTGTGTATATTTATTTATGTCTTCTACATGTAAAGTTATTTATTTTACTATTAGTTGACACACATAGATAGAACATAGAGTTAAAGAAAGTTGAATTGCTAATATTATGCTATATAATTTGAGTTATTTTATGAGATTGATTGAGTTATTTAAAGCTCTTAAAAGTTGATTTGGTACATCTAGACCTAAAGATAACTAAATCACCCCTCATCTTAGTTATTCTAAACCATTATAATAATTTCTATAAGAGCTTTGGTTCTTTTAGGGAAAGGTTGAAGGACTTATTGCAAAAGATCAAGATGTATAAAAGATAGATTCCCAAGATGAACAAGGAGAACTTCCCAGTATGGCAAAGATTGATGGGATTGCACTTATTTGGTATTGGAGACTCTACATCATACTACCTAAAGAATGAATACATTAAGGTACCAAAACCCATGAAAATTGAATAAATGAAAGAGAAGCAAGAGCACAACCAAATGATGATTGAACTTGCAACAATGCTAAGTTATGTCAACTTTAATGATATCAAAGATTGCACTAGAGAAAATAAAATCTAGGACAAGTTGGTACATATCCAATAAGGAGAAAAAAATGTATTTCAGAGTTAAGATAGAAATATTGAGAGGCAAGATTGATGACATGAGAATGAAAGAAGGTCAAACTATTGCAAATTATGGTGGCCAAATGAAAGAAGTGGTGAATTCCATCATAGGAGCTAGAGGCATCATATCTTATGAGAATGTGATAAGTAAGGTACTGATGACCTTATCTCCTTTCAATGCAATTAGAGTATTTTCAATTCAAAAATTAAGATGTACACCTGGTATTCTAACCTTAGCTAGTCTAATTGGTACACTCACTACATTTGAATTATCAAATTTTGATAATTATTCCCTAATTAGTGTTGAATTTGTCTTTAAGGCTCAACTAAACCTTGATGGATCCAAGAAAAAGTAGAATAGAGAGTATGTAGAAAGTGATAGTGAATCTGATGATAATCTTGATGAACTTGAATCTTTGTTGGCTAGAAGACTACCTAGAGGAAAAGACAAATACAAAGGTAAAATTCCTATAATTTTTTTTAACATATAACAAAGTTGGTCATAATTCAACAAGGTGTCATGAAAAAGATGAGAAAGAGAAAAAGAAATATTCCAAGTATAGAGGAAGGAGAAACAACAAAGATAATTGAGGTAACAAAGATTATAAGGACCATAAGGATAAAGGTAAGAAATCTTCCTACATTGTTGAAGAAGATGATTTTGATAGTGATTCTAATGATCATGATGAAAATGTTGTCTATTTCATAATGAAAGATTATTCTACATTGATTTCACATGTGAATAACAAGATAGATGAATAATTGGTAGTGGGTCATTAGATCATATGATTGGTGATACAAGTAAGTTTGAGAAGCTAGAATATTATAATGGAAGTAGTGAACATAAGTTTGATAATGATGAAAAATGTTATGGGAAAGGTAAATGATCAATTAAAATAAATGATAAGATCAAATATGATAATGCATATTGGGTTTAGGGTTTGAAAAATAACCTATTGATTGTCACATAGTTGATCAATTTATGCGAGAGAGATGATTTCCAAAACAAGAAGGTAAAGATCTATGATGCTACTGGTGAACTATTTGGAAGTGGAGAGAAAGCAAGATGTAACTTGTTTTATGTAAACCTATCTAAAGATACTTATGAATTCACACAATGTGAAGATTTTTTTTTATGCCATAAGAGGCTATGTCATGTGAAATTTGATAATTTGGTAAGTGTTGACACAAAATTGTACACCCTTGCTTGAGGTATGACCCTCAAGCACCCTTGTGTAACATGGAAACAACCTCCAAGTGTGGGACTTGGACTCTGAGGCTAAATCTCTATAGAAGCATGGCTTCCTTACTATTAAGATGCACCTAAACTACTACTAGGAAGGAAAAGGGAGAAGGAGAACTAAAAGAAATTGTAGAATGGGAAAGGAAGGTGATGCACAAAGATAGAAATATGGTTACAACTCTACCCACAAGTGCACTACACATCAATGAAAGAACTAGAATACACTAACTCAACTCTAATCTATCTTCTAAGGAATCACATGTAGGTTTGAGATTGATGAAATGTTGAAGGGAAGAGATTCTTCTCTATGAAATAACTATCAACAAATGGACACAACATACAAATCTAAAAAAATGGAAGGGAAATATTCACAACAAGGAAATAAACGTGCACAAATTTTTGAATGGCCAAAATAGGTGAGAACAAGAGCTATTGCATTAATGGAAGGAAAGGAAATACATAGCATAATGTTGCTACAAACATGTTGACAATGAAGAACCCTTTGAAAATATTTATAACTTTCCTTTATAGATCAGGCATAACTCAAATTTAACTTGGAGTTCAAACACCACAAGACTAGAGTTGAGTTTCAGAGGGTGGGAATAAATGAATATCAGAGTGAGATCTAATCATGAAATATAATCTATTGTAGAAGTGACAAGAAGAAACCAAAATCAATGCATTCAGTCGTACGGGATCAAATCCAAAAGATATGATCATTACATGTAATAAAGAAGCATGGAGATGTGTTAACATCATCAAACAAGGCCCCAAATGTCAATTTTCAATGAAGAAATAGTCCTTGTAACATGTCATGGCCACAACAAAATAATTCACACCATTGTCTAAACAAAATGGGGGTTAACATACAATGTTAACCCATTGTAAAAATGTAGAATTGACCTATGTGGAATAAATCTAATTTGTCTAGAAAAGATGGCATCCATCGATGTATCTATTCTTCTTAAAATGGGCGGCCCAGATGCTGCAAAAATCTCCCCAACCAGTGATTAAAACCCATCCATAAATGTAGATCTTCATCAAAAGAAATACATAGTTGAGATGAAGCAAGGAATCTCCCAAAGATGTGCCTAGATCTGATGATCATTGTATCCTCTCCAAAGAGCCAAGAAATGATGCAAAAATATGAGCACTGTTTGATTAAAAGCAACCCATCATAAGAAGGATCTTCCATGTGACCCAAATCTGGTAGTTGGCACATTTCCCAATACAAGGTGGACGAGGTAATAGTAACTTCAACATTTTTTGAAAGCAAGAAATGACACTTTCCAAAATAGAAAATTTTGCTATTTTTTAAATGCAAGAAGATAAGCCTTCCAAAATAGAAAAAAAAATTATTTCAAAAAGAATATTAAAGTGCTTCTCTAAAATGGGGATAATGATTAACATGAAATGTTAACCCCTATAGATGTATGTGTTAACCCACCACTTGATCAATGAAGGAAAATGAACCAACTCAGCAACAAAGTAAACTAAGTTCACTCGGTTAAAGAACAAACCAAACCAAAACTGAGTCATTTGGGCAAAGAGTAAAATGAGCTAACTCTATCAATGAAGGACCCAAACCAAATTGTTTAAAGAAGGAACAAGAGTAACATGAAATTTTAGCTACCAAATTTAGTGTGTTAACCCATAGCAAAGAAAAAACCCAATTGAAAATATCTCTAATTAATTATTGATGATGAGCTGAATGGGGGGGGGGAGAGGGAGGGAGGAGGGGGGTGGTGAAGCAAATGGCCAACATTCTTGGTGACTCAAAGGGGATGCTTTCTTGCTAATCATAGATCAATGGCCTTAAGAAATACATTGGGCATGAAGTCGCTAACAATAATTGACACATTATCCCACCTATAATTTCACAAAATTTTGCAACCAACAAAAATGAAAGGGCTCCGGGGAGCTTTAGAAAGCTCAGGAAAGCTCCAAAAAAGGGAGAAGATGTGCTTGTGCACTTCTTGGAAAGAATAAAAGTCCTACTCTACTAATTATAAGTATTTACAAAGAAAAAGATCAAAAAATGTCATTTGCTAGCTTGTTAAAGTAGGTACCCTTTCTCATAAGCTTCTTTGTTTTCAATCAATGGTCTCAATTAAAGGTGAAGTTCAGTCATAAAGGGAGATTTCCAAATTAAAGAGAGTTAACAGCTTTAATTTGAGTAAAATAAGGAGTTAACTGATTCAATTTGAGTAGAAAAAAGAGTTAACTGATTTAACTCATTTTTGATCAATAGTGAACTAGAAATTTCCCTTTTTGAACTAAAGAGATATTTTGTTGAGATATTTAATCTAATAAAATGAGATATGCTCTCATAATTACTTTTTCTATTTAATTAAACAATCTTTAATAAATTAGAGACACTTTTCTTATTTAATTAAATAACTTCATTTAATTAATTAAGAATGGCTTCTCATTTAATTAAATAACTTTGATTAATTAATTAGAAGTAAGTACTCCATTTAATTAAATAATTTCATTTAATTATTTCAAAATTCTTTTCGAAACTAGTCAACTCAAGTCAACCATGGTTAAATCTGGTCAACTATTGGTCAAACTTGATCTTTGCATATGTGAATATGAGCAAATGTGAGTATGAATTCCAGCAACAATTTGATGCAAATTCTCATTCAACCTTTCAAAATGAAGAGATGAGGGTCTCTTAAATAGACTTTCCTAGAATTCATCAACGGTTGAGATCGATTTCAATCAACGATCAGGATTAAAGGCGAAGTTCAATCATAAAAGCAGATTTCCAAATTAAAGGGAGTTAAAAGAATTAATTTGAGTAAAACAAGGAGTTAACTGATTTAATTTGAGTAGAAAAAGGAGTTAAATGATTTAACTCATTTTTGATCAATAGTGAACTGGAAATTTCCCTTTTTGAATTAAAGAGAGAATTTGGTGAGATATTTAATTTAATAAAATGAGATATGCTCTCATAATTACTTTTTCTATTTAATTAAATAATCTTTAATTAATTAGAGACACATTTCTTATTTAATTAAATAACTTCATTTAATTAATTAGGAATGGCTTATCATTTAATTAAGTAACTTTGTTTAATTAATTAGAAGTAAGTACTCCATTTAATTAAATAATTCTATTTAATTATTTCAAAATTTCTTTTCAAAACTAGTCAACTCAGGTCAACCGTGCTTAAATTTGGTCAACTTTAGGTCAAACTTGATCTTTGCGTATGTGAATACGAGCAAATCTGAGTATGAATTCCAGCAACAATTCGATGCAAATTCTCATTCAACCTTTCAAAATGAAAAGATGAGGGTCTCTTAAATAGACTTTCATGGAATTCATCAACGGTTGAGATCGATTTCAATCAACGGTTAGGATTAAAGGTGAAGTTCAGTCATAAAGGGAGATTTCCAAATTAAAGGGAGTTAACAGATTTAATTTGAGTAAAATAAAGAGTTAATTGATTCAATTTGAGTAGAAAAAGGAGTTAACTGATTTAACTCATTTTTGATCAATAGTGCACTAAAAATTTCCCTTTTTGAACTGAAGAGAGATTTTGTTGAGATATTTAATTTAATAAAATGAGATATGCTCTCATAATTACTTTTTCTATTTAATTAAATAATTTTTAATTAATTAGAGACACTTTTCTTATTTAATTAAATAACTTCATTTAATTAATTAGGAATGGCTTCTTATTTAATTAAATAACTTTGTTTAATTAATTAGAAGTAAGTGCTCCATTTAATTAAATAGTTTCATTTAATTATTTCAAAATTCTTTTCGAAACTAGTCAACTTAAGTGAACCGTGGTTAAATCTGGTCAACTTTTGGTTAAACTTGATCTTTGCGTATGTGAATATGAGCAAATGTGAGTATGAATTCCAGCAACATTTCGATGCAAATTCGCATTCAACCTTTCAAAATGAAGAGATGAGGGTCTCTTATATAGATTTTTTTGGAATTCATCAACGGTTGAGATCGATTTCAATCAACAGTCAGGATTAAAAGTGAAGTTCAGTCATAAAGGGAGATTTCCAAATTAAAGGGAGTTAACAGATTTAATTTGAGTAAAATAAGGAGTTAACTGATTCAATTCGAGTAGAAAAAGGAGTTAACTGATTTAACTCATTTTTTATCAATAGTGAACTGGAAATTTCCCTTTTTTGAACTGAAGAGAGATTTTTATGAGATATTTAGTTTAATAAAATGAGATATGCTCTCATAATTACTTTTTCTATTTAATTAAATAATCTTTAATTAATTAGAGACAGTTTTCTTATTTAATTAAATAACTTCATTTAATTAATTAGGAATGGCTTCTGATTTAATTAAATAACTTTGTTTAATTAATTAGAAGTAAGTACTCCATTTAATTAAATAATTTCGTTTAATTATTTCAAAATTCTTTTCGAAACTAGTCAACTCAAGTTAACCGTGGTTAAATATGGTCAACTTTTGGTCAAATTTGATCTTTGCGTATGTGCATATGACCAAATGTGAGTATGAATTCAAGCAACAATTTGATGCAAATTCTCATTCAACCTTTCAAAATGAAGAGATGAGGGTCTCTTAAATAGACTTTCCTGGAATTCATCAACGCTTGAGATCGATTTCAATCAACGGTCAGGATTAAAGGTGAAGTTTAGTCATAAAGGGAGATTTTCAAATTAAAGGGAGTTAACAAATTTATTTTGAGTAAAATAAGGAGTTAACAGATTCAATTTGAGTAGAAAAAGGAGTTAACTCATTTTTGATCAATAGTGAATACGAAATTTCCCTTTTTGAACTGAAGAGAGATTTTGTTGAGATATTTAATTTAATCAAATGAGATATACTCTCCTAATTACTTTTTCCATTTCATTAAATAATCTTTAATTAATTAGAGACACTGTTATTATTTATTTAAATAACTTCATTTAATTAATTAGGAATGGCTTCTCATTTAATTAGATAACTGTGTTTAACTAATTAGAAGTAAGTACTTCATTTAATTAAATAATTTTGTTTAATTATTTCAAAATTGTTTACGAAATTATTCAACTCAAATCATCCGTGGCTAAATCTAGTCAACTTTTGGTCAAAAATGATCTTTGCGTACGTGAATATGAACAAATGTGAGTATGAATTTCAGCAATAATTCGATGCAAATTTTCATTCAACCTTTCAAAATGAAGAGATGAGGGTCTCTTAAATAGACTTTCCTAGAATTCATCAACGGTTGAGATCAATTTCAATCAATGGTCAAGGTTAAAGGTGAAGCTCAGTCATAAAGGTAGATTTCCAAATTAAAGGGACTTAACAGATTTAATTTGAGTAAAATAAGGAGTTAACTGATTCAATTTGAGTAGAAAAAGGAATTAACTGATTTAACTCATTTTTGATGAATAGTGAACGGAAAATTTCCCTTTTTGAACTGAATGGAGATTTTATTGAGATATTTAATTTAATAAAATGAGACATGCTCTCATAATTACTTTTTCTATTTAATTAAATAATCTTTAATTAATTAGAGACATTTTTCTTATTTAATTAAATAGCTTCATTTAATTAATTGGGAATGGCTACTCATTTAATTAAATAATTTTGTTTAATTAATTAGAAGTAAGTACTCCATTTAATTAAATAATTTCATTTAATTATTTTAAAATTCTTTTCGAAATTAGTCAACTCAAGTCAACCGTGGTTAAATCTGATCAACTTTTGGTCAAACTTGATCTTTGCGTATGTGAATATGAGAAAATGTGAGTATGAATTCCAGCAACAATTCGATGCAAATTCTCATTCAACCTTTCAAAATGAAGAGATGAGGGTCTCTTAAATAGACTTTCCTGGAATTCATCAACGGTTGAGATCGATTTCAATTAACGGTCAGGATTAAAGTTGAAGTTCAGTCATAAAGGGAGATTTCCAAATTAAAGGGAGTTAACAGATTTAATTTGAGTAAAATAACGAGTTAACTGATTCAATTTGAGTAACAAAAGGAGTTAACTGATTTAACTCATTTTTTATCAATATTGAATTGGAAATTTCCCTTTTTGAACTAAAGCTAAATAATCTTTAATTAATTAGAGACACGTTTCTTATTTAATTAAATAACTTCATTTAATTAATTATGAATGGCTTCCTATTTAATTAAATAACTTTGTTTAATTAATTAAAAGTAAGTACTCCATTTAATTAAATAATTTCGTTTAATTATTTCAAAATTCTTTTCGAAATTACTCAACTCAAGTCAACCGTGGTTAAATCTGGTCAACTTTTGGTCAAATTTGATCTTTGCGTATGTGCATATGAGCAAATGCGAGTATGAATTCCAACAACAATTTGATGCAAATTCTCATTCAACCTTCCAAAATGAAGAGATGAGGGTCTCTTAAATAGACTCTCCTGAAATTCATCAATGGTTGAGATCGACTTCAATCAAGGGTCAGCATTAAAGGTGAAGTTCAGTCATAAAGGGAGATTTTCAAATTAAAGGGAGTTAATAGATTTAATTTGAGTAAAATAAGAAGTTAACTGATTCAATTTGATTAGAAAAATGAGTTAACTGATTTAGCTCATGATTGATCAATAGTGAACTGAAAATTTTCCTTTTTGAACTGAAGAGAGATTTTGTTGAGATATTTAATTTAATAAAATGAGATATGCTCTCTTAATTACTTTTTCTATTTAACTAAATAATCTTTAATTAATTAGAGACAATTTTCTTATTTAATTCAATAACTTCATTTAATTAATTAGGAATGGCTTCTCATTTAATTAAATAACTTTGTTTAATTAATTAGAAGTAAGTACTCCATTTAATTTAATAATTACGTTTAATTATTTCAAAATTTTTTTCGAAACTAGTCAACTAAAGTCAATCGTGGTTAAATCTGGTCAACTTTTGGTCAAACTTGATCTTTGCGTATGTGAATATGAGCAAATGTGATTATGAATTCCAGTAACAATTCGATACAAATTCTCATTCAACCTTTCAAAATGAAGAGATGAGGGTCTCTTAAATAGACTTTCCTGAAATTCATCAATGGTTGAGATCGATTTCAATCAACGGTCAGAATTAAAGGTGAAGTTCAGTCATAAAGGGAGATTTCCAAATTAAAGGGAGTTAACGGATTTAATTTGAGCAAACTAAGGAGTTAACTGATTCAATTTGAGTAGAAAAAGGAGTTAACTCATTTAACTCATTTTTTATCCATAGTTAATTGGAAATTTACCTTTTTGAATTGAAGAGAGATTTTTCTGACATATTTAATTTAATAAAATGAGATATGCTCTCATAATTACTTTTTTCATTTAATTAAATAATCTTATATTAATTAGAGACACTTTTCTTATTTAATTAAATAACTTCATTTAATTAATTGGGAATGGCTTCTCATTTTATTAAATAACTTTGTTTAATTAATTAGAATAAGTACTCCATTTAATTAAATAATTTTATTTAATTATTTCAAAAAAAATTTCGAAACTAGTCAACTCAAGTCAATCGTGGTTAAATCTGATCAACTTTTGGTCAAACTTAATCTTTGCTTATGTGAATTTGAGCAAATGTGAGTATGAATTCCAACAACAATTCGATGCAAATTCTCATTCAACCTTTCAAAATGAAGAGATGAGGGTCTCTTAAATAGACTTTCCTAGAATTCATCAACGGTTGAGATTGATTTCAATCAATGGTCAGGATTAAAGGTGAAGTTCAGTCATAAAGGGAGATTTTTAAATTAAAGGAAGTTAACAGATTTAATTTGAGTAAAATAAGGAGTTAACTGATTCAATTTGAGTAGAAAAAGGGGTTAACTGATTTAACTCATTTTTTATCAATAATGAACTGAAAATTTCCCTTTTTGAACTGAAGAGAGATTTTGTTGAGATATTTAATTTAATAAAATGAGATATGCTCTCATAATTACTTTTTCCACTTAATTAAATAATCTTTAATTAATTAGAGACACTTTTGTTATTTAATTAAATAACTTCATTTAATTAATTAAGAATCGCTTCTCATTTAATTAAATGTCTTTGTTTAATTAATTAGAAGTAAGTACTCCAATTAATTAAATAATTTCATTTAATTATTTCAAAAAAAAATTCGAAACTAGTCAATTCAGGTCAACTGTGCTTAAATCTGGTCAACTTTTGGTCAAACTTCATCTTTGCGTATGTGAATATGAGCAAATGTGAGTATGAATTCAAGCAACAATTTGATGCAAATTCTCATTCAACTTTTCAAAATGAAGAGATGAGGGTCTCTTAAAGAGACTTTCTTGGATTTCATCAACGGTTGAGATCGATTTCAATCAACGGTCAGGATTAAAGGTGAAGTTCAGTCATAAAGGGAGATTTCCAAATTAAAAGAGTTAATAGATTTAATTTGAGTAAAATAAGGAGTTAACTGATTCAATTTGAGTAGAAAAAAGAGTTAACTCATTTAACTCATTTTTGAACAACAATGAACTAGAAATTTCCCTTTTTGAACTGAAGAGAGATTTTGTTGAGATATTTAATTTAATCAAATGAGATATACTCTCCTAATTACTTTTTCCATTTAATTAAATAATCTTTAATTAATTAGAGACACTTTTATTATTTATTTAAATAACTTCATTTAATTAATTAGGAATGACTTCTCATTTAATTAGATAACTTTGTTTAATTAATTAGAAGTAAGTACTCTATTTAATTAAATAATTTTGTTTAATTATTTCAAATTTCTTTTTGAAATTATTCAACTCAAGTCAACCGTGGTTAAATCTGGTCAACTTTTGATCAAACTTGATCTTTGCATATGTGAATATGAGCAAATGGGAGTATGAATTCCAGCAAGAATTCAATGCAAATTTTCATTCAACCTTTCAAAATGAAGAGATGAGAGTCTCTTAAATAGACTTTCCTGGAATTCATCAACGGTTGAGATCAATTTCAATCAACGGTCAAGATTAAAGGTGAAGTTCAGTCATAAAGGGAGATTTCCAAATTAAAGAGAGTTAACAGATTTAATTTGAGTAAAATAAGGAGTTGACTGATTCAATTTGAGTAGAAAAAGGAGTTAACTCATTTAACTCTTTCTTGATGAATAGTGAACTGGAAATTTCCCTTTTTGAACTAAAGAGAGATTTTGTTAAGATATTTAATTTAATAAAATGAGATATGCTCTAATAATTACTTTTTCTATTTAATTAAATGATCTTTAATTAATTAGAGACAATTTTCTTATTTAATTAAATAACTTCATTTAATTAATTAGGAATGACTTCTCATTTAATTAAATAACTTTGTTTAATTAATTAGAAGTAAGTACTCCATTTAATTAAATAATTTTGTTTAATTATTTCAAAATTCTTTTCGAAACTAGTCAACTCAAGTCAACCATGGTTAAATATGATCAACTTTTGGTCAAACTTGATCTTTCCGTATGTGAATATGAGCAAATGTGAGTATGAATTCCAGCAACAATTCGAAGCAAATTCTCATTCAACCTTTCAAAATGAAGAGATGAGGGTCTCTTAAATAGACTTTCCTGGAATTCATCAACGGTTGAGATCGATTTCAATCAACGGTCAGGATTAAAGTTGAAGTTCAGTCATAAAGCGAGATTTCCAAATTAAAAAGAGTTAACAGATTTAATTTGAGTAAAATAACGAGTTAACCGATTCAATTTGAGTAGAAAAAGGAGTTAATTGATTTAACTCATTTTTTATCAATAGTGAACTAGAAATTCCCCTTTTTGAACTAAAGTTAAATAATCTTTAATTAATTAGAGACACTTTTCTTATTTAATTAAATAACTTCATTTAATTAATTAGGAATGGCTTCTCATTTAATTAAATAACTTTATTTAATTAATTAGAAGTAAGTACTCCATTTAATTAAATAATTTCGTTTAATTATTTCAAAATTCTTTTCGAAACTACTCAACTCAAGTCAACCGTGGTTAAATCTGATCAACTTTTGGTCAAACTTGATCTTTGCGTATGTGCATATGAGCAAATGCGAGTATGAATTCCAGCAACAATTCGATGCAAATTCTCATTCAACCTTTCAAAATGAAGAGATGAGGGTCTCTTAAATAGACTCTCCTGCAATTCATCAACGGGTGAGATCGATTTCAATCAACGGTCAGCATTAAAGGTGAAGTTCAGTCATAAAGGGAGATTTTCAAATTAAATGGAGTTAATAGATTTAGTTTGAGTAATATAAGGAGTTAACTGATTCAATTTGATTAGAAAAAGGAGTTAACTTATTTAGCTCATTTTTTATCAATAGTGAACTGGAAATTTCCCTTTTTGAACTGAAGAGAGATTTTATTGATATATTTAATTTAATAAAATGAGATATGCTCTCTTAATTTCTTTTTCTATTTAACTAAATAATCTTTAATTAATTAGAAACACTTTTCTTATTTAATTAAATAACTTCATTTAGTTAATTAGGAATGGCTTCTCATTTAATTAAATAACTTTGTTTAATTAATTAGAAGTAAGTACTTCATTTAATTAAATAATTTCGTTTAATTATTTCAAAATTCTTTTTGAAACTAGTCAACTCAAGTCAATCGTGGTTAAATCTGGTCAACTTTTGGTCAAACTTGATCTTTGCGTATGTGAATAAGAGCAAATGTGAGTATGAATTCCAACAACAATTCGATGCAAATTCTCATTCAACCTTTCAAACTGAAGAGATGAGGATCTCTTAAATAAACTTTTCTAGAATTCAACAATGGTTGAGATCGATTTCAATCAACGGTCAGGATTAAAGGTGAAGTTCTGTCATAAAAGGAGATTTCCAAATTAAAGGGAGTTAACGAATTTAATTTGAGCAAAATAAAGAGTTAACTGATTCAATTTGAGTGGAAAAAGGAGTTAACTGATTTAACTCATTTTTGATCAATAGTGAACTGGAAATTTCCCTTTTTGAACTGAAGAGAGATTTTCGTGAGATATTTAATTTAATAAAATGAGATATGCTCTCATAATTACTTTTTCCATTTAATTAAATAATCTTTAATTAATTAGAGACGCTTTTCTTATTTAATTAAATAACTTCATTTAATTAATTTTTAATGGCTTCTCGTTTAATTAAATAACTTTGTTTAATTAATTAGAATAAGTACTCCATTTAATTAAATAATTTTATTTAATTATTTCAAAATTCTTTTCGAAACTAGTCAACTCAAGTCAACCGTGGTTAAATCTGATGAACTTTTGGTCAAACTTGATCTTTTCGTATGTGAATATGAGCAAATGTGAGTACGAATTCCAGCAACAATTCGATGCAAATTCTCATTCAACCTTTCAAAATTAAGAGATGAGGGTCTCGTAAATAGACTTTTCTAAAATTCATCAACGGTTGAGATCGATTTCAATCAATGGTCAGCATTAAAGATGAAGTTAAGTCATAAAGGGAGATTTCCAAATTAAAGGGAGTTAACAGATTTAATTTGAGTAAAATAAGGAGATAACTGATTCAATTTGAGTAGAAAAAGGAGTTAACTGATTTAACTCATTTTTGATCAATAGTGAAATGGAAATTTTCCTTTTTGAACTGAAGAGAGATTTTGTTGAGATATTTAATTTTATAAAATGAGATATGCTCTCATAATTACTTTTTCTATTTAATTAAATAATTTTTAATTAATTAGAGATAGTTTTCTTATTTAATTAAATAACTTCATTTAATTAATTAAGAATGGCTTCTCATTTAATTAAATAACTTTTTTTAATTAATTAGAACTAAGTACTCCATTTGATTAAATAATTTCGTTTCATTATCTCAAAATTCTTTTCGAAACTAGTCAACTCAATTCAACTATGGTTAAATCTGGTCAACTTTTGGTCAAAATTGATCTTTGCGTATGTGAATATGAGCAAATGTGAGTATGAATTCCAACAACAATTCGATGCAAATTCTCCCTCAACCTTTCAAAATGAAGAGATGAGGGTCTATTAAATAGACTTTCCTGAAATTCATCAACGGTTAAGATCGATTTCAATCAACGATCAGGATTAAAGGTGAAGTTCAGTCATAAAGGGAGATTTCCAAATTTAAGGGAGTTAACAGATTTAATTTGAGTAAAATAAGGAGTTAACTAATTCAATTTGACTAGAAAAAGGAGTTAACTGATTTAACTCATTTTTGATCAATAGTGAACCAGAAATTTCGCTTTTCAAACTGAAGAGAGATTTTGTTGTGATATTTAAGTTAATAAAATGAGATATGCTCTCATAATTACTTTTTTTATTTAATTAAATAATCTTTAATTAATTAGAGACACTTTTCTTTTTTAATTAAATAACTTCATTTAATTAATTAGGAATGACTTCTCATTTAATTAAATAACTTTGTTTAATTAATTAGAAGTAAGTTCTTTATTTAATTAAATAATTTCGTTTAATTATTTCAAAAAAAAATTTGAAACTAGTCAACTCAAGTCAACCGTGGTTAAATTTGGTCAACTTTTGGTCAAAATTGATCTTTTCGTATGTGAATATGAGCAAATGTGAGTATGAATTCCAACAACAATTCGATGCAAATTCTCATTCAACCTTTCAAAATGAAGAGATGAGGGTCTCTTAAATAGACTTTTCTGAAATTCATCAACGGTTGAAATCGATTTCAATCAACGGTCAGGATTAAAGCTGAAGTTCAGTCATAAAAGGAGATTTCCAAATTAAAGGGAGTTAACAGATTTAATTTTAGTAAAATAAGAAGTTAACTGATTCAATTTGAGTAGAAAAAAGAGTTAACTAATTTAACTCATTTTTTATCAATAGTGAACTAGAAATTTCCCTTTTTGAATTGAAGAGAGATTTTGTTGAGATATTTAATTTAATAAAATGAGATATGCTCTCATAATTACTTTTTTTATTTAATTAAATAATCCTTAATTAATTAGAGACAGTTTTCTTATTTAATTAAATAACTTCATTTAATTAATTAGGAATGGCTTCTCATTTAATTAAATAACTTTATTTAATTAATTAGAAGTAAGTACTCCATTTAACTAAATAATTTCGTTTAATTATTTCAAAGTTCTTTTTGAAATTAGTCAACTCAAGTCAACCATGGTTAAATCTGGTCAACGTTTGGTCAAACTTGATCTTTGCGTATGTGAATATGAGCAAATGTGAGTATGAATTCTAGCAACAATTCGATGCAAATTCTCATTCAACCTTTCAAAATAAAGAGATGAGGGTCTCTTATATAGACTTTCCTTGAATTCATGAACAGCTGAGATAGATTTCAATCAACGATTAGAATTAAAGGTGAAGCTCAGTCATAAAGGGAGATTTCCAAATTAACGAGAGTTAACAGATTTAATTTCAGTAAAATAAGGAGTTAACTGATTCAATTTGATTAGAAAAAGGAGTTAATTGATTTAGCTCAAGTTTGATCAATAGTGAATTGAAAATTTCCCTTTTTAAACTGAAGAGAGATTTTGTTGAGATATTTAATTTAATAAAATGAGATATGCTCTCTTAATTACTTTTTCTATTTAACTAAATAATCTTTAATTAATTAGAGACACTTTTCTTATTTAATTAAATAACTTCATTTAATTAATTAGGAATGGCTTCTCATTTAGTTAAATAACTTTGTTTAATTAATTAGAAGTAAGTACTCCATTTAATTAAATAATTTCGTTTAATTATTTCAAAATTCTTTTCGAAACTAGTCAACTAAAGCCAATCGTGGTTAAATCTGGTCAACTTTTGGTCAAACTTGATCTTTGCGTATGTGAATATGAGCAAATGTGAGTATGAATTCCTGTAACAATTTGATACAAATTCTCATTCAACCTTTCAAAATGATGAGATGAGGGTCTCTTAAATAGACTTTCCTGGAATTCATCAACGGTTGAGATCGATTTCAATCAACGATCAGTATTAAAGATGAAGTTCAGTCATAAAGGGAGATTTCCAAATTAAAGTGAGTTAACGGATTTAATTTGAGCAAACTAAGGAGTTAACTGATTCAATTTGAGTAGAAAAAGGAGTTAACTCATTTAGCTCATTTTTGATCAATAGTTAACTGGAAATTTCCCTTTTTGAACTGAAGAGAGATTTTGGTGAGATATTTAATTTAATAAAATGAGATATGCTCTCATAATTACTTTTTTCATTTAATTAAATAATATTTAATTAATTAGAGACACTTTTCTTATTTAATTAAATAACTTCATTTAATTAATTGGGAATGGCTTCTCATTTTATTAAATAACTTTGTTTAATTAATTAGAATAAGTACTCCATTTAATTAAATATTTTCATTTAATTATTTCAAAATTCTTTTCGAAACTAATCAACTCAAGTCAATCGTGGTTAAATCTGATCAACTTTTGGTCGAACTTGATCTTTGCGTATGTGAATATGAGCAAATGTGAGTATGAATTTCAGCAACAATTCGATGAAAATTCTCTTTCAACCTTTCAAAATGAAGAGATGAGGGTCTCTTAAATAGACTTTCCTAGAATTCATCAACGGTTGAGATTGATTTCAATCAACGGTCAGGATTAAAGGTGAAGTTCAGTCATAAAGGGAGATTTTTAAATTAAAGGGAGTTAACAGATTTAATTTGAGTAAAATAAGGAGTTAACTGATTCAATTTGAGTAGAAAAAGGGGTTAACAGATTTAACTCATTTTTTATCAATAGTGAACTGAAAATTTCCCTTTTTGAACTGAAGAGAAATTTTGTTGAGATATTTAATTTAATAAAATGAGATATGCTCTCATAATCACTTTTTCCATTTAATTAAATAATCTTTAATTAATTAGAGACACTTTTGTTATTTAATAATATAACTTCATTTAATTAATTAGGAATCGCTTCTCATTTAATTAAATAACTTTGTTTAATTAATTAGAAATAAGTACTTCAATTAATTAAATAATTTCATTTAATTATTTCAAAATTCTTTTCAAAATTAGTCAACTCAGGTCAACTGTGCTTAAATCTGGTCAACTTTTGGTCAAACTTGATCTTTGCGTATGTGAATATGAGCAAATGTGAGTATCAATTCAAGCAACAATTCGATGCAAATTCTCATTCAACCTTTCAAAATGAAGAGATGAGGGTCTCTTAAATAGACTTTCCTAGAATTCATCAACGGTTGAGATCGATTTCAATCGACAGTCAGGATTAAAGGTGAAGTTCAGTCATAAAGGGAGATTTCCAAATTAAAGGGAGTTAACAGATTTAATTTGAGTAAAATAAGGAGTTAACTCATTTAACTCATTTTCTATCAATAGTGAACTGGAAATTTCCCTTTTTGAACGAAAGAGAGATTTTATTGAGATATTTAATTTAATCAAATGAGATATACTCTCCTAATTACTTTTTCCATTTAATTAAATAATCTTTAATTAGTTAGAGACACTTTTATTATTTATTTAAATAACTTGATTTAATTAATTAGGAATGACTTCTCATTTAGTTAGATAATTTTGTTTAATTAATTAGAAGTAAGTACTCTATTTAATTAAATAATTTTGTTTAATTATTTCAAAATTCTTTTCGAAATTATTCAACTCAAGTCAACCGTGGTTAAATCTGGTCAACTTTTGATCAAACTTGATCTTTGCGTATGTGAATATGAGCAAATGGGAGTATGAATTCCAGCAACAATTCGATGCAAATTTTCATTCGACCTTTCAAAATGAAGAGATGAGGGTCTCTTAAATAGACTTTCTTGGAATTCATCAATGGTTGAGATCAATTTTAATCAACGGTCAAGATTAAAGGTGATGTTCAGTCATAAAGGGAGATTTTCAAATTAAAGAGAGTTAACAGATTTAATTTGAGTAAAATAAGGAGTTAACTGTTTCAGTTTGAGTAGAAAATCGAGTTAACTCATTTAACTCATTTTTGATGAATAGTGAACTGAAAATTTCCCTTTTTGAGCTAAAGAGAGATTTTGTTGAGATATTTAATTTAATAAAATGAGATATGCTCTCATAATTACTTTTTCTATTTAATTAAATAATCTTTAATTAATTAGAGACACTTTTCTTATTTAATTAAATAACTTCATTTAATTAATTGGGAATGGCTTCTCATTTAATTAAATAACTTTGTTTAATTAATTAGAAGTAAGTACTCCATTTAATTAAATAATTTCGTTTAATTATTTCAAAATTCTTTTCGAAACTAGTCAACTCAAGTCAACCATGGTTAAATCTGATCAACTTTTGGTCAAACTTGATCTTTGCGTATGTGAATATGGGCAAATGTGAGTATGAATTCCACCAACAATTCGATGCAAATTCTCATTCAACCTTTCAAAATGAAGAGCTGAGGGTCTCTTAAATAGACTTTCTTGGAATTCATCAACGGTCAGGATTAAAGTTGAAGTTCAGTCATAAAGGGAGATTTCCAAATTAAAGGGAGTTAACAGATTTAATTTTAGTAAAATAACGAGTTAACCGATTCAATTTGAGTAGAAAAAGGAGTTAACTGATTTAACTCATTTTTGATCAATAGTGAACTGGAAATTTCCCTTTTTGAACTAAAGCTAAATAATCTTTAATTAATTAGAGACACTTTTCTTATTTAATTAAATAACTTTATTTAATTAATTAGGAATGGCTTCGCATTTAAATAAATAACTTTGTTTAATTGATTAGAAGTAAGTACTCCATTTAATTAAATAATTTCGTTTAATTATTTCAAAATTCTTTTCGAAACTACTCAACTCAAGTCAATCGTGGTTAAATTTGGTCTACTTTTAGTCAAACTTGGTCTTTGCGTATGTGCATATGAGCAAATGCGAGTATGAATTCCAGCAACAATTCGATACAAATTCTCATTCAACCTTTCAAAATGAAGAGATTAGGGTCTCTTAAATAGACTCTCTTGGAATTCATCAACGGTCGAGATCGATTTCAATCAACGGTCAGCAATAAAGGTGAAGTTCTGTCATAAAGGTAGATTTTCAAATTAAAGGGAGTTAATGGATTTAGTTTGAGTAAAATAAGGAGTTAACTGATTCAATTTGATTAGAAAAACGAGTTAACTGATTTAGCTCATTTTTGATCAATAGTGAACTAGAAATTTCCCTTTTTGAACTGAAGAGAGATTTTGTTGAGATATTTAATTTAATAAAATGAGATATGCTCTCTTTATTTCTTTTTCTATTTAACTAAATAATCTTTAATTAATTAGAGACACTTTTCTTATTTAATTAAGTAACTTCATTTAATTAATTAGGAATGGCTTCTCATTTAATTAAATAACTTTGTTTAATTAATTAGAAGTAAGTACTCCATTTAATTAAATAATTTCATTTAATTATTTCAAAATTTTTTTCGAAACTAGTCAACTCAAGTCAATCGTGGTTAAATCTGGTCAGCTTTTGGTCAAACTTGATCTTTGCGTATGTGAATATGAGCAAATGTGAGTATGAATTCCAGCAACAATTCAATGCAAATTCTCATTCAACCTTTCAAAATGAAGAGATGGGGGTCTCTTAAATAGACTTTCATGGAATTCATCAATGGTTGAGATCGATTTCAATCAACGGTTAGGATTAAAGGTGAAGTTCTGTCATAAAGAGAGATTTCCAAATTAAAGGGAGTTAATGGATTTAATTTGAGCAAAATAAAGAGTTAACTGATTCAATTTGAGTAGAAAAATGAGTTAACTCATTTAACTCATTTTTGATCAATAGTGAACTGAAAATTTCCCTTTTTGAACTGAAGAGAGATTTTGGTGAGATATTTAATTTAATAAAATTAGATATGCTCTCATAATTACTTTTTCCATTTAATTATATAAACTTTAATTAATTAGAGACACTTTTCTTATTTAATTAAATAACTTTATTTAATTAATTGGGAATGGCTTCTCATTTAATTAAATAACTTTGTTTAATTAATTAGAATAAGTACTCCATTTAATTAAATAATTTCATTTAATTGTTTCAAAATTCTTTTGAAAACAAAGAAGCTTATCTTCAGCATTGGGATGCGTTGATCTTGAGCAAGACATACTTTCTCCTCCTTTTGGACTTCACCCTCATGATTTAGAATGAGCATGACTAGGGGAAACATGCATTTTTGCAGAGCTAGATGCTTGATGGGGCATCCTCTTCATAGGGTTGGGTCTAGGAAATTGGCCTAGACCATGTTTTGCTCGGCAACACTTATATCCTATTGGCTAGTAGAGGTTGGCTCTAATGTTATGGCTATCAATGTGTGTTCCTACACCTATTGTAGAAGGGGGGGACTACTCTACTTGAATTGAGCAATTTTTTTCTTTAGGGGCTCCTATGCTTCAGCAGCTTGCAACTGGGTAGCAATCCTTCTGTCAAGGTCCTCCTTTAATTGAGCCTTAAGAACCTCCCACTCTGGAGAGTAGATGAGGGCCTAAAACTCTCTTTCATTCTCATAGTATGGGGGGTAGAAAAAGTTTTCTCCATGAAGTAAGTCTATATTGAAGCATTTAAAAAAGAGACTTCATAGATAGCTTGAAAAACACAAAAAAGATCAAAATATCTTTACACAAACCAACACTTGGTCTGGTAAAACTAGTGAATGCATAGAGTCACTATGGTGTTAGATAAAATGCCTGTAAAGGTTTATTTCACTGAGAATAAGCCAAATTCTCAATGCATGAAGACTAGATTGGCTTCCAGCAAACTAGATTGGCAAATAGAAGAGAAAATAGAAGACAACCTTATGCTAAAGAGAGTAAGACATACAATCTATTGAAAAAAGGAAACAAAATCAAGTTCATTCACATTTATTCAAATTTCAACATTAACACATTCATTTTATATACTCAACTTTACATTAAATGGATAGCAAAACTTAAAATGAACTCAGAGTCACACACAATAGTCCCAGCTAAAGGGGTTTTCCCAAAGTGAATTTTTTTGATGTTATTAGCTTCATTAAATGTTACATTTATAGGTCTTCTTAAAATGGCTCATTACATTGGATGGTTTCTTCGTAGAGCATCTCTAAATAGAAAGACTAAGAATAGGACAAGCTTGAATGATTGTCTGTTATAGAGACTGGAAAAATATTAAGAAAGACTATGTTTAGGAAAGAGGAAAAGAAGAATGGTATATGTTTGAAAAAACATCAAAACCATTGTGCCTTTTTAGAAGTAACTAACTTATCTCTATAAGATTTCATAGCTTTGGTTGCTTTGTCTAGCTCTTTGACATCTAGAATGATGATATTGTCTGCTCAGACCATTTAGTGGTCATGCATCTCTGTTAGTTCACCAATTTTGGCCTCTTGATTGGAACTTCTCCATTTCTCTCCTTATGATTGTATATGCTACTAAGAGTTCATGAATCTTTGACACTTGGAAGTTGAGTAGGTCAATAACTTCATCAACAAATGCCAAGAACTTGGATTTCATTCTCTCAATGTCCACGAGCTTGCCATTTGTGGAGACAAAGGACTCTATATGCAAAGTTTTCAAATATTGAAACAACTTTTCAATGACCATTTAAACTGGCTCATGCACATCCTTAAGCTCATTTGTGAATCTCATGGAGCTCTCTATAAAAAATTACAAGTATAGTTTCCAGTGAAATAGTGACTCCTTGCCAGTCTTCAAAATGTTGTGAGTAATGGCCACATTTGTCTTCATGTCTATCACTTCTTGTGGAAGTGCTAGTTTCTCTTTCATCTTGTCTGTGGCCTTTTATATTATTGTCTATTTATTAGATATTTCTTCCCTGAGCTTGTGAGCATCCAGCACTAGACTTCCCAAGTTTTCAACTAGTGGGGGACCTTAAGCCCTCATTTGATCTACCCATGCCCGACCTACTTGGCTGAATTGTCTTTCTTGTTGTAGCTTTAGGAGTAAGTTATTGTTCTCATCTACATTTAGTTCAAATTGACTCAAAAAAGTGCTCCCAATTGAAAACCTTATGTAATCCACCGATTCTTTTTTCAAATCCTTTAGTATTTCCTTCTCTTCTTTAAGCTCTTCCAGCTTGTCCTTGATTTTTTCATTGGTAGATTTCTACATGTTCACCATGTAGTGAACTGGGATGCCAAGATCCACTATCCTAGTCTAGAAATCATCCTTTGAGAGTTCATGAAATCTATTGGCACTCAAAAGTGTAGCCTTGATTTTGAGCACCGTTGAGAATTTTAAGCCCTATAAATGCCCATAAATGCATATGTATCAGGCTGTACCTTTGAGCCCCATCAGGTGTTTTATGTTTCTAACACCCTCCACTCAGTGCATCTAAGTGTTCCATGAAGTTAAAGCATCGTTCTGAGTCATTTCACGAAGTCCTATTTTGAGCAAATGTCAAATCTAAATTTTTTACCTAAATGTCAAATAGTGATAGGAGGTTGTGTTTTCCATTGAATATCTTGCACCCAAAAATGCTTCATGACTCGCCACTTTGGGAGTGTTTAGTGTTTCTACTTGAGAACCTATGTTTTAGATTTCAAGTCATTTCGAGTCCATTTGTCTAGGTTTTGAACCCCTCAAAGTTGGTTAGTTGTCGTTTTCATGCTTTTGCAAATTGCACACAATTTTGGGAAGCCCTGTTTGATGTTCTATAATTTTGACACAGTTGACCAAAATATTGAAATTCCTTTTGCATTACATTGTAGACATCAAAGACTTGTTATGTTTCAAGTTTCAGCTTATGGAAAATCTATTTGATCAATTTTCAAACGCAATTCCAAATAGAATTTCTATCTTTTCATTGGTGTCATAAAATGCAAATTGATTGGAACCCCTATTCATGACATTATTATTCAAAATCCGTGATAGGTAAGATCAAATGCATTGTACCACTATGTTGTACTCTAAAAAAACTCCAAGTGTGTCAGTTTGCAAGTCATGAAGAATCCATATGCACACTTTTCAAGGTCCATTCCATTTGCAAAAATTATTATATTGTCATTGTTTACTGTTAGCAAATCCAGGTAGCTCGCTTTGACCATTTGCCAAATGTGTCTCATGATTCATCATGAGTCCAACTCACAAAATTGTATTCTTCTCATGGCAAAGTACAAATGCCCCAGTTTCCAGAATCTTAAATGCCCGTTTACCCAATTTTTGAAGCTCAAACCAAATGCAATATGTGGTTTTCTGACATATTATTCTGTAGGTGGTTTTAAGTAGGCATGTTCGGAGGTCGATATCTTTTGACCCTAATGTTGTCATGCAACAAAATTTGGCAGGCTTTTTGAATGTGTCAGAAAGAATAGAAATCCAGAGTTTTGGAGCCCAGTCAGGTGTTTATGTCAGTTTTTAAAGCCAGGCATCAGGCCTCCTGACACAATTTTCACAATGGTACAGAGGTGATTCAAAATGAGTTTTTAAATGTGATTTTGAGATCAAATTGGTTTCTAGTCAATTCAAAAGGGTCAATGGATCAGTTTGTGAGTTAGTTGTTCAAAAAAAAAATTTTTTTTTAGCCGGAACCACTTTGGGGCCCGACTGATTCCATCAAACTAATAAAAGTATATGTACAAATCAAAATTTTGGAGGAATAAAGTTGATGGATAATGAAGTATTATTAATCTTCATATAAAGGTTCATAGGATGTCTAAGGGGGTATGGAATTGTTTACAAGGATCAACGTACAAATGAATCTGTAGTTGCACTCATGATACTGATGGCCTACCTTTTGTATATGTTTGTTGAGCTATTGTATCTGAATGGTATTTTAATATATATATATATATGATGGAGATGAGTAATATTTTTGAAATAAAAACAAAGAATAAAACTCCAACACTACCTTTCAACACATCAAGTGAATATGGGAAAGTTGATCTGGTAAATGTAAAAGAATAGATTCTCTTGATAGCCCTAACACTGAAGTTAATCAAATAGATTCGAACCATCCTCCAAATGAACCTCAATTTGAAGTAAGATGTGACCATCAATTAGATGGATTGATTACTCATTGTACTGACTGCTCAGCATATGGCCCTTCACAAGTAGAAGCTGACTTGTCACTAGAAATTGTTCCTCAATTTTTGACACCTGCCAGGATTCTTCCTTATCACACAAAAAACAAGATAACTGAGACCAAGATGAGCAGTTTGCAAGAACTTACAGAGTCATTGCCTCCTAACTTCTCTCTTGATATAAATTGTCAACCGCAGGAATTGGCAGCTACCATTTTTGAACTGTGGGAACGAAATGAAATTGGAAAGATTGCAATGAATTGTGGAGTTCAAACTCAGAGTAACATTAGTGAGAAAATTCTGGAAGAAATTATGTTGCTTACATGTGGCACTCTTTTTTCAAGAAGTAATGAATTCATTGTTCTGTATAGAGGAACAGATGTTCTTTCCTTCGATCCTAATTCTCAAAGGTGTCAGTAGTCAGTAGAAGCTTACACATTAGTTAAGACCATGCTAAGATGGAGGGGGCAGTCTTTGGCATAGGAGAGGTAATACAGAGACCCACACAATTAGTATCAGTGCAAATCAACAAGTTGCTCATGCAAGTCATAAAAAACCGTAAAGAAAAATTAAAACAGGGGAGGCATTGAACACAGCAAATGGTGGCAGAGCATTAGCTGCATGCAAGTAGTCCATGCTTTAGAAATGAACCCAAGACCAAGCCGAAAACTAGGCAAGGAAGAACACACAGGTATCAAAGAAAAAAACCATGCTATTAGGTAAGAGACCACAGAAATGCAAAGAATGCATTGAAAAAAAACATATCACACTTGCACATTTAAAATAATAAAAGATCACGCCTTATGAAGACCATGCAAAATTGTACTCAGAATAGCAAGAAAACACACACAATGAAGGAAAGAACTTGCGCATGGTCAAAAGAAGACTGATGTAGCCAATATATTGAAAAAAGTCTAGGCCACGCTTTGCAAGAAAAAGGAAGTCTGAGCATAGAGCTCACATCCACAGGGCCACGCACACATGAAGCAGACAGGGAGGAGTTCTGTTGCAGAGCATTATCCCACATGCCTTATGTTTGCATAAGTTTTGATATTTAAATAAAATTTCATGCAAAGAGCCTTCTGTCAACAAGATGAGGGACTTTGAAAGCTCAAGCTCACAGGTGGGCCCGGATGACGCTAGATGGAGGTCATTAAGCGATAAATTTTGAAAAAACATGTAAATAAGGTAGATGACATCATCCCTAGCCAAAAAATCTAAAAAAATTTGGCTAGCAACTAGTCGAAAAATTCAAACAAATGACGAGGAGGTAATAATTAGTGTGGGTCCCATTGCAATGCCATCAACGAACTATTGAATGACAGGTGGCAGCCAGATAATGTGCAGTGATTGAGATGCTAACGTGGAATCCAGGCTACGAGATGGCACCACATGGACAATCTGATGATCATCATTATCTTGCCAAGTGAAAATGCTCACTAATTAGCCATAGCAAGATAGCGACACTGATGTGGCAAGGATGATGTGGTGGTGATTTGGAGTTCTTGACCAACCACAAGGTGCCACATGGAATAGATTATGAGGTAGGTTGTGTTGTGGTAAGTAGGTCTAGAGATGTACTAGATCTTGCCACGTGGCAGATCTGAGAGTTCTTGTTAACTTGCAATAAGAAAGATGCAAGAAAGATAACATGGAAACATAGCGAGAAGATGACATGTGTCACTGACACAGTGGCAAGGTGGATGAATCTCATGTTGACACGTGTCACAGGTTGGTCAAACTAAGTTTGACCCAGATGGAAAAGGCAGGATAAATTCAGAGGTCTCAAATAAAAACTTATTTTATTCTTCTTGGACTTTCCCATGCAGAGAAAAAATTTTAAATAAAATTTGAACTTTAGTATAGTTTAAACTTTGGTAAAAGTTTAAATTTTTGCAAAATGCCATCGAGCCATGAATGGCGGTCTGATTTTCAAACATCCATATCTAGGGCATTTTTTCACCAAAATGGGCACTCCAATATACCACTGGAACTGGGAGAATCCAAATTTTTTGAATTTGAAGTAAGTTCTTGCATAGGTGCTCCCCAATTTGAGCTATAGGTCAATTTGTAAAATCTAGGGCATTGGCAACAGAACAAGATGAAATCATCATGAAGTATCAGAGTTTGTTTAAGGGCAGTTTTGAAGGCTTGGTAAAGTTTGGGTGTGAAGAAAATTAGTTTTAGAGTGTTTACTTTGCTTTTAGAAGTCAAATTTTTAACTGATTTTCATTTTACCGTGAGTAAAATAAAGAATCAAATCAATTATTTGTTCAATCATACATTTCAGATATTTGATGCTTTTGAAGCCATAACTGCTTAAAGATTTGATTAAGCATTTGAGGGATAAGATAAGAAAGATGGTTTTAACCTGCTGAGAAGGTTTTCCAAGTGGACAAGTGTCATGTTCAGATTCAATTCAAGAAATTGCTTCTTTTCTATATCTTTCATTCTTCTTCTCATTTGTGGGGGTTGGTAGTTTTCTCTGGGTAATACCAGCAAGGTTCCAATTCTACTGTTAAAACTAGGATTGTAGATGGTTTTGCTTCCTGACTACTGAGCTAAGCTCTAGCAGTGAAGGCCACACATCCACCCTATGCAGATTTGCATTTCATTTTCATGTGTTGTATTTCTAAGATAATGGATATTGATGTTAGATCATGTGAATTATCTTGAGTTTCATTTTGTGTTACCAGTTATTGTATTTAGTCTTTCCAAGGATAAATGCAAAAGAGGATTTACATGATTTATATGAGTTCTCTCATTTTGTCTCCTTTTTCTTCATATGTCATTAACTTTGTGATTAAGTGAATAATGTTCATTTGGTTTAAGACATTTTGGATGAAGTGTGTATCAGATCTTTGTTGCTTTTGACTCAAGCAGTTAAGTAAATGCTTCATCATTTTGATAAGGTTTCTGGGTGTATGAAGCGGATGTTGCATAAGTATGGGATTAGAGGATTTTAGTTGATAAACTTAATTGCAATGCAATCTAGTTAGGTCATCCTGCTAGTAATGACTCTATGTTTGAATGGATGAGGCACTAATCACTAAATCAGATGCAAGCCAATATGAATGGCATTTGCACAAATCTTTTATTCAAATAAATTCAACTTTACATGTTGTGTTGTGGGCATAAAAGTTTAACCCTCACTCAGCTTATGAATGTCATAAATGTGCATTTAGCTAGTATGAATCTATGTCATTTCATGAGTCCTTAGGAGAAATAAGGGTTAAATCTACTTTGAATAGATTCAGGAATATGTTTTGCACTAGTACGATATTGACTGAATCTGAGGTCTACCTGCCTAGGTTTAGCAGAGCCTAAAGTAGAAGAAGGGTCATGCCTTATAGTTGGCCTGTTGTCAAAAATGGCATGTTGAAAATGGGAGTTAGTTGTCCCTAGATATGTTAGTTTCTCAGTGGGATAATTGAAAACCCTCTAGCATTTTCAAACACCAAAAAAATGGTGACTCTGTTGGGGAGTCTATGAAGAAATTCATTGTTAGAATTACTGGAATCTCTAGTATAAATAGCAAGGTCATGAAGTGTTTTCCATTTCTTTGCTGAATATTCAAGTCTCCCAATAAGGTTTTATCCATTTATAGCAGTATGTTGTGAGAATTGAATGTAAATTTTGTTCTATGACTATTATAAGTCTATCTTCAACGAGTTTAGTCTTTGCAAGTGTTGTTGAGAAAGTTTCAGAGTCAAGAATCGATTTATAAAGTGTAAATTCTTTTCAAGATGATAATGATTTGCAATTTTCTCTTACATTGAAAGTCTAGTTCAGATTTGTCAAGTGACAAAATATGTTTTATTTCTCACAAAGTGTGAGTGGTGACTCTCAAATCTCTGTATCAATTTGTTCCTAGTTGATTTCATTGCAAAATTTCGAAGGACTTTCAGTTGTATGGGTAGATTTGATGCTTTTGGTAGTCTCTTGAAAAGGGAGTTTGAATTCTTGATAAGTTTTTAAGTGTTTTTTTCAATCTTCTGTTATAAGAAATTGAAGTGTAAAAAGTGAATCACAGCAGTGATTATTATATTCCTCTTGCAAAGAGGTGGCAGCTCTACAAAGTTTGATCAGTGGTGTAAAGGAATTTTAGTCTTGCACCTATGCCAACCAGCAGATCAATGTTTTTAGTAGCAACACTTGAGGTATTTTACAATTTCATGTGATTTTGTTTTCATGAAAGTAAGCTCTACATATGTGTTCTCCGTCAAGTGAATTTCAACACTAATAGGAGGAGAATAGTTTAAAAAGGTTTCATACACTTCATTGATTAAGTTTTAACTTGTTGTTTTAAAGTTGTGAAATGTTCATTTGGTAGAGGGTTGTAAATATCTCCTACAAGTTATAAATCAGAATTTATTATGGGTGAATGAGTTTCATATTTTGGAAAGAATGTCAAGTTTTATTTCACCTAGTATGCAACCGGTCAGTAAAGTTTCTAGAACCATTTCTACCAAGAGATATATGCCATTAAGTTTCAATGGTATTCATGGTTTCCAGAATGTCTTTCCTAGTGATGTCTGAAATAAATTGCCTAAGTTTAGAGGGAGCCATCTTGTTTAAGCCCGTCATCATACTGAGTTGTTCATTGATGTGATGGGTGACTATGCAATTGCTCATGAGGATGTGCACATGAAGCTATTTGTTTAGAGCTTAGAAGGTGATGCTAGAGACTGGTTTTCCTTTTTACCAACATGTTCCATTTCATCTTGGAGTGAGTTACATTCCTCCTTCATGGAGCAATTTGGAGAACGGGTAAGCATGTCTGATTCTTATGATAAGTTTTTCAAGATCCACATTGGGAGTGATGAGCTTGTGCCTCAATTTAATACCAGATTTGCTAAAAGTTTGAATGATATCCCTGAGAGTTGTAGACCTAATGATCAAATGTGTTTAGCTATTTATTTTGATGCATTTGATAAGAAAATGAATTATCTACTAAGGGATAAAGAATCGCAGAAATTATATCAGGCTTTTATGACTGCTAGAGATATTGAGAATAATATAAAGTATGGATTGACTAGAGGTCATTTTTCCTTGAATGATTGCCGATATAATGTGTTTGAAAGAAAAGTGGAACATAGTGTTGATGTTTTAGTTTCAAAATAGAATGTCAACACCCGTACTGTAAGTTATAATCAAATTGAGAATTCAAATCAGAATGTGTGTATGAGAAAGTTTAGTCCAGTTGCAAATAGAAACACACATGTTCATGATGCTACAACAATGAATAATATTTTAGACTCTGATAGGTTTCAGTGACATGTTGATTTTATAGATCAAACATTAGTTACAATAGAAAGTTCTTCTCATGACAATTATGTGTATGATGTTGTTACTAATGTTTCCAATTTTGAAGTTACTAAACCTATATCTCAATCTTGTGCAAGTGAGAAGGCTGAAAGTTATCTTTATGATCATGAGTTTGATGTTGTTGATCTGACATGCCATGGAGAGTTAACACAAAGTGAAGAGCGTGAATCACAATCATCTCAGCCACATTCAAAAGAACAGAATGCACATGTTGATAATGTTTCAGCAGTAAATGGTAAGATGTATTCTTTTAATCAGTCGGATAGGAAAGAATTGAATTCTCTTATTGAGAGGTTGCATTATGTTAATAATGAATTAGAAAGATATGAATCTCAATGTGGGTATGAAGAAGTTGTAAGTCATCTTCCAAATGATGACAATGAAGTTGTTTAATTGATGTACAATGAAGAAGCATCATATGAAGGAGATGATGAGAGTGGTTGCTCGAATCATAGTGAGGAAAAAGACACTGTATGTTCACCTTCATATTAATCTGATTTTGATTTTGAAGAAGAAAGCAATGATGGCAGTGAACATTCATCTGAAGTTGAAGGTATGAATTCTTCCTCTAATTTTTAAAAGGAAAGTGCATTTCAATTTTTGTGTCATACAAATCAATTAGCCAATGAAGATTTTAAGAGTGATTTTCCCTCAAGTTATGAAGATAAAAAAATGTTGAGTTCAGTTAATGATAGTGAATTTGAAGACTGCAGTAAAGGGTTGTCAAATTCTTTTACATCAGACAATAAAAATCCAACACATAGTGAGGTGTTTAGGGATGAATCATAGTCTATTCATAATGGTTATCCTAAATAAGCTAATGAGGAGAGTGTAACTATTAAAACTATATGTTTGGTAGAAGAAATAGAAAAGGAGTCTTCATACAATTCTGACTTTTCTTCATACGCTGAAAGTTTCCATTAGGATAGGGTGGGTAGTGAATTTCAAGTCTATAGTAATGTTTTATATGATGATGCTTGTGAGGATGAGCAACCCATGTTTTTTCCTAATGTTTCGAAAGGATCACTGCATCGAGTCATTATCCCATTGTTTGAAGATGACTTGGAGGTTTCAAGTTTAGCGGGCCTAGATGCAAATTGTGATACATTGTCATCTTGTTGTAACATATCAGATTATTGTTCTTCTATTTTTGATGTTGAATATTCTAATGATGTTGTATTTGGTGAGTGTGAAGATGAAGTGTCCAATGGAGTTGTCTTTGAAGAGAAACTGACATTTCATTGTAAGTTCTATGATGATTCAAATGACGTAAAAGCCAATCAGCACTTCAGTTATGAGAATACATCAGAAGGTTATGAAATATTTTCAGATTGTGATGATGATGTTATGTGTGAATACAAATCTAATTGTTCATTTGAAATTCAGCCAACAACACTTGAGGAAATGCAAAGTCAAGGTGAGTTTAAAATGCATGATATATATAACTTTTTCTATGAAGTTGAGAATGAGAACTTTGTATTTATGGTAGATAGCATGCATGAATCAGTCAGTAATGACGAATTTTAGTTTGACACCAATATTCATGAGCATGCTGATTAGTATTTTCGTAATGAGCTAATGGTTGAGAATGAAGCAAGTTTTTATATGCATTATGAAAGTAAGAGTGATGATTTTGTTTTGCCAAGTGATTTTTTATATGATGATAATATGATTGGTGCAACTAATAGGAGAAGAAATTTTAGTTTACCTCATGAAATTTTAGATGAGAATTATGTTTATGATAGAGGTAAATAGTTTTGTTGAAGTTCGGTGGCCCGGGGCCATTGTGTGTACATAATCTTGGTAGTTGTAGTTGTTTCCCTATTTTCAATAAAGCTATTCAGGAGAGTTTTTGAAGTTTAGGAGTGTGGTCTGCTTCTCCCAGAGATCTAAAATCTTTCCATCCCCGTAGGGGGCATGCATCCCTAGATAGAGCCACTGTTGGCACTCAAAAGTGTAGCCCTAATTTTGAGCATCGTTGATAATTTTAAGCCCTATAAATGCCCATAAATGCATATGTCTCTAGTTGTACCTTTGAGCCCCATGAGGTGTTTGATGTTTCTAACACCCTCCACTCAGTGCGTCTAAGTGTTCCATGAAGTTAAAGTGTCATTCCGAGTCATTTGGCAAAGCCCTGTTTTGAGCAAATGTCAAATCTACATTTTTTACTTAAGTGTTAAATAATGACAAGAGGCTGTGTTTGCCATTGAATATCTCGTACCCAGAAATGTTTCATGACATGCCACTTTGGGAGTGTTTAGTGTCCATACTCAAGAACCTATGTTTCAGATTTTGAGTCATTTCAAGTCCATTTGTCTAGGTTTTGAACCCCTCAAAGTTGGTTAGTTACTATTTTCAGACAAGATAATTGAGACGAAGATGAGCAGTTTGCAAGAACTTACAGAATCTCTACCTCCTAACTTCTCTCTTGATATAAATTGTCAACTGTAGGAATTGGTAGCTACCATTTTTGAACTGTGAGAATGAAATGAAACTGCAAAGGTTGCAGTAAACTATGGAGTTCAAACTTAGAGTAACATTAGTGAGAAAATGCTGGAAGAAATTATGCTGCTTACATGTGGCACTCTTTTATCAAGAAGTAATGAATTTATTGTTCTGTATAGAGGAATAGATGTTCTTTCCTTTGATGCTAATTCTCAAAGGTGCCAGTAGTCAGTAGAAGCCTACACATTAGTTAAGACCACGCTAACGTGGAGGGGGCAGTCTTTGGCGTAGGAAAGGCAATATAGAGAACCACTCAATTAGAATAAGTGCAAATCAATAGGCTGCTCATGCAAGTCATAAAAAATCATAGAGAAGAATCAAAATAGGGGAGGCGTTGAATATAATAGATGGTGGCAAATGATTAGCCACATGCAAGTAGTCCACGCTTGAGAAATGGACCCAAGACCAAGCTGCAGACCAGGGAAGGAAGAACATGCAGGTATCGCAAAAAAAAACCATGCCAGTAAGCAAGAGACCACATCAATGCCAAGCACGCATTGAAACAAAACATATCACACTTGCACATTCAAAACAATAAAAGATCACGCCTTATGAAGACCATGCAAAACTATACTTAGAACAACAAGAAAACACACAAAATGAAGGAAAGAACTTGCGCATGGTCAAAAGAAGACTGATGTAGCCAATATACTGAAAAAAGACCAGGCCACACTTTACAAGAAAAAGGAAGTCCAAGCATAGAGCTCATGTGGATAGGGCCACACACACATGAAGCAAATAGGGAGGAGTTCTATTGCAGAGCATTATCCCACATGCCTTATGTTTGCATAAGTTTTGATATTTAAATACAATTTTATGCAAAGAGCCTTGTGTCAACAAGACAAGAGGGCTTTTGAAAGCTCAAGCTCGCAGGTGGGCCTGGATGATGCTAGTTAGAGGTGACCAAGCAATAAATTTTGAACAAACATGTAAATAAGGTAGATGACATCATCCCAATTCAAAGGCGCTAGAAAAGTCAATAATCTAGCTAGTTGTTATGTTGCTAGCCAGAAAATCTAAGAAATTCTATCTTGCGACATAGCAACTAGCCAATAAATTCAAAAAAAATGGCAAGGAGGTAATAAGTAGTGTAGGTCTCATTGCAGTACCATTAGTGAACTATTGAATGATAAGTGGCAACCAAATAATTTGTAGTGATTGAAATTCTAACGTGGAATCTGGGCTACAAGATGGTACCATGTGGATGATCTGACGATCATCGCTATCTTGCCAAGCGAAGATGCTCACCAGTTAGCCATAGCGAAATAGCGACGTTGATGTGGTGTGGATGATGTGGTAATGATTTTGAGTTCCTAAACCACAAGGTGCCACATGGCACAAATTTTGAGGTAGGTTGTAATGTGGTGAGCAGGACTAGAGATGCACCAAATCTTGCCATGTGGTAGATCTGAGGGTTCTCATTAACTCGCTATAAGAAAGATGCAAGAAAGATAACATGGTGACATAGCAAGAAGATGAGATGTGTCACTGACATAGTGGCAGGGTAAATGAATCTCATGTTGACACGTGTTACAGGTTGGTCAAAATAAGTTTCACCTGGATGGAAAAGGTAGGATAAATTCAGAGGTCTCAAATAAAAACTTATTTTATTCTTCTTGGACTTTCACATGCAGAGCAAAAATTTTAAATAAAATTTGAACTTTTGTATAGTTTAAACTTTGGTAAAAGTTTAAATTTTTGCAAAATTCCATGGAGCCATGAATGGAGGTCTGATTTTCAAACAGCCATATGTATGGAATTTTTTCACAGAAATGGGCACTCCAATATACCATCAAAACTGAGAGAATCCAAATTTTTTGAATTTGAGGTCGACTCTTGCACAAGTGCTCACCAGTTTGAGCTACAGGTCAATTTGTAAAATCCAAGGCATTTGCAACAAAACAAGCTCAAATCATCATGAATTATCAGAGTTTGTTTCAGGATAGTTTTGAAGGCTTGGTAAAGTCAAGGTGTGAAGAAAATTAGTTTTAGAGTGTTTCCTTGGCCTTTAGAAGTCAATTTTTTAAATGATTTTCATTTTACCGTGATTAAAATCAAGAATCAAATTAGTTATTTGTTTAATCATAAATTTCAAATATTTTATGCTTTTGAAGCCATAACTGATTAAAGATTTGATTCAACATTTGAGGGAAAAGATAAGAAAGATGGTTTTAACCTTCTAAGAAGGTTTTCCAAGTGGACAAGTGTCACGTTCAGATTCAATCAGAGAAATTGCTTCTTTCCTATATCTTTCATTCTTCTTCTCATTTGTGGGGGTTGGAAGTTTTCTTTGGGTAATACCAGCAGGGTTCAAGTTCTTTTGTTAAAACCAAGATTATAGATGGTTTTGCTTCCTGACTACTGAGATAAGCTTTAGCAGTGAAAGCCACACATCCATCCTATGCAGATTTGTATTTCTTTTTCATGTGTTTTATTTCTAAGATAATGGATATTGATGCTAGATCATGTGAATTATCTTGAGTTTCATTTTGTGTTACCAGTTACTGTATTTAGTCTTTCCAAGGATAAATACAAAAGGGGATTTACATGATTTATATGAGTTGTCTCATTTTGTCTCCTTTTTCTTCATATGTCATTAACTTTGTGATTAAGTGAATAATGTTCATTTGGTTTAAGACATTTTGGATGAAGTGTGTATCAGATCTTTGTTGCTTTTGACTTAAGCAGTTAAGTAAATGCTTCATCATTTTGATAAGGTTTCTGGGTGTATGAAGTGGATGTTGCATAAGTATGGGATTAGGGGATTTTAGTTGATAAACTTAATTGCAATGCAATCTAGTTAGGTCATCCTACTAGTAATGACTCTATGTTTCAATGGATGAGGCACTAATCACTAAATCAGATGCAAGCCAATATGAATGGCATTTGCACAAATCTTTTATTCAAATAAATTCAAATTTTCATGTTGTGTTGTGGGCATAAAAGTTTAACCCTCACTCAGCTTATGAATGTCATAAATGTGCATTTAGCTACTATGAATCTATGTCATTTCATGAGTCCTTAGGAGAAATAAGGGTTAAATCTACTTTGAATAGATTCAGGAATATGTTTTGCACTAGTACGATATTGACTAAATCTGAGGTCTACCTGCCTAGGTTTAGCAGAGCCTAAAGTAGAAGAAGGGTCATGCCTTATAGTTGGCCTATTGTCAAAAATGGCATGTTTAAAATGGGAGTTTCTACCCCTAGCTATGTCAATTTCTCAGTGGGATTATTGAAAACCCTCCAGCATTTTCAAACACCAACAAAATCTACTCTTGTTTTGTGGCTAAACAATCTCAACTAGCATTTGGCCAGTTATTGAATTTTTTCTAGTGCAGCAATTGTCTTCTTCTTCTTCTTTTTCATGAATGGATAAGATAAGGTGACTTGTTTGATCAAGTACTTTGATGGGGTTGTATCCTCATATCTCATCTTCTTCCTATCAATGGTCTCTTTGAGCCAAGACTCTATACGGAGAACATTGATCGTGGATTGCAATTTTGTGGGGTCCAATAGTTTCCTCAGGATTAATGGAGTTGGCATGCTCTTGGAAGCAATAGGTAAGGTAGCTACCTTGGTTATTGAAAGGGATAAAGTATCCCCTTGCTGAGATGCTTCATGTTCCTTTCCACCCATGGGGTTAGTATCACCATCCAAGTTGATGACTTGAATAGGGGGAAATGGCTTGGCTGCTGATTTTTCTTGATCATTCCCCTTATCCTTGTCATCTTCCTTCTCCCCAATCTTCCCAATGTTTGAAAGAGGGCTATCTCCATAGGTAGGAGAGAGCAGCATGCTATTTTATGGATGTTGGTCTCTATCTTGGCTAGTGGACTATGATGGCCTATAGATATTGATCTAGTCGTTCTGGTGGTTGTTGTTGTGGTTGACTAGGCGGCTACCATACACTCCACCCATAGAACTAGTACTCCCAATCCTTTTCTTCCTTTCTTGGGTCCACTCTACCCATTTGTCTATCCTCTTGATTATTCCCTGCATGAGAACCTCCATAGAGTCAATTATTGGATCTGTGGGTGGGGTAGACAAAATTTTTGTGCCTTTGATCTTTTTGTAAGATGTGGGGTGCATGTAGGCTCCATCACCTATAAGGTCATAAACATCAAAAAAATCATGATATAATTTAATTTCATCAATGGTTAGCTACAACTAAAATCTCTCCCTAATTTTCTACTCATTGAAACACCTGGACTAAAACTCTTCAATATTTGGGACATTCCCATAGGCATTTCCAAAATTCAAATGATCCCTACAAATTTAAGTAGATCATACTGATGACTGAGCACCTCATATTCTAAAAACTTAATCTTTCTCTCAAAGGATTTTACCAAAGTCCAAGCATCTAATCTAGAGGCACATGAATATAGGCCAACTACTATAGGGAATGGAATCTTGGCAATCTTCTTCACATTAGAACATAGGGTATTTATTTCAAGTATCTATCAACACAACTCAACTAGAACCACTTTTCTCTAGATATATTGGTAACCTCTTAGGAAATTCATCATAAGCTCCCATTCACAAATAAGAGGAACTCAAAAACTAGATGAATGAGAATCTAAATTGGCTTATGACTGAAATTGCCTCGGGTGAGAATCTCCTTTCAGGGAATCCTTTTAATTCCCAAAAAAGCCCCATTGTAAATGAATCATTGACATCTATGCACTACTCATAGCTTCTTTGTAGTTGTGGATGTGGGTAAAATTCATAGAATTTTGTGCACTCATCATAATTTAAAATGCTAGGGTGGCTGGCGACAAGTGTTGAGTTTCCAAATCATAGATCAGATAAGAGGACATGTAAAATTATTGAAATTCTCTAACCAAATTCAACCAGGAAGTGAGCTCATCATAGATGATATGTGCCTAGTCGACCTACATATCCATAGGACATATTTCTTGTACTAGGAAGAAATGGTACTCAATAAACTCCAAAACCTCCTCTTTTACTTTCAGTTTGAGGAGTGCAAGGATATCCATAATCTCTCATTTTAGATTTGTGCCAAAAAGGGTCTTTGACATTTTTCTCTCCTCTGAGCAAGAAGTCTAGAACCATGTCCTCTACATGTCTTCTCATCTAAGGGTCTTCTTCTCATTGAACACAGATGTAGGAGATCTAAAATTGACATTAGAATACTACTCCTTCACAAGGATACCAAATGTGAACTGTATTAGTGCCTTGTTAATTGATATGAGAATGGACTAGTCAAGAAAAAAATCTACTTTTTTTTTGAGTTGTATCTATCTGTGCATTCCTTCACTAATTCAAGTGCATGAACTATTGTTGGAGAATTGGCTGCTTCTACTACTCTACTCTCTTTAAGTTTCTAGGTGATTGGGCAAATGGGTTGAGAATTAAGTCTTCTATGAAGATCACCTAGATCATAGAATTTGAAGGATGTATCTGTAAGCTCTTTTAACTCACTTTCCAAGCCAATTAACTTATCATAACTAGAAGCTCTGATTATCATTCACTATGATTGCACAAGATGTAGTTCTTGATAAATAGTCATTTGAGTATACTTGAAGAAACCAACTGCATACAATTCTAATGAAATAGCTTTAGTAATCAAAAAATTTGTGCCACATGAATGAAATTAAGTTTTGCCAATGATTATAAAGGTAAGATTTACATTTAATTCCATAAGTAATGGCTATTTATACTTTCTATTCATTTGCATGTAACATCTTAGATTCTTGAAAGCTCAATTATTGTACTTAAAGTAAAGTGAGATGACTAAGAATCACTAAATAACATAAACGCTTTAGCTTTATGGTAAGTGCCTTACTTTTCTTCTGAGTTTGGATAGCAAATATACTTAATATGATTAATGCATGCACGTGGGAGAGAGAGAGAGAGAGAGAGAGAGAGAGAGAGAGAGAGAGAGAGAGAGAGAGAGAGAGTTTTCTACAAACCCATTTTTCTTCTATCCAAAATTGCACCATAGGGAGTTATCCTCAAATAAATTTCACACCTCCTTCTTTCACTTTCTTCTTAAAGCTTATAGTGGGTTCGCATCTCCAACACTAACTTCTCCAAAAGTATCTTTTGAGCATCTCCTAAGGATGTTCATATTCTAGAGTAACTTGACTTTCTATTTCTAAAGCCTCTAGAGAAATGGCCTTTGTAATTGCCTTAAGGTGGAAAACTCCTTTCTCAGCAACATTTTCTAAACTAGGGAAAAGAAACAACACTTTATCCTTTCACCTCAATCTAATGGCCTTGATCTCAAGCATGCCTTACTAATTATAAGCCCAAAAATGGTTGATTCAACCTCATGCTCACACTACTTGATTAGTGGGAATGATATTTGGCTATGGCTTATACAACATTAGAGGCAAGGCAAAACAACTTCACTTCCATGAATATGTAGTAAATACTCCATAGACTTGTGTTCACTTGATCTTAGCACCATGAATATGAATGAGATTCATATTGGCTTTGATTCATAGCTTCATAGGCCTTTGGGGATAAGATAATCATTTTCACAGCCTATTAATCACCATCATCGCTTGATGCTTCAGATATGCACTTGATAGAGATCGCTCAAGGGGAAAAACAACTCGAAAGCTCAAAAACCATGGGATATGGAATGCTAGGGAAAGATAACAGAGAATGAAATGAAGAGAACTTACTTATCATGAGGAGGATGCCAGAACACATCCCAACCATGCCTAGATCACCTAAACCCAGTGCACATTGGAAATATAGAAAACCCACTTAGAAATATTAGGTAAAGGCAATTCAAGGAAGACCTAGAAAATAAAGAAAGTGAAGCACTCGGGAAAGATGAGAAGTAAGTGACCTAAAACATACTTAGACACATCTATCTTAGATATATACTCACCTCTACCAATGACCTCAAGATTTTAAAGGGTAAAACTAAAACTTGGCAACAAATAGGTAAGAACAAGAGCTATGTCATTAATGGAAGGCAAGGAATTACATAGCATAATGTTGCTACATACATGCAAATAGAGAAGAACCCTTTCAAAATATTTACAACTTGCCTTTATAGATAGGGCATAACTTAGATTTAACTTGGAGTTCAAACCCCACAAGACTAGAGTTGAGTTGCAGAGAGCAAAAATAAATTAATATCAGAGTGAGATATGATCATGAAATATAATCTACTATAGAAGTGACTAGAAGAAACCATAATCAATGCAGCTAGTCATAAGAGATCAAATCCAAAAGATTTGAACATTACATTTAATAAAGAGGCATGGAGATGCATTAACATCAGGGAAAAAGGCCCAAAATGTTGGTTTGCAATGAAGAAATGGTCCTTGTAATGTGTCATGGTCACAAATAAGGAATTCACATTGATGTCAAAAAAAATGTGGGTGGGTTAATAGGCAATTTTAACCAACCAAAAATATGAAAATTTCACCTACATGGAATAAATATGATTTTTCTAGAAAAGATGCGTCACCGACATAGATCTTCTTCTTAAAATGGACAGCACAAAGGTTGCAAAAATCTCCTCAAACAATGATTAAAACCCAACCGTAGATGTATTTCTTCATAAAAAAATAGATGATTGAGATGAAGAAAGGAATATCCCAAAGATGTGCCAAAATCTGACAGTTATCACATCTTCACGAAAGACCCAAGAAATGATGCAAAAATATGACCACCATACAATTAAAAGCAACCTAGCACAAGAAGGATCTGCCACATGGCATAAATCTAATGTTCGACATATTTCCCAATGCATGGTGGAGGAGGTAGCAACAACTTCTCCATTTTTTAGAAGTAAGAAATTACACTTTCTAAAATAGTGTATTTTGCTATTTCAAAAAGGTAAGAAGATAAGCCTTCTAAAATAAAGAAATTTGCTATTTTGTAAAGATAGTGAAAGTGCTCTCCGAAATGGAAAAAATGGTTAACATAGAATGTTAACCCCTGTAGATGTGTTTGTTAACCCATGGCTCAATCAATGAAGGAAAATGAACCAACTCAGCAAAAAAAGAAATCAAGTTCACTCAGTTAAAGAACAAACCAAGCTAGAACTAAGTCATTTGGGAAAAGAGTAAACTGAGCTAACTCGGTCAATTAGGGACCCAAACCAACTCTGTTAAAGAAGGAACTGGACTAACATGAAATTTTAACCACCAACTATGGTGTGTTAACCCACAACAAAGAAAATAGCCCGTTGAAAATATCTTTGATCGATTATTGATGATGGATTGAACGGGTGGAAAACATGGCCAATAGTAAGCATTAATAAGATGAAAAGAGTTAGAGGGTTACTAAGATTAAGTAAATAACCCACAACAAAGAAAATAGCCCATTAAAATTATCTCTAATAGGTTATTGATGATGGACTGAATGGGGAACAAAATGGCCAATAGTAAACATTAGTAAGATGAAAAGAGTTAGAGGGTTGCTAAGATTAAATAAACCTAATAAAGTGATGTGCAAACAATGTCCAATGCGTAAAAGAAAAAAAGTCTAGTTTCAAGAGAAAAACCTATTATGTGGTCTTATTGGAGTACTAAACTATTATGGTGAAAAATATTTCAATCTACTAAGCTACATGAATCTAGTCAAGTATAGTAGGATAATAATGCACAATGCAATCTTTGCACACATCTCAGGGTAATCATAGAACAACATCACAATACCACATCAATGATGGTAACCACTAATATAAACCTTAGTGAAACCATTCAACTAATCATAATCTCATAAATCATCCATAAGAATCATCAACCCAAATGATACAATAACATAAATCTAATCACCCCAAGGTTATAGACCACTCATGGTCCCAATCATGATCAATCACAAATAAATATCATCAAGGTTGCATCCATCAAGATGAATTATAGAAATCAAATAGGAGGTACTAAATCACCCTCCCCTCCCCTCCCCCCCCCAAAAAAAGACTAGGCTTACTCTTGAAAGCCTGTAATCCAAGTATAGAGACCAAACACATAAAGTGCAAAACCAAAACTAAACAATAGGAATGACTCGTCGACTTTTCCACAAGTCAAACCCAAATCACTCCAACACTCACAAACCATCTTGTCAAAACCTAGGTAGGTTAACAACAAGTGAATAGGTGTCACACTAACACAAGGTCCTTTAACAAGGAACTCCCTCTACGCCAGGAAAAACCATCTAGCCATAAAGTCAACACTACAAGGTAAGGAAAAATCCACTCTACCTCATCAACAAGTAGCCAACAACAACATGAACTTACCAAGTGACCAAAAACAAGGTCAAAACACTACACCGTGTAAATGCCACAAGATTCATTTAAATTGGTTGAAAGGATTGATCACAATAACATCAATAAATACAGTCAAATTTATTAAATTGATTGAATAAGGACATGATTAGACATTGAAGGACTCAAGAATGTCAAGGATTGAATTGATGATACATCAAGGATACATGACATGTATTAATAAATGTTGATAAGGTATTGAAGGATGTAACAATTCCTAAATGGTCCATAATGATAAGATGACATTGAAAATAGTTTTGAATTGCTCTTGAGATGATCTACATTTTGATTGAATGATGATCAAGTTGGCCAAAATATAAAATTAAGTGAAATGAGAAAATGAGACAAGTTAGGATATAAAAGTGATGAAAGAGTAGACACACACCACTTTTAAGTGTCTATAGTTACACATTCTAAAATGGATCACTGACCCCTACTAAGAGTGGATAACCAATCAGATAAAGAGGCTAAAGGGAAAACATCTAGAAGACTACAGATTTCTTTAAATAGGCAAATCCAAACCATATTTTTGATATAGAAATGAAGTGGATGAAAGTGTGAATTATAGGATACAAAGGAGTTAAGTTCTGGAGGTTGCAAGAAAGAGAATTTGTGAAGTAATAGATTTTAGTGACCTGATTGAAGTCGTGAAGGACATAGTAAAGATATATTAGATAATTAATCAGATCAAACATTAGAAGGAGGAGATCCATTATCAAGATTATAAGTGCAAACCAAAGGATTGGGTACTGAATCATTTTTGATAGATTGAATCAAAGAAAATATCTTAATGGATTGGTTTTAACATACTTTTGAAAATCTCTTAATCAAGTCCTTACTTCATTGTAAGTGTAAAATCCTTTAATCAAGGTAGACCTAATAGTCTTAAATCTTTTAACAAAGTAGAACCCTCAAAGGGTAGATCATCAAAATTAATCAAAATTGTAGTACTAAATAGATAACTTTGTTACTACATTAGTGAAGATTTGTGGGTATCATCCCCACCCTAGTTTTACCTTCACCTTGGAGGGTTTATGGGTAACCAAAATCTTTTCTGTTATGTGTTTACATTTCATGGATCTGATATTTATTTAGATTTATTTTAGAATTTGATATTTCAAGTTATTTTATGCAGAAACTAGATATAAGATGGTTAACATGGTTAATATAGTCAAGTTTTTTTGAAGGATAAAAGTTTGATAGATCCCCCACCCGCCCCTGCACTCTTTGTATCTTGTTTCCCAATAAGACTTCCAACAAAATAATATACATGTGCATAATAAATTATAGTAATTTATAATATAAAAAAAATAATATGGTATAGATATTTCATAAATATACAAATTTCTATACTTAAAAAATACATCCATATACAACTACTACACATATGTCATCTTGAACAAAATTTAAAAACGTGACACATGTCATCAGAATATTTTTACAATAACAAAGTTTCTAGATACAACATGACATGTATTCCATCAACAAAATTTCCATGAGGCATCTCAAAACTACTAGAACATCCTATGTTGCTAGTGAATCATCAAAATGTAGCCTCTTTGATGTGTTATTTGGGTCTAATAACTCTTGCATGAAAAAGCCAACCCCCAAGTTAGACTAATTAATTTATATGATTTGTGCATATATCAAACTTAAATTTTATAAAATACTTATGACAAATTATTTAAGGAAAAATTCAATTGAAAACTCTCATACATACCTCGCTCAGCGTATTCCTCAAGTGATCAGGAATCCTTACATATGTCCTCACTAATGGTTGAACATCACCAGCTCTTATCTATATATGTTTGTACAAGTTTGTGAGATTGATATAATACTTTTCATATAACATTATTATTGATAGCATAATTAATTTATACAAAAAATAAAAATTCACGTTAAACTTACTTGTGGTGATGTCTCCTTTGGAAGCATCAATTGTGTCAACAAATATACAAAACTCTTACATCCTCCCTTCATTGTAGTAGGTGTTTCCTATGATATTTAAAAGCATAATTATTATAATGATGACAATTATTTTTGTATAATTTTAGGAAAATTTTGAAAATAATGAAAAAATGATAAATATGCATCAAACAAGGCTCTAGATGTGAATAGAAATTCTCAAGGTTCTATGGTGCCAAATCTGTGTGGAGTCCTCCTTAGTGGCTAGTCCATGTACAATAAAGAATGTAATAAAATTTTGTCAGTACACACAAGCTAAAAGTATGCATCTACATATAATCTATTTAAAATGTCACATTACCTTCCTATTGTCAATACAACATTCCTTAGCTATTGGAAATTTATTTAGTGCTCCCATCAAGATTCATGAAAAGGTCTTAACTACCTCCTATGTACTATGAGTTGAGTGGTTGTATCAGGCATTGATAGATCAATCTTTTGGTGCAACAAAAACCTCAGTCTAACAAGTAGTATCAGAGCTTGGTCACATGTTTGAATCCTCAAACCCTTAGGTAATGTTGAGGGGGAGATTGTTCAAAATTTGTTTAGCGCTCCCCTTAGGATTCATAACAAGGGCTTAACTGCCTCTTGTGTACTATAGGTTGAGTGATTGTATCAAGAATTGCTGAATCAGTCTTTTGGTGCAATTCCAACCCCACTCTAATATTAGCCCCCTCACATTGCTTCCCAACAATAGGTGAAGCCTACAAGACAAAAACAAGTTAAGAACTCAATATAAATTAGGAAACTAATAAACTTATGTAAAACAATTTATATCATGGATGTCTTGAGGCCAAATGAAATTCTCGAGAGCATGGACTCATCCACCTGCCTCATCACCTCCTCGATGATTAGCTAAACATTTAAATTACATAAAAATGTAGATTTTAATGTGAAGTTGTTAAAATTAGTCTAATAAAAAATAATTTTAAATTAACTATGTTGTGAAATAAAATATATAGACTTACTGTGACATGAGGAGAACATGGTTCATCCTACCCCTCCTCACCTCTCACATGAGATACCTCATCATGAGATCATCCATCATATGTACCCATGTCTACTCCATCTTCCTCCCCAAATAAATACTTATATGCATCAGAATCAATTAGGGGACCCATGCATATTTATTTCATGTAATGCAAGTGTGTGGCATGCAAACATGTGAGCTAATGGCTGATGAACTTGTGTCAGCATATTCAACATGAGGAGGAAAAAATGACCTACTCTAGGAAACTAATAAAGAGCTCAATGAGTAAATAGCTCTAATAGCCTATGAGGTAGCCTCTGCAATCACATCAAGATGTTGCACTGGAGGAGGGGAGAGACATTAATGGGTGAGACATAGATGATCACTTTCTTCCTCAGTGCAAATGGCCTATCCAGGGGCACTCCTAATCCTATGTGTTGGTTGGGCTTCATGCTCCAATAGTTCTTTTTTTCCAAGAAAAAACTTTCCATACAATAAATTTTAAAAATAAAAGGGCACTTCCAAATTTTTGTGTGGTGGTTTGTCAAAAATCATCCACTAGCGGTCCCAAAAGTTGGCATGCATTGTCTCATTTGAGCACCATTTTATTAGAAATTTTGGTTTGGTGTTATTGATTTTGATGTCAATTTTTTGGGTTCACAAATAGGTTTCTCAAGTCATCAAGTTTATAATGTTTATTAAATTGTGTATACTTCTCATCATGTCATTGAACAATGGTATTATGTTTCTTGGTAAGTGGCTCAATATTTTGTACCATTAACTTTATTGTGGATAGTATAGGAGAAAATAAGAGAATATTTTGATATGTTGTTTATAACCTAGTTTTTTTAGATTCTAGTGAATCAAACCTTCCAAACAAAGATATATTTAAGGGGTGAATAGACCATTTAGGTGTTTGTAGATTAATGAAAGCATGAATGTTGATGATATTCCTATTGGGGGAGTATTGTAGAAATGTTACTATGATCATATGTTACATTCATGACTGAGTTTGTCATTAATGTTAACATAGCAATCTTCTATGGTATTTGTCAAAAGAACAATGGAAAGATCAAGTTGGTATGGATGGCTAGTTGAGTATTCTAACTATCTGAGGTTATGGGAGATACTTCTAAGTATCTAGTATATGAAATTAACATCAAAAGAAGAAATGATAAGTCTAGAAGAAGTTATGTAAGTTTTGATGATGTATGTTCTGAGATAGACATTATAGAGGAATGTTCTAGTAAAAATGTTATATCTCTTAGCAGACTTGTTATTCTAAGAATCGACATTGAGGATGTAAATAAGACATGTTGGTGATGATGTGGCTAAGTTCGCTTGTCATGATATTACATGTACAGAATGATATACAAGTTGCAAGGCAGAATTTTAATGTTATCAATAACTATAATATGTTCTTAATGTGGTCTTATAATGATTAATTGAGAAGGTCTAATAGCCAATTCAAGAAATTGTTTTATGGATTCAGTATAAAGGGGGGACATTTTCCTTTATCATGAGATATAGAAAAGACATGGAGAAGTGATTATAAGGAGTAGTAAGAGCAAAATGTGAAGTTGAGCAAAGCAAAGTGGAAGTGAAGGAAACTTCATTGCTAAGTTTTTGTTGAGTGATCCGAGGTTTGGTATCTAGATCCAAGGTTCATGACCTAGTCTACAAGTTTTTACTAAGATTGGTTTGGCTGATAGAAAAAAAGGAAAGAAGAACATAACAATAATTACATGTTTGAGCAGTAAGTTCTTCTTATAGTTGAAATTGCATGTTTTGGTAGTGGGCTCTTCTTGCATACATTGTACTACAAATCCTAATAGGGTTGGCACAACTCCAAATAGGTTGGAATCTCCTAACGAAGATTTAAAGTCTCCTAATAGCGACTCATATGTATTGAATGTTGTAACAGACAACTAATAGGGTCCATCCTCTAACAAGGAACTTATATATTAGTATATCATCTTGTGGACATCATTCCCACTAAGGTTTTCCCTCTGATCAAGGGTTTCCCTAGTTAACATATCAAGTGTAATTTTCTATGTACATCTTATTATGGTTGATGTTTACTTTGTTTGAATGGTTTTTTTTTTTTAAAGAAGATAAATGTTTTAATTGTTGGATAATTGATTCACCCACCCCCCCACCCCCCAACTCTCAGTTATCTTGGTGGACTATTGTTTCTAACAATTGGTATGATAGCATCAGGTCCTTGAAGATAAAGTTCAACAACTTTGGGAGATCCATGGTGAGCATGTTCAGGAAAGATAGTCTAAAGTTTGATGGAGCAAACTATGATAGTTGGAAGGAAAATATGAGGACACATCTATTGTGTATGGCTCTAAGATATTGGATCTTGGAAAAATCAGCAAAGACAATCATTGATGAAAAGGATTTGGGAACTTGTACCAATGTAGAAAAAGATTTTTTTATGTGTGACATGAGAGCTAGAGAAGCCCTATTGACTACACTTTCTAAAAATGAATAAAATCATGTAAAGTCACTTGCTACTTCACATTTGATTTGGAAAGATTTGGAAATCAGTTTTGAAGGTGATGCACATTTTAAGAAATTGAGATTACAAAGTTGGATTTGTGCATTTCAAGATGCTGAAATGATGGAAGATGAATCTATAAGAACATTTGTAGGTAGAATAAAAAAAATTATTGCATGTATCAGATCTCAAGGAGGAACCAAAGAAGATGATCAGGTTATATGGAAGATATTGAAGATCTTAACACCATCATTTAAACTAGCAATTCAAATGATATAGTTTTTTTATATCTTGTACCAAATATTTCACAAAGGAGACATTTCTTGGAATACTTGAAGAAGTTGAGAATGAGCTTAGATAGTTAAGAGAAAGACATCTTTTAGTGCCTTGAATATTCAACCTAGTTTATCAAGGAGCACAAGTGCTAGAGGAGATTTTTCTAGTAGTAGTAAATCTAAGACAGCGAAATTGAAGGAATGACCCTTCTAGTAAGAAGAGAAAAAGGAGGTAAGGAAATGTTTAAATGTTGAACTTGTGATGAATCTGGTCATTATTCATCTAAGTGTCCTAAAAGAGAGAAAAAGTATAAAGGAAATTACAAACCTAGAAAACATAGAGAGTGTTTGTATGCAAATGAAGAAAATGATTATGATGAATAAGCAGTAATTGCTAGTGATGATGTATTTGTGGCAATTAAAGAAGAAAGTCTAGGCAAAGTAGCTTTTGTGTCATAGGTTGAAAAAAATCTAATTGGATAATTGATAGTGGTTGTTCACATCATATGGCTAGTGATATGAACAAGTTTGTTGACTCCAAAAGTTAGGATGGAGGCATAGTCAAAGTTGGAAAAAATACATCATGCCAAGTTAAAGGTATTAGATCTTTAACTCTTGATGGTAAAACTAACACTGAGGATGTATCATGTCAACTTCTGCTACTCCAGAATACGAACCGGCTCCAAAGCCAGCTGCCTGTCCTCTACCTGCAATGCATTCCAACCAAGAACATGTACAATATCAAGAATATACTGTCGAAGCACTAAAACGTGAAAAACATCATGAATGCGAGCTAGGTTGGGTGGTAGAGCAAGGCGGTAAGCAACTGGGCCAATCCTCTCTAAAACCTCGAATGGTCCCACAAAGCGAGGTGCTAGCTTAGAACCCTTTCCATAATAGATTGGACTCCTTCGTGGACACACTCTCAAGAAAACCTTATCACCCATAGCAAACTACTTATCAGTCCTATGAGTATCAGCATGCTTCTTCTGCCTATCCTGTGCCGTAGCCAGGTGCTCATGGATATGCACTACCTATTGCTCCATATCATGAAGCATCGTAGGACCCAACAGGATGCGATCCTCAAGACTATCCCAACTCAATGGTGTACAACAAGGACATGCATGTAATGCCTAAAATGGTACCATGCCAATAGAACTATGATACCTATTGTTGTAAGCAAACTCCACTAGGTAGAGATAATCCTCCCAATGTGTCTGCCTATCCATCACATACATTCGTATCATATCCTCCAAAACCTAATTTACCCTCTTTGTCTGACCATAAGTCTCTAGATGATATGCCGAACTAAAGTTTAACCACGCTCCAAGCTCATGCCGCAACGATGACCAGAATGCAGATATGAATACAAGATCCCTGTCAGAAATGATCTTTCTAGGAATACCATGTAATCTCACAATGTCACACATGAAGACATTAGCTACATAAGTTACTGTAGGAAGACCTGATTGATGAAAAATGTGCCACCTTAGTCAACCAATCAACGGTGATCATGATAGCATCATGACGTCGAACTATCATAGGTAATCCTACTATGAAGTTCATGGAGATGATATCCCACTTCCAAGAAGGAATGAGATTTGGCAACAAAAGTCTAGCTGGGTGTTGATGTTCTACCTTAACTCTCTGACACTCAAGGCACCTAGCCACAAAATCAGCAATGTCTCACTTCATCCCTGACCAAAAGAACAAACGTCTCAAATCAGCATGCATCTTCTTGACACCTGGATGTGTTGAGTAAGGTGTACGATGGGCTTCTGCTAGAATCAAGGTGCGAAGCTCATCTAAAAATGGCACATATATCCTCCCCAAATGTCTTAAAAGACCATCTGATTCTTGAACATAACCTACAAACCTACCTTCCAAAGATCTTCCTGAATTAATCTCTCTGCACACTTCCCGATACCAAGAATCTGTAGGAAGTGCCTGAAGAATTTGACTCCTCAAATCCACACTAAGATTCATCCATGATACCACATGTCTCCTATGACTCAAAGCATCCATCACCACACTCTCCCTACCTTGAATGTACTTAACCTCAAAATCATACTCGCATAGAAACTCCATCCATCGCCTCTGGCAAGCATTCAAATTAGGTTAAGTAAAAATGTACTGAAGACTACAATGATTGCTATGTAGCTCAAATTTGTGCCCCAACAAGAAATGTCTCCATCTAGTCAAAGCATGATCTACTGCTGCTAACTCAAGATCATGTGTAGGATAATTTAACTCATGATCCTTGAGCTTGCGTGATTCATACACAATCACCCATCCATTTTGCATCAACACTGCCCCAATCCCTTCAAGAGAGGCATCTGTACACACCAAAAAATCACCTTCCAGATTAGGTACAGCTAAAATTGGTGCACTGGTCAAAAGCTCCTTGAGCTTTTGGAAAGCTTCCTCACATTTCTCCTTCCACACAAACTTCTTTTCTTTCCTCTGAAGAGAAGTGATAGGATTTTCTATCCTAGAGAAGTTATGGACAAATCGGCAATAATAACCAGCTAGGCCCATGAAACTTTGAATCTTTGACACATTAGTCAGTGTAGGCCAATCTATTATTGCCTGAATCTTTACAGGATCCACTAAAATACCATCACCTGAAATGACATGCCCTAAATACTAAATCTCTGATTTGAAGAATTTGCACTTAGCTGCATTGGTATAAAGCTGATTGTCTCTCAAACACTGCAATACCGACTACAGGTGTTCCTCATGCTCCTTCTGAGTCTTAGAATATATCAATATGTCATCAAGAAACACAAGTACAAACCTGTACAGATAAGATCGGAGCACACCATTCATCAAACTCATGAAAATTGATGGAGCACTAGTCAAGACAAAAGGTACCACTGTGAACTCATAATGCCCATAGCGCATTCAAAAAGCGGTCTTGTGAATATTAGCCTCCTTGATGCAAAGCTGGTGGCATCCTAACTTAAGGTCAATCTTGGAGAATACTGTAGCTCCCGTGATCTGATCGAATAAGTCATCAATCCTAGGTGGACGATACCTATTCTTAATAGTCACCTTATTCAAATGTCTATAGTCGATACAAAGGTGCAAAGAACTATCTTTCTTCTTCACAAAGAGCACTGGAGCTCTCCATGGTGATACACTAGGTCGAATGCTCCCTTTGGCCAAAAGTTCCTCTAGCTGAAGACGTAGCTCACCCAATTCCTGTGTAGACATGTGATAAGGAGCTTTAGAGATAGGCTCCACTCCAAGAATCAGATCAATACTAAAGTCAATGTCCCTCTTTGGAGGCATGCCTGGAACCTCACTTGGAAAGACATCTGCGTACTCCTATAAAATCGGGTGATCTAAAGTCTTCCTCATAGGATCTTCCTCATCAAGATCATTTACCATAACAGAGAATATCTGACATCCCTTACAGAAACTCTACTTCATTTGCATAGCAAAAATTATCCGCAGAGATATAGGCCTCGGTATCCCAACTATCTTCACATCATCCCCTTGGTCATCTTCACACAAAATAATCTTCTTCCTGCAATCTATACTGGCTCTATGAGATCCAAGCCAGTCCATGCCTAAAACCACATCATAGGAACCAAGGGGTATGACTCGAAGATCCACTGTAGTATCAAAGCTTCCTAAGCTAAGCCCGCACTTATGAACTACAGAATCTATGGAGACCTTAATGCTTGAGGCTAGTTCCACTTGCCAACCATGGTCTTGCTTCACCGCATCCAGCTTACACTTAGAAACTATAGATGGTGAAATAAATAAATTTGTAGCTCCTAAATCAAATAATATTGAAAGAGATATACCTCCAATAGCACCTGTGGTCTCAATCACTGTTCCCCGATGATCTATCTGACGTTGATCGACTACTACAAAAACTCTATGGGCTCTACCTGCATCACCCACTGTAGGCTCTGAAACTATAGGCCTAGGTCCTGAAAACTAAGGTGCTCACTGTGGACACTGAGCTGCATAATGTCCAATCTGACCACATGAAAAACATTCTATATTTCTGCCAGATCCTCTACCCATAGGTGGTACATTTGATTGCTGACGACTGTTCCTGCTAACAAAAGACTGGCTACTCTAAGCTAGCTGATTGGACTGATTTTGTTTATTGCGTTGAGCATTGCGGTTGTTCTTGGTGTTAGAACCTTTGCCACCACCTTGAGCTTGAGAATTTGATCCCTTCTATTGCTGTGTCTTCTAAGACTACTGTTGATACTGTTTCCCCTTAGAGAAAGAAAACTTCTTGTTACCACCTGAATTGTAGTTGCCTTTAGATCCTGATGTTGTCGACACTCCTACAAAACCACCTTGACCAAGGTTGACACTTGCTCAACAAGGATATCTTGATGTACTGCATCCTTGAGGGTTTTTGGCTCAAATACCTTGACACCCCCAATTATATGGTTATTCAAACCCCTAATAAAATGTTGTGTCAACTGAGCTGAATTTTCATTGAACCCTGAAAAAGACATGAGCTCATAAAACTTATGCTCATACTCACTCACTGGCAAAGTATACTATCTAAGATTATGAAATTCATTAGCCCTTTGCTGTTTCCATTCCTCTGGTAGGAATCGTTCACAAAAACTCTCTAGGAATAACTCCCATGTGACACTGCTCATATTGATTCCCAGCTTCTTCTCCTCAATCATCCACCAAGTGGCCCCAAAATTCTCTAAATTAGTGATCGCAAATCTTGCCTTAACATTGCTATCAAACTCCTACATGGGAAAAATTTTGTCAAGGGAAATAAGCCATTGTTCGGCCTCATAACCAGAACCTTACCCATTGAAAGGCCTGACCTTGGATCTTGAAAGATCCTTCATCTGAGTGGACAAAATGGACCTTTGATGATCCTTCTAAGGACTCCTAGATCTGGGTCTATGTTCTTGTTTTGTCTGATGCACTTTGGGCTACTCTTGAATAGGAGGTAGACATTCCATAATAGTTTGCATCATCTATCTCAAACCAACCTCTTCAGACTCAACTTGGTCCTCTCTATGGCTCTCTTCCTGCTACCTACAAGAGTGCTCTTCCCTGCTCTCTACATGAGTCGATCCTTCATGGGTAGACTCATGGACACTGATAGCTCTACCACAACCACGGCCTCTACCACAGCCTCTACCATGGCCTCTAATAGAAGACCTAGTCCCAGATATCATCCTACAATAGTACAAAGTAATATTACAATCACACATTGCAATAGACTAAGTTCAGTTCTATGTTTAGGTTTAACTAAAATTTTGAGTTTTGAAACTAAGTGTTGAAGTATGAAAAATATGCAAGTAACAGTTCAGGTTCTGTTTTAGTTCACCTAGTTTCAAGTTTGAAAAGATACACTTAATAGTTCAAATTTTTAGTTGTTCCAAAATACCCAAAGCTCCCAATGTAGAAACTCGAGCTTTGATACCAAATGTAATGCCCTGCCAAGGGATCCAAAGAATTAACCTAGAATTTCACTAAGTTTGGTAGCATTTTTTTTTTTTAAACATAAAAGTAAATACCACATATAACTTATGAGCAATAACGAAAGCAATAGCAATGTCCATCTAAAAGTAAACATAACATACATAACAGATTACATTCTTTAAAGATCCCTTAACGTTGAATTACATCCAAATTAACTAACATAGAAGAATCCATCTAGTACAACAACCACATGAAATAATAATGATAAGTTCAATGTTTATACATTACATTTCAAATGCTCAATCATCCACTGTACATGTTACAGGGTATGACAAGCTCAAAAGAATATACATATTTAGAATAAGGTACATCATCCTATTCTAATCCATGATACATCGAAGTAACGATAATCACATGATACAACATCATAGAAGAGCAAACATAATAAACTAAGTGCATGGTTCCTCTCAACCATTAATAGCATCATTAGACCATCGTGGATCCTAGCCATCCCTCCATGCATAACATTCCCAAATCACCGAAGAGATCATTGGTATTAACATAGTAGGAATGTCACTCCTAACATATACAACATCATATGTAGAAAGTAATCTAACATGCAAATATAAGCATAAGATAACATCATCTAACATATGCTAATCATCAATGAAAGGATACATATCCACCATCATGAAGGACGCATTAGCCATGATGTCTCAATGAATCTCAAATGATAAGAGTGGAAAATACACTACCACTCGACCACGTAGTACCTAAGTGGTCCACTCCCACCGTGCTGAGGTGATAATCTCAAGTCCCAAATAGGCTATCCAAAATCACATAGCACAAATTTCTATAAGTCCAGGAATCCTAAAAGTATACTAACTCAAAGGTTCCAAACACAAAATTGACATCTAATCCCAGAGGCACACAATGACATGTAGGAACCTACTATGCAAGTGGGAAAGTGTCATCGCATTTATCATGAACAAGTTACCCTGGCAGTTAACTAAACTCCACGAGTCCATATTGATCTCATGCGGCCACTAGTATCCTCTCATACTGACAAGGCATACTACGGAATGCAAGGTCGCAACCATGTGTTCTCACTACTCCCATCCTAGCGTGTACAAGCACTCAAGGCATGGGTGAGAACAAAACACTTATCTTTTTAGGTTCATTCGGTAAGTATTAGGAGTGAATGTTATCATTTATTAATCCAACTTACAATGAGTTACCCTAGTAGCCTCTTAGGGCCCCAGCCTCCATTGCAAGCCACTTCCCGTCACTACATGCAGATATCCTACCCTAAGCTCATGGAATAATAAATCTCAAAATCACAAAAGATAATCCATAATAAAATCATCGAATATGCATAAAAGCATCAAATCTCCATGAGCAAACATCCATAGAAAATCATAATCATAATAGCTCTATATTGGCAACTGAAGCATCACTGATAATCAAAGTATCCAATGGTTCTCAATAACCAAAATATATCTCATCATACTAATTGAAGACTCCAAAAATGGTTGAGTCAAACATGTCACATCATGACATCATCAAGAATAAATCCACATTACAGTCTCATCATGGCGACTAGAAACTAACCAAGGATAACTAATCGATGACCAAAATTGGTTAAGTCAAGTGTCTCATACATAAGAATCTCAACTATAACAATCAGTAATTACAAACAATACATAGAGCATTCCATCACATAACCATGGTTGGGTTTATAAAGATCGAGATTAAAACATCATCATGACATCACAATCACATAACTCCCAAGCCTCTGGTAGATGTCTTATAACTGGTCAACACTAGTCAACCCAAAACCCAAAACAATAGCATAAAGAATACACAATGCAAACCCATGTTTTGGTTTTGCTAAATTTACAAACTTGAATTTAAATGCAAAAGTCTCGGTTTACATTTTCCAATTTAAATATCAAGTGGAGAAATTTCACGTTTAACCTAACCCATGTTTTTGTATTGGTAGATAAAAGTTTCTCCCCAAAAACCATTAAACTCAATTTTCTAAATGTTCTAAATGTCTCTTATATTCCCATTTAGACCCCATCATTTTCAAAATAATATTTGAAATTCTTTTCATATTCATCTTTCTAAAATAAAGGCTTATATTGAACCTATATTCAACAATATAAAATAACTTGTTATTAAACAATTACTCTTTAAATTCCAAATATATATTAATATATCAATTATTTATTATTAATAATGTATATACATACATACATACATACATATGTATATATATATATATTTTATACATATATATATATAATTATTAACTTATAAACGAATTATATATAAAAAATTGAATAAAAATTTGACAACACACGACGAGTTTATAACCGTCAACACATATATATGTGTGACCCGTGAATCATAGGGTACACTACGGTTGCAGGTACACTATAGATCGCAGGTACGCTACGGTACCGCAGTTTGCTTTGTCAATACCGTCGGTGGAAGTGGGAAACGCGTCCCCCCGCCCATTCAAATGTATAATTATAATTGTGTTTTATTAAAACGCATTTCTCAATCGCGATGCGTCATTCGCTAGCTGTGAATTATGTGACATTCGACTTTTTTTAATGAAATATATATATGTATATAGGCATATGTATGTATATATATATATATATATATATATATATATATATGTATATATATGTGTGTGTATATATATATAAATATACAGAGTTTAACCAAATTTCACAGCATATAGACATATATATATAATTATATAATTATATAATTATATATATATATATATATGTTTTATATATATATATATATATATATATATATATATATATATATATATATATATATATATATATATATATATATATATATATATATATATATATATATATATATATATATGTATTCAAATTTTGAAATATAAACATATATAAATTCCAGTTCTCAGAATTTTCCTATAAGTCTTTCATCTCAAAAAAAAATTTCCAAAAATTAATCTAATGGGTTTGACTATGAATCTAAACCCTAGCCCCGTGTTCTTTTCAGATCTATGCATATAAATTTCTTAGATGAATTAAACTACCCATACTGAGAATGCATACAATAAAAAATATGAAATTCCTCAGAAGACATATGGAAGACACGAAGAAGATATGGAATGCAAGATGCGGAAATAGCATAAGTAAAATCACAAGAATCTACCTAGATTCTGATGCTAATTCACTCTTCCTCAGAAAACCTACAGAGCAAGCTCCCTTCCTCAGAGTTCTTGAATCCTCCAATGCTCCAATTGCACTCCAAATGCTATGTTTAAGCTTCTAGGAATGCTTGAATATAAAGAGCTCTCAGGAAACATCTAGAATGCCTCTAGAAATAGCTAGAAGGTGTCACCAACTAAGCATGGGTCTTTTCCAACCTTCTAGATGGGTCATAAGGTTGTAGAAACCATGTGCTTAATTGATGCACTAACCCCCGTGTTGTTGACATAAGAGAAATAGAAAAGTGTGTTAACTCCCATGCAAGCTTATAACTCCAATTTACTTTTTATATAATTTCTATTTAAATATTTATAACTTTCATTTTAATTTTTATAACTTTTATTATAATTATTTATTTATTATTTTATTATTATTTATAATTATTATTAATTTTAATTTCTAATTTTCTTTTATTTAATTCTTTTTCCTCAATTAATTCTCATTTAATTAATTATAATCAAAATATCAAAGATCATGATATTTTATATTAATTTTCTCAAATAATTAATTTATTAATTAAATCTATTTATTAAGACTTAATTAATAGAAAATTCACCATAGACCTCCAAGATAAAATATGAAAACCCATCATAGAGCAATTCACACAAAATCAGTCTAAAGGGTTAAAAATCATGAATCATGTCATCCAACACATTCAGTGGGTAAAATATCTAGATACTTGTCCTACCTCACTAGGACAATTGGCTTAAGGGTTTGGGATTTGGATTTGGGAATTTATCTCCCTTCTCTTATCATTGAGATAGTATAATACGGTACGCTCATCCTGGCAATTCAGGGAAGTCGATACCTGGTACCTGCAACCTGCAGAAAAATTATCCATGTACATACAATATATATAATGCTAAGCTAAACAGACAATGGCAAGAAGTGGTGCATCGTGTAGATCCTGACTAAGCAGGTAACTACGACTCCCTTCCTTAACCATATCAGAAATGCCATACAATAAGAAAACACGCACACCATACACATGCAAGTATGGGGTAAGTATCCATAATAAAACACATGAGATAATAAACCATCTAACTAATCATCAACAATAACTGAAAGCAATGTAATGATCATCAGGTATGCATGAAATGTAAAGTCTAAATGATCTCATCATGTACCAACTGAATCCATAACATAATGTCTGATAGTCTCAAAACAATACCACTAATCCATCAACCATAAAACTAATCTATCATAGTCTGATAATAACAACAACAATGTCCAAAAAAGATGTGAACGAGGGTAGGCACTACACTTATGAACTGTGGTTTGGTCACTCACCTACTGTTAACTATTTCAAGATTTTTGGGATAAGTGTTATATCAAAAGAGATGATGATATTGGTAAGTTTGATGCTAGAAGTGATGAAGGTATGTTTTTTGGTTACTCATTGAAAAGTAAGGCTTATAGATGTTATAATCTGAGAACTAAGACTATTATGGAAAGTGCTAATGTGAGAATTGATGAAAAATTTAGGATATAAGAGAGAATAGTTTATTATAATTCAAATGATGATGTTGTTACTAAGCCAAGGAATGATGAAGTATTTCTTGAGACTAACAATGATTTTCAGAATGAAGGAGAGTCAAGGAAAATCTTGGAACCTCTAGTAGAACCAAGAGTTGAGATAGCAACTCCTACTTTAGGAATTAATATGATAAAGAATCACCCATCCAACCAATCATCGAAACCAAAGATAAAGGTGTAATGACAAGAAGCAAAGTCAATGAAGAATTATGTTTGATATCTAAAGTTGAACCTAAGAATGTAGATGAAGCATGTGAAGATGACTTTTGGAAACAAGCTATGAAAGAGAAATTGGACCAAATAGTATAGAATGAGACATGGCAATTAGTCCCCATACCAGTAGACAAGAATGTGATAGGAACTAAATGGGTATTTAGTAACAAGATGAATGAGCAAGAAGCAAGGCAAGATTGTCTTGTAAAGGTTACTCACAACAAGAAGGAATAGACCATGATGTGACCTATGCTCTAGTGGCTAGAATAGAAGCAATAAGATTATTCTTAGCCTATGCAGCACAAAAAAAATTCAAAGTGTATCAGACAGATGTCAAGTCAGCATTTCTGAATGGAGAACTCAAAGACGAAGTGTACATTGAGTAGCCTGAAAGTTGTTCTTTGACAGATGATAAGGACATAGCATGCAGACCAAAGAAAGCATTGTATGGCTTGAAACAAGCACTTAGAACCTAGTATGCAAGTTTGGACAAACATTTGACAAAGATTGGATATAGCAAAGGTATGGTAGATAGTAATCTCTATTGGAAAGAAATTGATGATAGTTTGATGATTTTGCTAATATTTGTTGATGATATCATATTTGGAGGAAATGATGAAGAAAGTGAGAAGTTTGTAGAAGAGATGAAGAACGAATTTGAAATGAGTATGATAGGAGAAATGAAATATTTTCTGAGATTATAGATTGTATAAAATAAAGAAGGATTTACTAAAAATATTTTGTTTGGAAACATGCAAACCTATTGGAACACCTATGGTAACTAGATATAAGTTATCTTCAAAGGATGAGACACCTACTATTGACCATAAGAAGTACAAATGTATGATTGGAGGTTTGCAATATCTAACTCACACAAGGCCGGATATAGCAAATGCAATTGGAATTGTTGCAAGATTTCAAGTTGATCCTAAAGAAGCACATTATGCAACAGTCAAAAGGATATTTAGATATCTAAAAGGAACATCAAAGTTTAGATTACAGTATGATAGAACTAATGATTTTACTCTAGGTGCTTATATTGATGCTCAATGGGCAGGAAGAATGGATGATGGAAAGAGCACTGGTGGTGAAGCCTTCTTTCTTGGAGGAAGATTAGTTTCTTGGCTAAGAAAGAAGCAAGATTGAACATCACAAAGTACAGCAGAAGAAGAATATTTTGTTGCAGAAAATTATTACAATCAAGTTGTTTGGATGAAGCAGATGTGGAAGGGTGTAAAGATAGAAATCAGTGAACCTATTGTCATACATTGTGACAACACAAGTATAGTAAATATGTCTAAGAATCTAGTGTTGCATTTGAAGACCAATTACATTTCTATTAAGTATCATATGTTGAGAGAGAAAGTTACAAAAAAGGAAATTAGATTGGAGTATGTGAGCACTAAAGAGAAGATTATAGATATATTCACTAAGTCTCTTCACAAAAAGACCCTTGAGTATTTGTGAGGTATGCTAGGGGTTATGCCCCATCCTATATCAGAATATATGATGCAAGAGTGCATCAGTCCACTATAATAGAGCACCATTGTTTGTTTGGATTGAATTTTGATTCTTCCTATATGGGGGAGTATCTCTAATGGATAGAGTCATCTAGGACTCTTGTTGGATGTTGTTCTTGAATAGTGTCTCTAGACACTTGAGCTAAGTAAGAATTAGTTGTTCCAAATTTTGATGTAGTAAAGTTGGTTGCTAAAACCTTTGACATTGATATCAATGGGGGAGAAGTTCGACATGAAAAACATCATGACAAGGTCAAGAGGAAGAACATCATGAGAAAAAGACAAGCAAGAGCAAGTACAACATGTTCAAAATAAGTACAACATAGAATGGAAATTTGGCAAAAAGTGCATTGAGGTATGTCAATGGGAGAGAATGATTGACAAAGAGGATTTGAAAAGAAAAGATGAACCGTCTTTTGTTGGTATACTTAGAACTAGATGTATTTCACCTACATTGCCATCAATCTCAAAGGGGGAGATTGTTGAGAAATTTTTAGAAGCATGAACATTGATGATATTCCTACGAGGGAATATTATAGAAATGTTACTATGATGATATGTTACATTCATGACTGAGTTTATCATTGATGTCAACATAGCAGTCTTTTGTGGTATCTAATAGAAGAATAGTGGAAAGATCAAGTTGGCACGGATGGCTAGTTGAGTATTCTAACTATCTGAGCTTATGGGAGATACTTCTAAGTATCTAGTATATGTAATTAACATCAAAAGAAGAACTGATAAGTTTGGAAGATGTTATATAAGATATGGTGATCTCTATTCTGACATAGAGTTTATAGAGGCATGTTCTTGTAAACTTGTTATATCTCTTAATAGAGTTGTTATTATGAGAGTCAAGGTTGAGGATGTAAAGAAGACATGTTTTGATAATGTAGCTAAGTTCACTTGTCATGATATTATGTGTATGAAATGATATTCAAGTTGCAAGGAAGAAGATTAATGTTATCTCTATGTGTAATGTGTTCTTAATGTGGTCTTATAATGATTAATTGGGAAGGTCTAACAACTAACTCAAGAAATTGTTTTATGGACTTGGTATAAAGGGAGGACATTTTCCTTTATTATGAGATATAAAGAAGACATGGAGAAGCGATTATAAGTAGCAGTAAAAGTGGAATGCAAAGTTGAGTAGAGAAAAGTGGAAGTGAAGGAAACTTCATTGTTGAGCTAAGTGATCTGAGGTTTGATATTTGGATCTGAGGTTCATGACCTAGTCTACAAAGTCTGATAGAGATTGGTTTAGCTACTAGAACAAAGGAAAGAAGAACATAATAGTAAATTACATGTTTGAGCAGTGAGATTTTCTTATAGTTTAAATTGCATGTTTTGACAGTGGGCTCTTCTTGCATACATTGTACTACAGCTCCTAACAGGGTTCACAGAACTCCTAACAGGGTTGGAATCTCCTAACTTAGATTCAAAGTCTCCTAATAGGGACTCATATTTACTAACTATTGTAATACACTCCTAATAGGTTCCATCCTCTAATAAGGGACTTATATATCAGTATATCATCTTGTGAGCATCATTCCCACTAGGGTTTTCCCTCTAATCAAGGGTTTTCCTAGTTAACATATCTAGTGTAATTGTCTATGTGCATCTTATTATGGTTGTTGTTTACTTTGGCTAAATGGTTAAGTTTTTTTAAATAAGATAAATATTTTAATTGTTGTGGAAGAACCATGATAGTATCAAGAGACATAGCTGCTACAAAGGAGGAGCCATTATTCCATGAATGCATATTTCCTTTGTGTTTACTACTATGTTAACTTGGTTACCCAGACTTTATTGTTTTTACTAAAAACTATTATATTTCCTTCTTTTTCTCTGGTAGATTTGTAGTGAGTTTGTTTTCTTTTCTATTTTAGAATAAGTGTCAATCCTCTATTTATAGGGATCAGATCAATAGTTTTAGGAGGTTGGAAAAAGCTTATGAAAAGAAACTATTGACTCTCATAGTGAATTATTTTATAGTTTTATGTATTATTCTTATGTAAGGAATTTTGGAATATAATGAAATAATTCTTGGTTTACATTGTGTTAGTAGATTAGTAGAAGCTAACCAAGGGGGTCCACTTGGGTGGTGGATTAGACTAGAGTGGTGTAGATTTACTTCTAGCATTTCTTGTATTTCAAGTAGAAGTTGTAAATTTCATCCTACAACTTCATACTTTGTGAGTGTTCCTGTAGCATCTATAAGAATAGTTATAGTGGATGGTCTAAGTTGGAATATTGGTTAGCATTTAATTGCATTTCAAGCATTCATTTTAGTGAAGAGTTAAATGTGCTAATTTCCTACAACACTAGTGTAGGTTATTTAATTGCATTTTAATTTCCTACAATGTAAGCATAATGACTCTTTAAAAAACTAAGTGAACATATTGTGCCAACCATTTCAAGTATACTTTCCTAGGTTGACAAATTAAATGCACCTCATGGTAGGGAGAATAATCCTTAGATTGAATATACTATTCCTAAGTAAGGTCTTGGGCATGATTATCACACACCTATTGTAAGGCAGACCATTTTTGGTGTCGTTGTCGGGATGGTGTCAAGCTAGAAACATTTTTGGGTCATAGTTTTTTTTAGTTAAGGTTTTTAGAGATTTGTAGTCCTAAAAGTTTATTCACAAGTGTGAAGAATTCGATTACATACATCAAAGAGGAAGACAATGAGATGAATATGGAAGATTTCTTCCACAGGAGTTTGTTAGTTTGAATAAAGAAATTGAAGGAGAAGTTGAGTTTCCTTTTGAGGATGCAAGCCCTATATTTCCTACAAAATCTTCCTCTAGAGCACAACCCTTGGACACCAGTGGTCTTCAACCTTTTGCTAAAATTTTGGCCAACTTTTTTTATAGTTCTACTCCGAATCCACATATTGTTAATAATCCAGTAGCTAGTGTTACTTTTCAGCAGCAACCCCATAATCAATCATCTCCAGTAGTGGCACAACCTACTTTTCCATTTCCTCTCCCAAGCCTCATAACCAACGCTAATCTCAAAAGTATACCTCCAGCTACTCTTCTGAAGTTCTATGGCCTTGCAACTAAATATCCTAATACTTTCTTATTTGAGTTTGACATACTCTATTGTAGCTTTTGACTATAACACTGATGCCAATAAGCTCAAGTTGTTTCCAGTGACACTAAAAGAATTAGCTTTACGATGGTTCATGGGTTTAGAAGCCAATGTAGTAAGTACTTGGGATGAAATGCAAACTCTCTTTTTGGATAAAATACAAAGAGTATTGCATGCAAAATGATTCAAGAGGAGATGATAGCTTCAGAATATCACAAAAGGGGGATGAAATATTGGAAGACTGTGTTTCACATTTCTTATATACACTATAGGAGAACCCTCAACACGTACTAGCAGAGGATTCACAAAAGCTAGTCTTCTTGAGAGGGGTGAATGATAATTGTGTAGAAGCACTAAACCTAATGGTTGGTGGTGATGTATATCAATCTTCTTGGGATGACCTCAAGAAATTTTGTCTTAGCTACTCAAGGTTAACTATGAAGAAAGGCAAAGGACATTGTACCACAACCTCTAAAGGAATCAATCAAAGTATTTCAAAGCTCAAGATATCTAATCTACTCTTAGATTTTAAGCAAGACATCATAAATGATGTCACTACACATCTCAACATAATGACTACAAAGAAGAAGCATGCAAAAGTTGAGATGCAACTAGCCGATTATTGTCCACACTGCCAAAAGCAAAAGAAATATTGTTAATGCAAATTGATCGCTAACATGGAGAACCGACATCTTCCAACTCAATACATCAAGATAGATGGAGAGGATGAGAAAGTATTCTTTGTTGCTCAATGCTAGACATTGGCCCAATGACCATTTACAAAATTCAAATCTATATGGTAATCAATGGAAAAACCATATTACCCAAGGTCTTCCATAATATAGTCGACCTAATTGGAATAATACTTGGCAAAATAATCCACAACAATCTAAATGGCCTCAAAATTCCCAACATTCCTAGCCAAACCAGAAAAACAATTAGTGGTCTAACTAGAAAAATAATCAATGGCAAAATCAGTAGAACTAATGGAAACCACCAAGGGGAATTTGTAGTCTACAAACTAATGGAGCGGACCTTAGCAATGGCCTAACTAAAATACTGGTAATTCACAATTACCACCACCAGTCGAACAACTTGTACTAATACCACCACCTGCAAGTTCTAGACCTCAAAAATAGACTTAGTTGCCTACACAACCTCAACCAAATCCAAATATCTAGCAACCACAACAACCCATGTATTCTGTTGATGCTCAAAATTACCCTACTTATGCTCTAAATGTTACAGATATACATTTGAGATTTGGTACAACCCTACGAGCACCTAACCCACCTCTCATAACTAAAATACTAGATACTCATGTAGCATCAAAACTCACAACTTCTCAGCCATAAGTGGTTGACCCAACCAATATAACTAGCTCAGCCCAAACCCAAATAGTAATTGAACCTCCTTCTCCAAAAAAGCTCATACCACAAAAACTTGCACAAACAAAGGAACAATCATTTGATATCATTGATCAACTAAAGAAAATGCATGTCCAAATTCCTTTACTCCAAGCTATTAAAGATATTCTTATTTATGAAAAATCCATTAGAGAAGCCTATTTGAAACAACCTAGGAGAAAGAAAAAGGACCCAATCACAGTCCATGTTGTAAGACAATTAGTTGATATTATGCTAGGAACATTGGTTATTCCTAAATATTATGATCCAAGAAGTCCAGTTGTGAATGTGATTATAAATGGTCAATCTGTTAAAAATGCTTTGATTGATCTTGGTGCTACGTTAAATATTATGACTAAAGATACTACAAAAAATTTGAATATAGAAGGGTTAAGAACTACCCCAACAATTATGTAGCTTGCAGATAGTTCTACTGTCACTCCTGATGGGGTGATAGAAGACATAGTAGTAACCCTAGACTCTCTAGTGTACCCTACAGATTTCATGATTATATCCCCAAAAGTTAATTTGTCTGGTTATCCTATCATTTTAGGATGACCATGGTTAGCTACAGCTGATGTAAATATAAGTTGTAGGTCAGGGAGTATGACCATAGTAGATGGACATGCAACAAAGAAATTTGATATGTATCTTTCAGCACATCACAGTCTGATTTAAGTACATCTGTATGGCCTGATTAGGGGATGGAGAAGAAGAGTTAAACTCTATAGTAGAGCTTATGATTTTACATAGATAGCCTTTTCTAAAGCTACAGGAAGAGGATTCAGTAATTCAAAGTATTCTTAATAATACTTGTGTGGTAGAAAAGGATGTATCTAATAGTTCTATGTTAGAGTTAACTACATATGAGGAATGTAATGAGAGTTGTTTTCTACCCAAGAAGCCAAACATTATCCATCAGCTTTTACCATGTGAAGTAGATATAAGTCCAATCTTTGAATTTGCTATAGTTGATCTCACAACTACTATTGATTGTCAAAGGGTCATAATCTCCATGTCAATCCTAAACTACCTTGCAGATAGATGAAACAGTTAATGAAGCTTCTTCAAAAACATGAAAAGGATTTTGCATGGGACTATGGGGATATGAAAGGGTTAAGTCCTACATTATGCACTCATAGAATATATATCAATGAAGGGTTCCTGCCACTTAATTAACCCTAGAGAAGGATTAATCTAACCCTCAGGGAAATAGTCTAAACTGAATTGCATTGCTTGAAGTTTTTTTTGTATACCCTATATCTGATAGTAGATGGGTCTCATCTCTGGTCATAGTGCCTAAAAAGGGAGGGAAATGGAAGATTTATGTAGATTACAAAGAATTTAAAAAGGCAACCAAGAAGGATCACTTTCCTTTACCGTTCATTGATCAAGTTCTGGACACTCTGGATGGTAAGAAATATTTTTCTTTTCTAGATGGCTACAGTGGTTATAATCAGATTAGTATAGCTCCTACAGATCAAAATAAAACCACATTTACAAGCCCATGGGGTACTTTTGCATATTTTTTCTTGGCATTTGGCCTATGTAATACCCCCACAACATTTCAAAGAGGTATCATCAACATTTTTGATAATATATCATATGATTGCATGGAAATATACATGGATGATTTCATAACATTTGGAGTCACCTTTGAAGAAGCCTTGATGAATCTTGAAAAGGTTCTTGTCTGATGCAAAGAACATAATCTATCACTCAATAGTGAGAAATATTTCATGCTCATGCAGGAAGGAGTGGTGCTTGGTCATTTTATATCAACTGCAGGAATACAAGTGGATCTAGCTAAGATAGAGGTAATTCTAACATTGCCCATACCAAAAAAATCAAAGGATGTAAGATCTTTTTTAGGTCATGTTGGCTATTATAGGCATTTCATAAAAGATTTTAGTAAAATAGCTAGTCCCTTTTATACACTTTTTACTAAGGAAGCTAAATTCATTTGGACACCCAAATGTAATGAAGCCTTCTTACAACTTAAGAAACTCCTCACTATGGCACTAGTTTTAAAGAAAAAAGATTGGTCAATTCCATTTCATATCCATACTAATGCATTAGACTATGTTGTAGGTGTTGTATTAGGACAAAAGCCTACTAATCTTGAAAATGCCATCTACTATATTAGTAAAAGCCTTCATGAACCTAAACTAAATTACACAGTAATTGAAAAAGAACTTTTAGTTGTAGTCTAGGCATTGAACAAATTTAAATATTATGTAACTAAATATCCTATATTTGTTCATACTGACCACTCAGCTATAAAATACTTAATGAACAAACCCATTGTAACTAGTAGATTGGGAAGATGGCTCTTGTTGTTACTGGAGTTTGATATTACCATTATTGATAAGCCAAGAAAGTCCAACATAGTTGCTAATTATTTATCTAGACTACACATTTCTGATGAAGATCCAACTCCCATTGGAGATACCTTTCAAGATGAGCACTTGTTCCACATAGCAATTCAAATACCATGGTATGCATACATAGTAAATTATCTGGCTACAAATAGAATGCCCCCACACTTCTCTCACAAGGATAAAAGGAAGTTAGCAAAGAGAAGTTTTCATTATTCATGGATAGATAACAATCTCTTCTATACTAGATTAGATCAGATCATGAGGAATGTGTTAGAGAGGATGAAATATATGACATACTATGTACCTATCACAATGAACCATGTGGAGGCCATTTTACAAGAAAGAGAACAACAAAAAAAGGTACTTACTACTAGATATTATTGGCCAATGTTACATAAGGATGCAACAAATTACACCACCAAGTATGACAAGTGCCAGAGGATGGGATGACCAACCAAGTCAAATGAGATGCCACTAAACCCACAAATTATTAACACCCTTTAATAAGTGGGGTATGGACTTTATAGGTCTAATTGACCCACCATCAAATGGTAAATCCTACATCTTAATATGTTTTGATTATTTAACTAAATTGGTGGAAGTAAGGGTAAGAAAAAATGAACGAGATGAGAAAGTAGTTAAATTCTTATAAGAAGAAATATTCACCTGCTATGGTATTCCCAGAGGACTTGTCACATATCAAGGAGCTCAATTCACATCAAACTTGATCATTGAAGTTATGAAAGAATATAACATATAGCATCACAAATCCAATCCCTTTCACCCTCAGGAAAATGGGCAAGTAGAGGTCACCAACAGAGAAATTGAAGTCATTCTGACTAAGATAGTGCACATACACAAGAAGGATTGGAGCACCAGATTAATTGAAGTTGTATGGGCATACCAAATTACATGGAATACAACCACTAGATTTACTCCATTTGAACTTGTATATGAAAAAGCAGCAATGTTGTCTATTGAATTTGAACATAAAACCCTACACACTACTTTGGAATTGAACATTAGTATTCTTGCAGCACAAGAGAGACTTCTCTTCTTGAACTCACTAGATGAATTGTGAAAGATAGCATTAGAAAGAATTGAGATCATTCAACAATAGTGAAAGAAGTGGCATGATGTGCATATCATTAATAAAAAATTCCAAGTGGGATATTGGTCCTTTCTATACGATTCTCATTTTAAAGAGAACCCAAGGAGGTTGCAGACTCGATGGCTAGGGCCTTATGAAATTCAGTACGTCTTTGACAATGGACCAGTCTAGCTGACAACTATTGATCTTGTCCACTTTAAATTGCTTGTAAACAGCCATAAGTTGCACCTATATCAAAAACCATGGACCAAAGAGGATTTCCTTCAGCATTTCCAACTACACAATTTCCTAGCTGACACAGTTTCTATAGCAGAAGGTGCCAACCTCCTGTTTGCAACTCTTCAATAACAACTCCTTCAAGAATTCCGATAAAAAACACTTTATTTCCACATAAAGTTCAAATTCTTCATTCACCTTCTACTTTCTTGTTTTTCAACCCATCTCATTTCTTTATCTACCATTCACCCATCTACCACATCATCATTTTGCAATGCTTTCATTAACACGATGAGTTCACTGACATATGTTGTCATTTCTGACCTTCAACTCTTGCCACCTTTTGTCACATGAAATGATCAATTACTAGGTATAATATTTTCAAAATTTTATTCATTTATAGAACATAGATTTCATTGGTTATATCTATTATTGCATTACATATATTATTGTGGTGTTATATCAGTTCCATACCTCATGCTAATTATAACAAGTGAGAACACTTGTCCATGTTTCATAGGGGGTAGGGAAGGTTACTAATTCCCAATGACATTTCTATTTATTAAAGATCTTAAAATTTGTACATTCTCTTTAAAACTCATTTGCCATAGTACACAAGTGTCATGTGTCATACTCTTATTCCCAAATAATTCCTCACTACTAGGCTATGATATGACCCAAATTCAATTTTGATGTGACCCAAATTCAATTTTGGTAAGATATTCACATATCTATTTTCATTAAACCCACATTATTATTACTCATGATGTATTATCCATAAAGAAATTAGTAGAAAAGAATGTGAAATGTGAAAAAGGTTTGTGATTTTCAAAAACAAAAGAAAGCCTAAATTTATAGAAGGGAAGAAGGTAATAGTGCAAGTAGAGTAGAGTCTAAAATTGGCAAGCACAAATGGGAGGACAATTGTAGTGATGAGAACTGGTGGAGCATATTTTTTAACTTTAAGATGTAGAGGCGGTGAGAAGATTTAATGCATGTGGCCAGTTAGGGTATTTTCTAAAACTAATAGAGTTTGATGATGAAGCGACCACTAAATTTATATGTACACTTGAGGAAGGAGAAACAACAGTATGGGGATTGATAGTTGTTGCCATATAAGAGAAGTAACAGTAGCTCAACTAGTAGTGGGAGAACACTACCCTAATGCACATGATGCAAGGTTAGCTAGGACCCAAGTTTTCATACCAACTAACCCTCCATTAAATATAACCAAGTAGGGTTGCAAAAGAACGTCTCTTCTACTGCTATATAATGAGTTGGCCATACATATTATCAAGTATTTTACCTATGAGGTAAGATTTTCATATCTACATGCACATCATTTTAAGTTGCTCAGTTATGTAAGGCATAATTCTCTAGTGAATGTTCCCAATTTTTTGTACGATATGTTATGCATTAGTGCTGAGCAAACCCAAAAAGGGAAGGACAACTCTATTACTTGCCACACCCTAATAAAATTTCTTATAGAGAGATATCTTATGGATGTCTCTCCCATGTCATGGGCCAAATTTTTCTAGTGCAAAACCCTACAACCTTTGGCTACCCCTCATGAATAGCCCAGCAAGGAAAATGCAGACCCCATTGACACAACTACTGAGAAAAGTACCCAAGATGCTAAAAGTAGAAATGTGCAAGAAAATGTGCCTTTACCTACTCAAAAGAGAAATGTACCTACCTTTTCCCGAGCAAAGAGGAAATGGAAAGTGCAAGAAGAAACCTTGCCTCTAGTAGCAGAAAAACAAAACCCCACAATCTCAAAGCAAAAGATAACAAAGTTGGGTCCTACAGCAGAGACACCAAAAAGATGTAGTAGGAATAATTCCATGGTACTTGAGGAGACCCCTATGTAAAGAAGCCCTAGAATGAAAGGACAAACTTCTAAAGTATTAGTAGAAACTTGACCTACTTCACCCAAACCATCTAATGAAGAATCCCCAGTACAGGTTGTCCCAGATTATTCCCCCAATCAACCTAAAATTCTAAACATTCCTTAAAACCCTAAAGAGGAATTTAGGGTTGAGGTGAATAAAAGCCAAAATAATTCCCCAATGGACCAACAATATACTCCAAGTTGTAAAGATGTAAAAGCCCCAATAATGCATTAGCTAAATTGTTCAAAAAATGGCCTAGTTCCCTACAAGCAAACATGGTTTACAAATTTCTTAGAACAATCATGGAGGGAACAGAGGAAAAATAACTATGAGGAAGAAAGAGGACCAATTACCCTACAAATGCTTCTTTTCTAGTTGTATAATAAACATGTGATGACAATAGCCCTATGGAAAGAAGAGAAAAAGTAGATGAAGATGGTTATAGACAAATTTGTAGAATTAAGAGAGCAATTGGCAAAATAGAAACAAAAGATGGATCATACCCTCAAATTGGCTAATCAAATAATTACTTGTAGACCACCACCTAGGATTTATTCTATTTTTTTAAAAGAACAATTCCTTTTATTCTAGCTTATGTTCACCCTCAAAGACATAAATGCAAAATTCAAGTTAGCCTGAGAATTCTATGGTTTATACCAAACTCTTCGATCCTAGAAGCAAAATTTACTTTGTGAATTATATGTGCACAATTTCATTATCCCTATTGAAACTCAATGGAATCCTTTACTTTACATAGGAGATATACATCTAAGGGCCCTAATGTCTTAGATACATAATGAAGCTAATTATGATAGACAATTGAACAATTACAAAGATGAGGAAAGAATAGAACCCATACCATTAAGAGTAGATAGTGATAAACTAGAAGAAATCCTTAGGAATTGGCTTAGATTGACCTATGGGGATAAGCGCATAAAGATAAGAAAATGAATCTTTGAGGGAAAAACAAAGGTATATTCAGAATATGATAACCTACCTTACTTTACCTTTCAGAGAGCCATGGTTGGCGTTAAAAGTAGATGGGGAAGACTACCTAAAGGACTCAAAATATTAGAGCCATAAAATCCTAATAACTTAGAGATAGCCCTTCACCAAGCTCTAAAATACAAATAGTTGGGAAGGCAGGCTAGACCAGATTTGTGGTGTCCACTAATAATGTAGCCACCAATGCTCATGTGGCCCTTGTATGATATCAATTCTAAATGACTTTATAGGTTGCGGAAGGACCATAGAAGGGAAGTCTAGGAGAGAACATGAGTATTCTACTACACCTTCAAAAGTAGTAGGAGAGGGAGGACTGAAGTTGTAGATTTTTGATCAATGACTAGAAGATGCAGTGCTTGAGGACAAGCATCAAAATTACCAAGGGGTAGATGATAAGGCTAATTATTGCCTCTATTTTATGATAATTTTAAAATACCTATTTTAACACTGCCAAGACATTTGTGAACTTATGTTTAGTTGAACCTATGATTAAGTCCAAATAGAACTGTTAACCTATGGGTAGATAGTATTTCATATTTTTCTAGTATTATACATATAATGCAATATTCATATAACCATCAAAATGTGTGTTCTAATATTTGGATTTAATTTGATTATGCTTGTTTGTAAATATTTCTACATCAATGTAACTAAATTGATAGGGAAGAAGCTAGAGATGGTCAATAGCATTCAATCAAGAACATTAAAGTCTAGTCACAGTGGAAGAACCATAACGGTATCAAAAGACACAGCTGCTACAAAGGAGGAGCCATTATCCATGAATGGAGGGATAAAAGGTTGATATATTTCCTCTATGTTTACTATTGTGTTGACTTGGTTATCCAAACTTTATTGTTTGTACCATGAACTGTTATATTTCCTTCTTTTTCTCTGGCAAATTTGTAGTCAATTTATTTTCTTTCCTATTTTAGAATAAGTGTCAGTCCTCTATTTATAGGGATTGGGTCGATAGTTTTAGGAGGTTGGAAAAAGTTTATGAAAAGAAATTTTTGACTCTCATAGTGAATTGTTTTACAATTTTATGTATTGTTCTTATGTAAGGAATTTTGGAATATAATGAAATAATTCTTGGTTTACATTCTATGTTAGTAGATTAGTAGAAGCTAACCAAGGGGGTCCACTTGGGAGGTGGATTAGACTAGAGTAGTGTAGATTAACTTTGACCATTTCTAGTATTTCAAGTAGAAGTTGTAAGTTTCCTCCTACAGCATCATACTTTGTGAGTGTTCTTATAGCATCTACAAGAATAGTTTTAGTGGATGGTCTAAGTTAGAATATAGGTTAGCATTTATTTGCATTTCTAGCAATCATTTTAGTGAAGAGTTAAATATGTTAATTTCCTAAAGCACTAGTGTAGGTTCTTTCCTTGCATTTTACTTTCTTGTAGCATAAGCATAATGACTCTTTAAGAAACCTATTGCACATACTATGCTAACCATTTCAAGTATATGTCCCTAGGTTGACAAATTAAATGCACCTCATGGTAGGGAGAATAATCCTTAGATTGAATATACTATTCCTAAGTAAGGCTTTGGGCATGATTATCATACACATATTGTGAGGCGGACCACTCATCATAAAGAGTTTAGGGATTTATCCTCCTTAAGAAGACTTTTGTGGCTTAGGGTTAGGTATGAATCTATGGCCGAGATTCATCCATTTTTCCACTTAATCCTTCTCATTGTCTAATTGGATGCATGTAATTGCATTGGGAATCCAAATAGAGATTTTTCCTTATCTCCAAAATATCAAAATACAATCTTAAGTCAGCTCAAAAATGGTTTACATAGTTGTTTGTGCCATTACAAACAAATATGTCAAATTTGTGTCATTCGGCATATGAAGTCTCTAATGCTCGGCATGCAATGTTCTTTATAATATGACTTAGCCCCTACATTACTTGACATCCACTATTTACTTGGCTCTTGAATCACTTGGCATGGTCTATATGCTCAGCACTTGAGTGACTCAGCACATGAGTGGCTCAACACTCATTGCAACTTGACATGGTTTAATATTTACATGTTGTGCTCAGCATGTATTACTAGTTCAACATGAACTAAGTAAATGGCTTAAGTGTGTTAACACTCACTTGTCAAAACCAATCTAAGATCAAAAATCTCCCCCTTTGACATGAGTGTCAAAAACACTTGAATATGCATTGTCATCTTAATCTCTAAAGCATAACATATCCATGACTCACCTTATATAAAATACTTGAAAATTTCAAAATTTTGCAATAACTTGTATGCCTCAAAATTGGATAACTCCACTTGACTTAATGTGTGTATTCTATATCCAAAATTTTATGCTCCTTTCTGAGTAAATGTGTCTCTACTGATATATTTTGACTTCAATGCACTATTTTCGTTCATGCTCTGCCTTAGCTAATATCTCTCTTTGATATATCTCTACTACTATCCTTGACTTTCTGATTCTCTCTTATTCTCCCCCTTTTCTTATACTCCCCCATATCATTGTTCTTCCTTCATTTTATTCTCCCCCTTTATTTTATTCTCTCCCACTTTTGTATTCTCCGCTTTTTGGCACTTATGTCAAATGGACTATACACTTATTGTGTGTTTGTCCATAAAGGATTTATGAACATCCATTATGATTTTGAGGGTTGCATCTCATTATCACATGCAACATCCAATGACTTAATATAAATTGCATGCTCGGCAGCAAGGTGGACTAGACCATCTAGAGTAGAAAGATATGGGTCTTTCTTTAGTAGAGATTCAGCATAGCTTATCTCATTGTGTAGTATTTCTATGTGTGGGGTGAGGGTTTCTTGTATGCTTGTCAATTTTGCTCTTATGTTAGACTCTTCCACTATCAATACAACTAACTGACTCTATGATTGAAGCAATGTCCTAAAATTCTTCTCACTCTAAGATAGATTTGTAGGTAATCTTGCACCTAATGTAGATATGTGGCTTTCCAAACTCAGAATGTGACTTTTGGTCTCTTGGGTGAAGAGTATTGGATTACATAGTTTGGTGTACAATGAGAATATGTTCTGAAATACCTTCTTCACATCCTCAACCATGGTTGCTAATGCAACTTGTGTAAGTGCTATGTCACTAGATATTTTCTCATTCGCCTTATTGTTCTACTTCTTTTGTGACCATTCTAATAGTTTTTTATTAGTATCAACCATTCTAATAGTTTTGTATTAGTATCAAGGTCTTCATTACTGACCTTCTCCACTATGTATGTTAGTTATTCTATTAGTGACTAGGTCTCTTCATGGCTCAGTGGACTAAATGCATCTAGAAAGATGTCCTTAATATCTTAAAGCACTTACTTCTACCTATGTTCTCTCCTAAGAATTTCCTAATGCTTTTTCCTTTCTAAGACTTGTTGTAGTAGGCCTATTTTTTCTAGTGTCATAGTATCATAATCATACTTAGGTAGAAAAATTTATTCATCAAGAGTGATCTCTCCATAGTGAATTACCTTTTCAACTTTTGATGAGCTTGGGCTTGGCACTAAGATCTGTAATGGAGTAGCATATGTGCTCAGCTTCTAAAGAGTTTGTGTAGAAGGAGTGTCAAATGCTAGTAAAGCTACCAGTGCTTGGATAGAAACTTTTTTCTTCACCTTCGATGTTAGCTCACTCTCTTTAGGCTTGCCCTAGTCTATCATTCTGACTTGACTAGCACCATGTCCCTATGTTGTAGGTATAGATGAGTCTATCTTGTTGGAAATATTCAAAACTATGCTAAGTTACTAAGAGGGGAGGGGTGAATCAGTAACTTCTAAAGCTTTAACTGTTTCATTTCTTAATCTAATAAACCAATTAGCATTTAATTCATCACATCTGATATAATTCCATGCATAAGAAACTAAAAATATGAAAGCATCCACAACACTTGAACACAAAGATTTGGTGACACAGAAACCTTCCAAATAGAAAGTAAAACTGGGGTGGGGATGATACCCACAAACTTTAGTACTACAACATAAAGTTCGTCTGTTAAGGCTTACATTGACCATTTTTTATTTTCTACCCTATTAGGAGTAAATAGGACTGCTAGGTCCACCTTGTGAGAGGATTTATAAATATACAATGAAGTATGCACTCGGTAAAGAAATTTAGAAAAGACTATTAGGTCTACCTTGTTAGAGGATTTTGACTGGTTCACCTATTAGGATGAAAAAGTAGATCTCTGATATGCAACTGAGTTTGTTGATAGAGATTCCTTAGTGTACTGATCACCTTTTTGTGATAGATTTGTCACTATTGCTCCTTGTACTGATATGGCCTTTACAATTCTTTATCTTACTGCATTCATAATACATATGTTTTCACATTTGCATTCTTATTCTTACTTTCACATATATTACATTGGATATGATATAATACATCACATATATATACTAATCCAATTTACAAAATTACAAAGTCAACTGTGACACAAGTTAAGACAAATATTACAAAGTCGGCTCACATGAAGATACTCGAGTTTTGAAGACGAACTCAGTGAGGTTTGGATAATTAGCATCCATTATCCCTACTTGGCATCATCATGCTCTTGGTAGGCATAGAAGCTCAGTCCGTACTGATAACTTTCAGGTAGTCTTGAACTTGGTCTGCACTAGTGACTCAATAAATATTGTGCAACTTGGAAAACACTAAATCACTTGGTTACCATGAAGTATCCCAGTTAACACTGGCTTCACATCACTTGAGCTACTGGCTTAGTAGATACTACAATGCTTAGTAAACATAGGCTTCACATCACATGAACTGCAAACTTGGTAACCATTGATAAACTTGATATACAATGAAATGCTCGATTTGAACTGCTGAACTTCACACTAACTGAATCTTCTTGGTAACCACTAGAATTAGCCCAAAGGACTCAGTAGCAACTATAGAAGCTCGGTGGCTACTAAATTATGTGGCAAATATTGTAACCTATTCAATGAGCTTGGTAGTTGTACATAATCTAAATAAGTGTGTGTCACTAATAACAAACTTGACTGATATGTCAACAATCTCCCCCTTTGGCATTAGTGACAAAAACACTTATTAGCCCAAAACTGAATACCTTGTATTCATCACCATGTGATAATAGCTGGTCTATTTTTGAGATTTTTCAAAATTGATCTTTGTAAGATATATATAGAGTATATCTAAACCATAACATATATCTCCCCCATACTATGTGATCTATATGTACATGTAACTTTTCTCTTATATACATATCTTTCTATAACTCTTCTCTTCTCATATCTCATCTCTTCTCTGTAACTCTTCTCTTGTCCCCTTTTTTGATAGTAATGCTAAGGATTTATTCAACATATTTACATGGTGACACCAAAATGAGATAAGAATTCAAAGTGTACCTTGAGAGTAATTGCCAAGGTTTTATCCCATTTTTCTTGTAGTAGCTTACATGTATGAATGGCAATTTGCACTTCAGCTGATAGTTCAATCATGTGGTCAGCAATAGAGAAGTTGTTATCCTAGATGAGGGTCTTTGAATATACAATGTGTTTTTGCATAGAATCCATGACAGGAAGGATCATATTTTGTATATCAACTAGTGTTGAAGTGATCCTTGCTTCTTCTCTTAATAATTCTACTTTCAAGTCTAACAAAAATTTGATCTTCTTAAAATGTGTAGAACTTGAACTGGGGTCAAGTTGCAACTGCTGAGCACTTTCCTTAAGATCAGTATCAATTTTGGACAATTTGTCCTTAACTTCCTTAGTATACTTAGTGACATCATATAACTTGGCAAAAAGTGATCACACATTTGAATAGGACACCTCAAGATTGACCAAAATTATTGAAAGCTCAACTTGGTTAATAGCTATTTGTTGAGCAATGTGCTCTAGCACTTTATTATTGAATTTATTTTTTTCCATTTCAACTAGTTTATCTTGTCCTTTTGTGTCCTCTTTGAACTTTTGGACTACCTCTCCAAGCTTAAAAAAATAAGTTGAGAAGAATCAACCTTAATTCCAGTAGCGTTAGTCAAAATATCCTTGTCATCATCTATAATTTTGTATTCCATGTCCCTTTCCTCTCTCAATCTTTGCTACTTGGCCTTTTTCTAGAGGAGTTTGCCAAATATGTGCATTTGGTCTGTAGAAAGATTGTAGATATCCCATTTGGGAATTTCCATTTCCTCATCCAAATCTATATCTTCTTCTATCTCTTTTTCTTTCAAAAATTTTGTACTCAATTGAATCTTAGGTTCAACTATCCTTGTACTTATTACCTCAATACCCAGAATGGAAACAATAATGGACATGCTCGGACTTGTAGTGAAAACTAATATAGCACTAACTAGTGGAATACTTGCAAAGATGCTCAAAGAATCCAAAATTGATGAAGACAAAATTGTAGAATCCAAAATTGAAGTAGACAAGATTGAAGAGCTTACCATGGATGCACTCAAAACTGAAGGAGTGAAAATTGGAGAGCTCATGATTGAAGAACTTAACTCGACAGATGAAGAGGGATTCTATAGCTTGGTTGATGAAGTGGAAGTCACTTCTTTCAATGATATGTTGAGTTGTGTTGGCAGAAAGAGTGATTGGACATTTGATGTATCTGTAGTAGTCACAACCAAACTTGTTGAAGTTGTTTGCATACATGATGTAGTCAAAGGTTTGCTCGAGGAGTGAGGAGGTGAGGCAATGAGTGCAACTACTATCTTGACTAGGTTAGTCTCCTCATCATCTTGCTTATCTTCCTCGGTGGCTTCTTCACCTTGTTCCTTTTCATCTTCTTTTTCTTTAGCTTCTTGATTCTTGTACTCTTCATAATCAATAGTAACATAATGAGTTGATCCTTCATCATCCTCTTCATCCTTGCGTTCTTCTTCTTCATCACCATCCTTTACTTCAATTGGATATTCACTTGGTTTATGAAGATGATAAATGTTCTTCGAAGTGTTTGTAGCATTCTTAACTACATGCTCTATATCCTTAATCAAAACTAAAAAAGTATTAAACCTTAGAGTTAGTTTTTCTTCATTTTCCTTTAAAGACTCTTTAGCCTCAACATCTATTATGCTCAGTAATAACTACCTCAGGGTTTGTACATAAATTTCTTTTACTATTTGCATGGCAAAATCCCATCTTGGCTTTATTTTCTCTAGCAATTCATTACAAATTTGAGAGGCAATCTGGTCTAGTGAATACTTCCATTTTCCCATTTTCCTCAACACCAGTTCTTCAACTTGTTTCTACTCTACGTCTATTCTAGTCTCATATTTCAAAGATTTCAAATTTGGTTATTCCAACTCATTCTTCTATTTGGTTCAACTTTTCTTGAAAGGTGGGTGGAGGTCTGCTGAGTACAATGTCACTTCCTTTCTTCCAAGACCTCCTTGTGAAGACTACAGTGGATGCCTTTGCAAGCTTGGTGATGATCACCTTGCCCTTTTTCTTCAAAGGTTCTTCTAGTTCTTCTTCATCCTCTACCTATTCCTCATCTTCACCTTTACCCTCAGTTAACATGAGAGGTGCACTAGATTTCAGTTTGGCTATCCTCCTCTTCCCTTTTTTAACCACTTGAGGGAGCTTAATTTTCAGTTCCATTCTTGCCTTTTCTTCTTCATAAGTTCCAAAATAAGGGGACTTGGGATTAATAGGTTCATTAACAAGGGCTTCAATGATATCCTTGGTCTCATCAATGTTTACCTCATAGCCAAGAGGCTTGATCCACACAACTCTAGGTTTAACTGCTTTGATGTATACCTTGTCACAATTAACCATGAAGCACACATAATCCTTGTAGTCCTCAACTAACTTCTTAGGTATCCTAAACCTATTTTTTATTTTATCTTTAAACACATCGAAGTAGTTGCCATGATGCTACCATAGTTTTCTCCCATTTTTGCAATGTATTCATTTATTTGATACCATACTGGCACATCCTTTCTCCAAACTACAGTGCCTTTGGAAGGGAAAAACTTTTGAACATAGAAAAATAAACATGTTAATAGAGAACTGAATTTTCACTAGTTATTCTTAGAGATTCTAATGGTTTCCATATTCTTATTGAATTGCCTCAATAATAACTTGGCAAGGTCATAAGATAAATTGTTCTTCACCACTTTATATGCCAAATCTATAGCTTCACAGGATACGTTGTTAAGATGGCTTGAACTATATATCTTATGCACTATAACATGAATACCAAACTTTAGTTATGCATCTGTAACACTACTTATTTTCATGCCTCTACCATCCCACTCGGCTAGGGTTTTCTTTTTCAATTCTACTTGACCTAGGGTTTTGGTCATTTTTGCTTTGGTGAGCATGGGAAGGCTAGTGATTTGATGAATCATTTTCTTGGTTATCAATATTGGCTACTCTAACCACAATTGTCTATTATGCACCTAGCTAAGGATATATGTAATCCATTTAATTTGAAACTCTCTGGGCATATGGGGAATGTGAGTTAATACTTTTACTTAAAAATGTTGATGCTCAAGTTTCAAGGTTCCATCAAAAAACAACTAACCTAGGGCATCATCCATCTCAAGAGTACCAATTTCTTAAATTGCACATTTAAAATGATTTTGTATGTCATTAACAAGAAGTACCTTGGGAGGGATTTGAGATTGCACTCCACTTGGGTCTAGGGTTTCTACAACCGTAGGCACAAGCTTGAAATCTGATGCCTTCCACTCAACATCTCAAACCAACATGTTAGAACCTTTCTTCACCTTCCTTCTATTGGATGCCATTTTCACTTGGTAGCTTGAGAGGACCTTGAAAACTTCTGCAAAAAAATTGCTCAAGTCGCTTGATCACATATAAAAAAATCTCTTCGCAATATCACTTTGAAAATACATGGTGAGAGATGAATTCAATTCCATGTCTTTTGTTAAAAGAATTTCATTAATGCTCAGTACAATGGTAGATGATTTGACAAAATGCTTGATATACTATCATCCACTACTCTATGTTGATCACTCAACAAAGTCTTTGTGATTCAGTAACCATAAGTACCTTCATTACTTCTAACCTTGCTCGATAAAGTCTATGACTTGACCTTGCTCAGTAGAGAAGTTAACTCAGTGATAACTAATATAGATCTTTCTTAATGATCCCTTTGTATCTTGCATACGAATTTGGATTTATATTACCTTTTAACTAGAACTAATAATAATGTCTTCTTTGATAGCCCAGTTCCAATTCTTCCTTAAAAACTTAATTAGAAGTGGTAGAGTCACCCAATTCTTGAGTGAATTGACCATCATTACTCAGACCAGTATCCTTGGTAGACTTAGGAATTCATTGCTATCTCATTTGCTTCTAAATGTTATCAGCCTTTGCCTTCTTCTTATCTTCTATCTTACCAATATGCATACAATTCTTGGCAAGATGACCAAGTTTTGTACAAATGAAACATCTTATAGTGGTATCTCTTTTCCTCATATGATGCTTAAAAAAATTCATACCAATGTGTCCATATTCTCCACAGTAATGACATCTACACTAGGTATTGTAATCCCAACCAAATATTGCTTTCACAATTTTCTCTGCAAAATTCAATGTCTTTGTTTTGCAGTCTGATGCCTTGTGTCCATGTCTCTTACATTTATGATAGTTGCCTTCAAATTTAGGTTTCTCTTTGCATTCATCAGCCTTGTGACCATGCTGATTGCAATTGTACCATTTTCCATTACTCCAACATTTGTTAGATGTATGACCTATATTACCACAATGATTTCAAGTAGGCCTTTCATTCCTTTGAGCACCTTCTTTGGAGGATTCACTTTCTTCTTTGTATCCAATTCCTACTTTTTCTTTTTGTTTATACAGGTTTTGCTCATTCAGTTGATCCATGTCTACTTGAGATTTGATTATTCTTTCATTGGTTTGCTTCTCAGTGTTCAGTTCATTTCTCAATCTTTCACTTATTTGTTCTCCATGTCTCAGCTCATTTTTTATTTTTTCATTGATTTGCTTTTCAAAATTTAGATCAATTCTTATTTTTTCATTGATTTGTCTTAGGCTGATGATTTCCTCATTTGCATTGGAGATTTGATCCATAAGGTCTTCTTGCTGAAGGGATTGGTTCTGGATTTCATTTTTCCTTCCATCCATTTCTTCTTTTATCTTGTTTCTTTGTTTGAAGACTTCACATAACCTTACTGATTGAATTTTTTGTTCTCTTTTCAGCTGTCTTACTTCTTCTTGCAGGGAACCATTCTTCTATAGGAGTTCTTTGATTACATCATTTGCTTCATCTGAACTACTTGAAGGGTGAATGTCTTCAATTCTTTCTTCAATGTAGAGATGACCATTCATTTGATTTGCAAGTTCCTTTATTCTTTTCAGGGATTGGGAAATTTGCTCCTTAGCTTTCTTGAGTTGGGCAATGACCATTTCCAAATCCAACTTTTCATTGTCAATAGCTTTGTCAAGTCTAAAAATCTCCATATCCTTGTTCTTTGCTCAAGTTGTTAAACTTTCTCATGAGAACCACAAAGCTTTGATACCAATTGTTGGAAATATTCAAGACTATGCTAAGTTACTGAAAGGGGAGGGGTGAATCAGTAACTTCTAAAACTTTAACAATTTCAATTCTTAATCCAGTAAACCAATTAGCATTTAATTCATCACATGTGATCTACTTGCATGCATGAGAAACTAAAAATGTGAAAGCATCCACAACACTTGAACATAAAGATTTGGTGACCCAAGTTAACATAAATATTACAAAGTTGGCCCACATGAAGATACTTAGGTTCTGAAGACTAACTTGGTGAGGTTCTGATACTCAGCATCTACTATCACTGATTGGCATCATCATGCTCTTGGTAGAAATAGAAGATCTTTCCATACTAATCGCTTTTAAGTAGTCTTGAACTGGGTCTACATTGGTGACCTATTAAATATTGTGCAACTTGGCAAACAATGAATCATTTGGTTATCATGAAGTAGCTTGATTAACACTGGCTTCACATCACCTGAACTACTAGCTTGGTAGATACTATAATGTTGGGTAAACATAGTCTTCACATCACATGAACTATGAACTTGGTAATCGTTGATAAACTTGGTATACACTAAAATTCTCAAGTATTGAACTTCACACTAATTGAATCTACTCGATAACCATTGGAATTAGTCCAAAGGACTCAGTAGCAACTATAGAAGCTTAGTGGCTATTGAATTACATGACAAACATTGTAAACTATTCAGTGAGCTTTGTAGCTATATGTAATCTGAATAAGTGTGTGTCATTAATAACAAACTTGACTGATATGTCAACATATCTGACCTATTTCCTTCTATTCTGCAATGGTTTCTTTCTCTTCTATTGTTTTCTTCTCAATTGTATCAACTTTAACAATTGTATCAACCTTAGCATATGTATCTACTATCATTTAGACCAATGGTTTTACATGAGTAACTGGAGGGATGATGGAAGGTAGTTCTTGTGGATTCTCCTTTTCCCCTGTAACATCAATTATTGAATTATGTAGTTCATCTACACTAGCCAAAATTGGATTGCCACTTATTTTGGCCTACAATGTAGATTGATCTAATATTTTCTTCAAGTCTTCTATAGTAAGAGGATTGATGTTCTAATCTGATAGATCAGAGACATCCTTGATAGTTATAGTTTTTGTAGTCTTGGTTGTGTCATGGGGAGGACTGACACTTGGAAATTGTGTGTCATGCACACTCTGTTCTTATTTCTACTCAAGCTCAGCTATTGCCTTTTCATTTTCTTTCACTTTTGTCTCTCCTCCAATTGTGTTATCTTTTTCATCATCATCTTTAGCCTCTCAAGGGTTAGTTTATCCTTTATTCATTGTAGTTAACCCATAAATGAGTTTCTATATTTGTGTTGATTTCTTTACAACATCCTCAATATTATTTTGGAGAATGTTAAAGGCTCTGTGTTTGGGTGTGGACCTAACTGCATATTTCTTTACAGCCTTAGCAATTTTTCCCTTAGTAAACTTAGGAATTAGTGGTGCTATTGTTGTCTCTCTAATTTTTCTTACCAAATTTAGACAGTAATGCCATTTTTGATCAACTGTGTCATATAAACTCTTAGGTATAGAGTTGGAAAATTCTAGTGGTGTTGTCTTAAACATTGACATCATGGCATATAGGGCTTCTTCCACTTGTTTTTTTCTCTACTTTTCCCAATTTATCAAAATCAACATGATTAAAACTTGATAAATCTGCATTGTTCTTTATATTCTCACATAAATTCTCAAGATCTGAGAGAGGATTATGACTCACCAGCTTGAATTGGTTGTTGTTGTCTGATTTTATCTTCTCTTCATTAGAATCTTGTTATGTCACATACTTCATTCTCTATCTTTTCTACTCCTGACCTCCTTGCTCTATTTTATTTGTCTTTTCCTTATCCTTTGTGTTGTAGCACATGTGCTAGCTCTATTTCTAGGTGTAGTGGGCTTAGGTTGACTTGGTTTGACATGTTTCTTTGTCCTTTCCACTAGTTGTGCCTTTGCCTTCCTTTTCTTTCTCTCTACAACAATAGGTGCTTCCTTGTCTTCTTCTCCCTTGGCACCTTCAGTCTCCTCATGTTCTTTATCTTCTCCCATGCCCTATGTCAATGCTAGAGGTCCTTGAGCTTGAGTTTCTTCTTCCTCTTCATCCTCTTCTTCTTCTTCCTCTCTGGCATCCTCTCCAAATTTTTCTCTCAACTTCTTTACTAGCTTGTCCTTCTTAATAGCTAATGTAGTTTTCAATTCCATGGTAATCTTGGACTTTACCATCTCATAGTTTCCAAAAACTTTTGTAGTTTTGTCTACTTCTTCTACAAGTAGAGTTTTTATAGCTACAGAGGCTTCATCTACATTTACCTCATATCCTAAGGTTCTCAACCGTCTTACCCTAGGTGTGGCAACTTGTACAAATGTGTAGTCAGCATCAACAAGAAAATACACATCATTATAATGTTTCTCAACTAAAGAAACTGGTATTCTTAGCCTCTCCTTCATAGACTTCTTGAAATCTTCAAAGTAGCTAGTCATTATGGATTCAAAATTTTCTCCTACCTACTCAATGTATTCACCAATTTGTACTATAATTGATCTATTGGTCTTCCATCCCACAGTACCAAATGAGGGGAATATGTTTGTACATAAAAGAATATACAAATTAATATAGAACCAAATTTACATTGTGCACTCTTGGTTTTCCTAATTGCTCCAAGGTTTTCCATCAGTTTTTGTAATTGTAACTCTGCTAGATCATATGTATGATCGTTTTTAACAATTTTGTAACCAACATCCATAGTTATGCAAGGTACACTATTCAATCTACTAGATTGATAGAGCTTATGTGAGATTACCCTTACAAAAAAGTTGATAAGAGGATCTAAGATTGTATCTATAGTCATACCTCTTTTTTTCTAGATTGCTCCAGTATTTTTCTTAATCATCTCTTTGGAATCACTTCTTCATGTCTTAGGTCGATCTAGGGTTGGGTAGCCAGCAACCCTATGAATTATTCTCTTGCTAATTTTGATAGGTCCACTCTCCAACCATAAGGAACCATCATGAATTTGGCTCAGCACTATTCATATCCACTCTGTCTTGAATACATTAGGAAAATCTAGGGCTCATGTTAAACCCTTTTCTCTACAATCTTAAATTCTTTTTTCAGAACATCATTTTCACATAACCAATTCTATGCACCTCTAATTTCCATGTCACCAATGCTTCCTATCTTTTAATTGTAGCATTTCCTCACATCTTATATCATTATTACATTTGGTGGGATCATGGACAATACACAATGAGGGTCTTGTTTATATGCGATGTTAGGAATGCCTTTAAATATGGGCTGCTTAACTTCATTACTAACTAGGTGAACATTTAAAAATTCCTTCCCTTCAAAAATTTTTGAACTTGATGCCATTGTGTCAAAGTAGGTTTTATGAAAATTTAAATTGTGTAGCTTGGCTCTTGATAAATACATTAGGAAATCTAACAAACTGATGTGAGATTGCTACTAAAATCTCTTGAAACTACATTGAACAAATTTTTGATCACCTTCTACTCTGCTCACTCTTTCTCGAATTTAATGTTGAGTGCTTACACAATTGTAAGCTTGGCATTAACCAATTTCAGGTTCACTTAGCATCTTTTGTCATTTCCATCACTCAGCAACTACTATGAGCTCAGCATCAACTACCTAGTCTAATAGCTCGGCATCTTCTAGCATTCCACTCGACACATATAGGAAACTTTTCATGCTTGGCAACAACATGAAAATGTTAAATATTTTCATGAATTTCTAACAAAATCTTGCATCTTTATTCATGCTAATGTAGTCTTTTTAATACTATCTTCTTTTGGAACTAATGCATGATATAGCCTTTAAATATCAATCCTGCATACCTCATGTTTGCCTACTTTGATGAGGTGTGATCACCTCACCCATTGGGTGAAGTGATCCCTTCTTCATTTGAAGTGATGAAAACATCCTTTCTCTCCCATGTCTTGTTCATCTAATCTCTAATGTCTTCAACATTTGCCTTGCCTTTACCTTTATCAAATTCACAACTTGGTACCTTTGACCTAGTTGGACAATGCCTACTAATGTGACCAATTTTCAAATAGCTAAAACATGTAGTTTGACATAACCACCTTTGGTAATTACCTCTGAAGTGTGTCCTAATACAATTCTTAGGAACATGTCCATATTCTTGACATTATAAGAGTTGTCATTGTTCCTTACCTTTATTTTCTTGTTTGACGACCACATGGATTTGGATCTGCATACAAAAGCTCTATGTCCATACTTCTGACAATTGTAGCAAAATCCTTCAAATCTTTGTGTATGCATGGTCCTAGTTCTACATTCATATGCCTGATGACCTTGCTTGTTGCACTTATGACAATGAATCATGTTCTTAGGCTTGACATTTTGATTTTTAGTTTTGCTCATGCACACATTAACAGTATGTCCTTTCTTACCACAATTATGACAAGTAGGTTTGGATTTCTTACCTTTGTTGTTTCTTTCTTTTTCACTTTTGGATGATTCTCCTTCTTTAGTGCTTGTGTAACCCAATCCAGAAGTATCATTCTTGGATTTAGGGGATCTCAATAACTACTCAAAGTATTTGATAGCTTCATTTGGTTTGTTGAAACTTTCAGCAAATTCCTTTTCTCTCTTTAGATCACTCTAAAATCATTCATTCTACAACTTCAATGTAGTTATCTCAATGTCCTTGGCATTCAATTCATAGTTGGCATTCATCATTTGATTTAGAGTATCCACTTGCATGTTGGAAATATTGGTTAGCTCTGTTGACTTTTCCTCTATTGTGTTGGCCAGAATTCTTTTGTCTTCTTCAATCACAGCTTTATCTTCCATAGCTTTCTTCTTTTGTTCATTTACCTGACATAGTAGTATAGCTTGTGATTATTGCTCTAACTTGAGATTTCTAATTTTCTTAGCTTGTACTCTATTATTTTCCATTAGATTTGCAACTATTGCATCAAATTCATTGGAGTCTCCATTTGCAAATAGCTTGGTAGTGTCTATCTCTTTGTATTGTGTTTCATTCTCCACAATAGCAATTTATTTCCTTCTCTTCAAGGATTTCTTTATTTCCTCTCTTGCTTCATTTAGTTGATGTAGTATTAGATGTATTTCAATCTCTTATTTCTCAATAGTCTTTCCCAACTTGTAGACTTCCATTTCAATATTTTTCCTCAAAGTTGCAAAGCTTCTCTTTTAGAGAACAAGACTCTGATACCGATTGCTGGAATTACAATAGGAAAGCTAAACTTCTGTGGGGGGTGAATTAGTAGTTTAACCTTGGATCCATAACAATTTCACCACACATCCATCTCATGTATTCAATGAGTAAACTAAAATAACATGTAAAGAATATACATCTAAATCAAGTAAACATGTAAGAATTCACACACATAACACCAAATATGATTACCGAGAAACCCTCCAAGTGAGAAGGTAAAACTAGGATGGGGATGACACCCACAAATCTTCACTAAAATAGTAATAAAGTGTATCCAATGAAGGTTACAATATTTTGACCATGAAATATGATCTACCTTGTGAAAGGTCTACCATGTTAAAGGCTTATAAAGACTGTTAGGTCTAACCTAGTTAGAGGACTTCAACACCCTGTTAGAAGTGTGCCTTATTAAAGGACTTCAACTTAAAACTAAGTAAGCACCCTGTTAAAGGATTTCATATAGTGTGTTAGGACTACTCTATTAAGATATTTGACTGAAATCACCTATTAAAATGTCTTAGCATAGATCCTACGATTAGCACTTGCTTTCCTGATAATAGATCACGTCTAAAAAACGTCATCTTGATCCTTCTTGATTAGATGTCTCAATGTTGTATCCTTTTCTCTATCCTCTATTCTTCTCTAACTGATTCTGCAATTTATCTTGCTTCATAACTTCTAAGCCACCATGAATGCTCTACATGTGAACTATCTTCTTCGCTCCTTCAATTCCTTACAAACTCATCATAAAGAGTTTAGGGCTTTGTCCTCCTTAAGAAGACTTTGGTGGCTTAGGGTTAGGTATGAATCTATGGTTGAGATTCATCCATTTTACCACTTAATCCTTCCCATTTTTTTATTGGCTGTATGTAATTGCATAGGGAATCCAAATAGAGATTCATCCTTATCTCCAAAATATCAAAATACAATCTTAAGTCAACTCAAAAATGATTTACATAGTTGTTAGCACCATTACAAACAAATATGTCAAAACTATGTCACTCAGCATATGATGTCTCTGATGCTCAATATGCATTATTTTTAATACTATGACTCAACACCTACATTAATCATCATCCACTATTTACTCAGCTCCTGAATCACTTGGCATGGTCTATTTGCTTGGCACTTGAGTGACTCAGCACATGAGTGGCTTAGCACTCATTGCAACTCGGCATGGTTTAATAATTACATGTTGTGCTCAGCATGTATTACTAGTTTGACATGAACTAAGTAAATGGCTTAAGTGTGTTGAGACTCACTTGCCAAAACCAATCTAAGATCAACATGGTTGTGGTTCAGGTGGAGGTGATTGTGGTATATTTTGAGGCTCATTGTTTCTCGAGTTAAGGTTTTGAGGATAATTTTTATCATGCTTATTTAGATTGGAAATACAATTCAAATTACAAATATATTCAATCAAAAACAAATAAACCCTATTTTAAACCTTTAAAAAAAATTTTAAAAAAATTGATTGAAAATAAAATAAAATGTTACTTACTTGGAGACAAAACATGGTGGCTGACATTATTTGATACCCAAAACCAAATCACACACCCAAAATGTTGGTGGTAAAAATGCAAATCAGTCACTATTAAATTGGTGAAAAATGAGCCCACGAGTTGCATATATTACCACATGTAATGGGTACCTAATAATGGTTAGGATACTTCAATTTTTCTATGGTGACAAGCTTTAGGGTGGGAGTCAAAGCTAGGATTCACTATAGTGGCAAGTAGTCACAAAATGGCGATTGTTGCCCAACAACCAACATCGATTTGGAAAAAAAATTTACACATATGCAGGTTGGTGCATCGCCCCAAGTTTACCAAATATAAGTCAAACTCCTAGGCCCATCGCCAGAGGATTTATGTCATTGAATCATGTTTCAAAATTAAATAGCCAATTAGAAATATTTTTGGCAAATGACAAATTAAACACTTTCACCTATGATTTCCCACATGATATTTTTAGACTGCCTCAATTCACCATTGGTTTTTAAAAATGTTTTAGGAGAGGGACGACATTCGCTACCCAAATATACAGATGTGTGTGCACACAAATTCAATTTATCCATCTATATTATGCATGGTTGTATAATGGATGAACCATATTCACCTTGAAAATTCCATAATACAATTTTTTCTTACGCAAGCTTTGCCAAATATTTGGTATGACCTATAATATTCTCGTAGATTTTACTGCAAAAGAGTGGTGTAAATACATTCATAGATAAGTAGGCTGTCTCAATTCCAATCAGTATTTAGTTGCAAAGTATCAATTTCTCATACTATCGAGATCAGTAGCAGGCAACCCATGAGTGCGACAACTACATTTTAGCCAAAGGTAAGTAACTAAGGCCCCTACCTATTTGTTCTCTATAATTTTAGTTCATTCATATATGTAGTAGATACAAGTTAGATTGTTAGTGGTCAGTTATCAAGTGGGACCAATACAGTAACTTGGGAGACTTAGGACATCTATATTTTAAAGTGTAGGTCATACAACCAATGAATACTATTTAGATAAATATATGTAATAGACTATAGTCGATTGTCTATTTTTGAATAACTTGAATTTTATGGTAGCTTATATTTCTTCAGAGATGTCAAACATGAACAAGGGTAAGATTCCTACATGTGGTGGAAGTCAAGAAAGGCCAGCCAAGTGCACTTGCACCTTGGCATCATATTTTGGTGGCAAAAATTAGGAAGTAACATCATTACAAGTGTTTTACAAGATTCCCAACCATTGCCACTACCAATTCCACTAGCACATATTGAAGAAGTTGGCAAACCTAATATATCTGATCATGATGAACTTGAAGAAGATATTCAAGTAAATAGCCAAAGTAGCCAAGATCTGAAGGTCAATTATCAGAGTAACCAAAATAATATAATAGACTTTCTTGATAATTCCAAAGATGGTGATGGTGCATGACTAGAGAAGGCAAAAAGCAAATACAATGCAACAATTGGTACAAAATCCAACAGAAATTGGTATTGGGATGTATTAATCAGGAATTTTCAAATAGACTAGGCCTCAAAGTATCCATTCATTGAACCTATATGCAATCCAAAAGAAGGTGAGCCTCTGATAGAATGTAGATGTACAATATGCTCAAGGATGAATAAAAAGGAAAAGAGGTTGTAGCTAAAAATTGACACCATAGAAAAGCATATGGGTAAATTTTATGAGAAGAAATCATAGATGGACTGGAAAAATCAATTACAAGATGGAAAACCAAGGAGGAATGTCAACATATTAAGAATGCAAAAATCTTAGAATTTTAGGAGAAGATACAGAGAAAGCCTATTGAAGTAAAGGGCTCCATGGAGTCTCTTTTTGGAAAAGCAATGGAAGTTCAAGAGATGGGTAAAGTTATTCAATTAAGTTTTGTCATCTATATTTTAAGCAAAGTGTGTGCCATGATGGACTATCCATCATTGAGTACTTTATTACATTTTGCAAAAGTTTGTTATTATGTGAGGTGTCACTAGTTAGTAAATAATGGATGGGAATGGGCAAGTTGTCTTGCTGAGGTTGAAAAGGATGATATCAAAGCAAAAATTAAAGAGTCAAATTTCATTGCATTATCTTTAGATGAGGTGATAGCAATAGACAATACTTCCCAGGTATACATGCATGTCTACATTGTACATAATTTTTTTCACAAACCCAATCTACTGGCAAAAAACATATTTGAACTAGTAAAGAGTTCCCTAATTGAAAATGGAGGTATAGATGAAATAATGATTGCCCAATAGTTGGTGTGTGTTGGAGGAGATGGAGCTTTAGTAATGCAAGGCTATAAGAATGGTCTTGTCTATTGTGCAAGTTATTTCATTACAAGTGGTATCAGAGCATGATCTTGGCACCATAGAGGCAAGATTTTTTCTCAACTTTGAGGCTATTTTGGGAAGAGCATAACTTTTAGAATTTAGCAAATTTTTCACAAATTTTTAAATGGTTTTTGAAGACCATATTAAAAAATGTATAATAAAAAATTTAAAGGAATTGGAGCAAATTTGAGAGAATTATTATAGAATTACTATTTCTACACAATTTATTGAGATCTTCATATCCTCTCACATCCTGCTGAATTAAAGTATAACTTGTATTGGGTTTTTGAATACATAGTAGAGAAGCCTAAATTCAAAGCTTGGAGAAATTGAAAAACAAAAATCAGCAAGATATTGCAAAATTAGGAAAATTCTCTCTCAAGGTAGAAAATTTGCTTTAAAAAATTGGGATTTTTTCAAAGTAAGGGTATCTTGGCCATAGTAAGTTACAATAAATAAATAAATCAGAGAATTTACATTTCATTTTTCTGATTTATTTCAAAAACATTGGTTTCCATCATGACGGGGCCTTCAACAAGAGGCAAAAAGAATGCTACCACACTGGTGAAATCCTCTTATCAAGATTGGGAAGAAACAGAGGATAGTAATCCCCATGAGGAACTTAGTAAGTTCAAGGAAGAGGTTAAGAGGGATATGTATCACCTACAGGGAGATATACCAGATATATGAAACATGTTAAGAACCTATATGAATGAAACAAAGAAGGAGCTCTCAAGCAATCAAGGTGAAACCTTCAAGCTAACTAATAATGACACAAATTTTATTAATCATATGGGATCTAGAAAAAAATTTCCAAAGGTGGATACACACAAATTTGATGGCAAGGATTCTCTAACATGGATAAATCAAATGGAGAATTTTTCTAAAGTACATCAAATCCCATATGGACAAAAGGTCATGATGGCTTCCTTATATCTAGAACCAGATCAATTCATTTGGTATAGTTGGCTTTGTACTCATAGGAAGAAAATGGACTTACTGTATCGTGGTTAATTTCTACAAAAGAACTCCGAGCACCATATAGCAGTAGTGTGATAGAAAAGTTCTTTAGACAACTTGCTAAGCTTCAACAAATGGGATTAGTTAAGGATTATATTTAAAAATTCCAAAATCTATCCTTAAGAGTGGATACAATTACAGAGGAGAACTTGAATGATTTATTCTTGGGTGGTCTCAAGGATCACATTCAACATGAAGTATGCATGTTTTGTCCCAACTCAGTAAATGAGTCTTTCATATTGGCACATAGGGTAGAGGAGAAGTTCTTGATTCCTAGAAAGCAAGGGGCTAATGTGAAAAGAGAAAAAGGATGTTCAACACCTTATTGACTCCTCAACAAATTGAGGAGAAAATAGCAAAAGGGTTGTGTTTCAATTGTGATAGAAAATATGGTCAAGGACATAAATGTAGCAAAAATAAATTGCTCTATATTGAAGGTCCAAGTGAGGAAGAAGCAGATGGACCCATATCAGAGGAGGATAGGGAGTCAAGTGAGGAATCACATGATTCTCAAACAATCACTGCTTGTCATGCACTTTTAGGTTTTAGAGCACCACAAACTCTCAAGGTAGTGGGTTTCTTAAAGAAGCAAAAAGTAACAATGTTGATCAACTCAGGTAGTACTCATAATTTCATCAACAAAAAGTTGGCAACTCTTCTAAATTGTTTTATATATCTAACCCCAAATTTTCAGGTTTTGATTGCAGATGGGGGCATAGTTAGTTGTTTAGGGAACTGTCATAGCATCAAATTATCCTTGGAAGATTATCAACTTGATACCCCAATGTATGTGATATCCATGGGTGCATCAAATATTTTTTTGGGAGTACAATGGCTTACTACGTTGGGAACAATTGAGATGAACTTCCAAGAACTATTCATGTGATTTCAATAAAAAGGAAAGGTAGTGGAGCTAAGGAGATTGAAGGAAAAATCCCCATGGATGGTAAGCTCCCACCAAATACAAAAGCTTCTTAAGAAAGGTACGGATGGATTTGTGGCCCAGCTATGTTCATTAGAAGTCTCTCAATCTAATGCTCTTACTCATTTAGATCTACAAGCAATAATTGATCGTCACTCAGTGATTCTTGGAGTTATACCTAAAGGACTTCCTCCTAAGAGGTATCATGACCATGCCATACAACTAGTTCCAGGGAGCTAGCCACCAAACATCATGTAGTGCCTGCCCCTAGTTCGCATTTTTGTTATCATTAGCGAGCACTTTAGGTCAATTTTATGGTTGATGATTAGTGACATTCCTACTATGATAATACCGATCATCTCTTTGGTGACTTTGGATATTATGCGCGGGGGATGGCTAGGGCCCATGATGGTCTAACGATGTTATTGACGGTTGAGAGGAACCGCGCACTTAGATTAGATGTGTTTTATGATGGATGGATCTATCTTTTATGATGGTTGTTATATATTTATTGATTAATGGATGTATCATGTATGTTATTGGTTTCATTTATTTTATTGCACTTGTATCATGGATTTGATGAGGATGATGTATCTTTATTTTTACATATGTATATTCTTTTAAGCCTTTTGTACCGTGTGTCATGTACAGTGGATGATTGAGCATTCCAAATTTAATTGCCAAGAGGCATTCGAAACAAATGTGTAATATGGAAATTGGAATTTCTATTTATTCTTTCATGTGGATGTGGTAGTGGTTAGACCTAGTATTAATTAAATTAAATGTGACTCAACATCTTGGGATCCTTAAGGAATGTAACCTGTTATGTATGCTTACAGTTGATTGTATGTTATTGTTTCTGCTACTATGTGTTTGATGTGAATGGTTTATCTTTCATGATTTTTAAAAAAAATTGTTTGGCAAATTTAGTAAAATTTTAAGTTAATTCTTTTGGATCCCTTGGAAGGACATTACACATTGAGCCTAATAGGTACCCAGACATACAAAAAAGTCAGATAGAAAAAATTGTTGAGGAAATGCTAGAGGCAAGAATTATCAGGCATAGCCAAAGTGCTTACTCCTCACCTATTGTGATGGTGCATAATAAGGATGAAACTTGGCACATGTTTCTAGATTATAGAGTGCTCAACAAGTACACCATTAAAGATAAGTTTCCTATTCCAGTCATCGATGATCTTCTAGATGAATTAAATGGAGCTATGTATTTCACCAAGTTAGATCTTAGATTGGGTTGTCACCAAATTCAGATTAAGGAGGAAGATATTTGTAAGACAGTATTTCAAACTCATGAGGGTCATTATGATTTTTTGGTGATGTCATCTAGTCTTACCAATGCACATCTATATTCCAAAAATTGATGAATTCCATTTTTAAGTTCTTGAGAATGTTTGTGTTAGTGTTTTGTGATGATATATTAATTTATAGCAAGGCTTGGGAAGATCATTTGCAACATGTAGATCAAGCATTACAATTACTCAAAGATCATCAACTCTATGCTAAGCCATCCAAGTCTTATTTTGGTCTTAAGGAGGTGGAGTATTTGGGACATAGTTTCACATGAAGGAGAAAAGGTGAACCCTAAAAAAATTAAGGCTATCATGGAATGGCCTATTCCAAAAACTATTAAGAAGTTGAGGGGTTTCTTGGGATTGACAGGATACTATAGAAGATTTGTAAAGAATCATGGTCATAGAGTAGCATGCCTTACTACTCTATTGAAGAATGATTTTTTTCATTGGAATGAATTTGCTAATGTATCATTTGAGCAATTGAAGAAAGCTATGTGTACAACTCTAGTGCTTGCCACTCCAGACTTGACCAAGGAATTCATTGTGGAATGTGATGCTTCTAGAAATGGGATAGGAGTCATTCTCATGCAAGAAGGTCAACCAATTTCTTTTAAGAGTCATCAATTAAACGTTAAAAATCAACTCAAACCTATTTATGAGAAGGAAATGCTAGCAATCCTTCATGTAGTTAAAAAATGGAGGCCTTATTTAATGGTTCAACACTTCAAGGTTAAGATAGATCATGATAGTCTAAAATATTTTTTGGAACAAAGACTATCATCTGAAGAGTAGCAAAAATGGGTCACTAAGATGTTGGGATGTGACTTTGAAATTGTATACAAGAAAGGGAAGGAAAATATTGTGGCCGATTCACTTTCCAAGAAGGATGAAAAAGATGAAGCCTTATTGTGTGCGCTTTCAATATTACAAGAAAATTGGGTGGTAGAAGCCAAAGAAGAGTGCCAAAATGATGTTGCAACAAGTAATCTCATCTAGCAAATAAAAAGTGACCCCAGTAGTTCAGATTAGTTTTATTTAAAGGGGGATATTCTTTGGTATTAAGAGTGATTGTATCTATGCAAGAATTCCACTCTTAAATACAAGATTCTCAAAGAACTACATAAGTCCCCAATTGGTGGTCATTCAAGATTTTTGAAGACATATCATCAGGTCAAGTAAAATTTTTTTTGGGAAGGGCTAAAAGGTGATGTTCAAAAATTTGTGGTTGAATGTTTGGTTTGTCAAAGAAATAAAGGGGAAACAATTAAGACACTGGGTCTCTTGTAGCCTTTATCTATTCCTTGCCAATGTTGGGAAGAGGTATCCATGGACTTCATCACAAGGCTTCCCAAATCTAAAGGTCTTAATGTCATCATGGTAGTAGTTGATCACCTCACTAAATATGCACATTTCATTGCATTATCGCATCCTTTTACAACAAGTATAGTGGCAAAAGTTTTCTTGGAGAATATCCAAAAGCTAAATGGTACACCTAAGGTTATTGTTAGTGATCATGATCCTATCTTTACTAGTCACTTTTGGAAAGATTTATTCTCATGTTTGGGTACTCAATTGGCTCATAGTTATTCATACCATCCTCAATCAAATGGGAAAATTGAGGTTGTTAATAAATGTTTGGAAGGAAATCTACATTGTTTCATTTTAGAAAAAAAAATCTCAATGGATAGATTAGCTACCTCTTGCAGAATGGTGGTACAATACCTCTTTTCATAGCTCATCAAAAATGTCTCCATTTTTGGCACTTTATGTATATCATCCTCCTTCCATTACATCATCATTAAAGGTGTCACCAAGAGTTCAGGTAGTGGAGGACCACTTGCTTCATCAATAATAGATACTTCTAGGACTCAAGGAGAATTTAGCTATGGCACAAAATTGAATGAAACAACAAGTAGACCAACATCGTAGCGAAATAAATTTTGAAGTTGGGATTGGGTTTTCTTGAGATTGCAACCTTATAAAAAACTATCAATGAAGCAACAAAAAAAGAGTAATAAGTTGTCTCCATGATATTATGGACCATACCAAATCATATAAAAGATTGGTAGTGTTTCCTACAAGCTTGAGTTGCCACCAATAGGAAAGATACATCCAATTTTTCATGTTTCTTGTTTGAAGAAGGTAATTGGGTAGAATATTCCTACTCAAACAGTACTACCAAAACTTGATGAAGAACGAAGAATAATTTTGGAACCAGAGTGCATTCTTCAAACATGCACAAAGAAGCTGAGGAATAGGATCCTAACTCAGTATCTCATCTAATGGATGAACTTACTAGTTGAAGAGGCCACATGGGAGGATGAGGAGTTCATTCAAAAGAATCCACACTTGGTTAGAATTGAGGGCAATGCTTCTTTCAAGAGAGGGGGCATGCTACACCCTTAATATTGGTGTATATAGGGTTATGAATGGTCAACTTGTGGCTATCTTAAACCTTAATTAATTCATGTTATCATTATTATATTATTATTTAGGTAGGTAGGTCAATCTAAGTGTTCTATAGGGTTGTTTCTATTCAACCTAAGCATAATTAGGTATATATAGGAGGTTGTGAGTCTTATATCAACATCATATTGTGAAGTGTGTTCTCATTAAAGATTTTTGGAGGTTGCCCCCTCGAAGTGGCCTATTACTCTTAGTTATTATCAAGTATTTATATAATATTTCATATTATTTCTTCTATTGTGCAAGTTATTTCATTACACAATATGATCTTATGTGGAACCCCAAAGAAGAAGGATCAATAAACAAACTTTGGATAAATCTATCTCAGAGTGAAATGTTGCAAGATTCAATATCAAAAATTTTCAAGCTTGTTGATTCATGTTTGACCATGATATTGAGGTTTGTGGAGGATGAGAGAGTTTTCAATTCTTTGGGGTTCCTAAAATCAAAGGTAAGAAATAAACTAGAAAAAAATCTAGATATGAAATCAATACTTTTCCTTACAAAAGGGCACTAAAATTGTGGATGAAGAAATGCTAAAGAAGGTTTGGACAACATTTCAAAAAATGAGATTAGTAACTCAGGTAGTGGTGCTACTGCTGGTAGTGGTAGCATTAATGTTGAAGCTGAGGATTACTATCAAGATGACAAAGTTATGCCTATTGGAGAAAACATGGAGCATGATGAACTATTTGAACTTGATGCTAAGGAATCAGAAGATTTAGATGATGAGATAATGTAGCAAGTCTAGCAGTTACAATATGATGTGTCAATTATGAATTATTATCTAAATCTAATCATGATTCATCTATCATGCATAATAAGATATATCATTTTTTAAATGCCTAATGTCAAACAAACAAGAACATTTTAAGTTAGATGATTCCATGATTCATGAATCAAGATTCATTCAAATTTTACCATTACTATTATTTTTTGTTTGCATTATTATGCTCATATGACACGTTGTTATGGTACAATGACAATCCTTCATGGTTTTTGTGAAAATAAAGCAAATTCAATGATTTCAATTTGCAAAAGTTAAATTTGAATTCCCAATTTCATAATCATGAGTTATTTAAGTACTAAATTTACAACTATAACATTTAGTGAATGACCCTGAATTCCCTTCTGTATAAATATAGAAATACGGGAGCAACAATAGCTTTAGGTCATTTTACCTCACAGGAAGAGTCTTAGACTCTTAGACTAGCATCAAATTCGGTATCAATTACTTTTTTTGCCTTTACATTTAATAGGCCTCTACCTGGTAAGAAAAATAGCATTTTAATTCTACTACGTTTATCCTGTTCAAGAAATAAAGTTCAAACTCTGAAATCATATTAAACAATTACAAATATAAATAAAGTAAACACTACAAAGATGATTAAAATCACTTTCCAAGTGTCACATTATACATACTCTGATGCCCAATGGATGTCTTATGATATGACTGAAGATTCGGTCAGCTTTTTTAGGATGTTGAAGTCTGCTTTGTTTGGTGTTTTAACATTTGTTATGTTATAGTAGATGACCTTTAACTTCGTCAAACTTCCATATTTGGAAGATTTACTTGAAAGCAATGCTACATCCAATAGTGCATTCATATTTTCCAATGGTTTGATGCAATTCAAAATGCTTTTAGGAGTTGAACTACTTCAGACATCATTTTAACCTACAACTCTTTTTTGTAAGCTTCCCTGCCAATGAATGTTGTTGATGAACTACTAGAGCAAGGAGTAGGCAAACCAAGACTTATCATTAATTTTTCTCTATCATCCATCTTGGTGAGTTTTCTCCCAATTGAGTTCAACTATTCCTCTCATTCCCTTATACTCTGGCATTTTTGAATGATAGTTGATGTCTTTATCAATGCACTAATGCAGTCATGAACTCCTTGGATAGAAAAATACCTATCACTATGTGTGTTGATTATGTGTATAATATGTCTTGTAGTCTTCTCGAGCTTAAAAAGGTCATTGTTCTTCTTAATCTACTCTTTGATACTCCCACAAACAGCTCAAAAAATTTGATGCAATTCAAACCAATCACACAACCTATCGATATTTTCCATAATTTCCCCCCACATTTTTCTTTAATTAGCTTGACTAAATTTTATTTTTTCATTTGATACAAAGAATTTTTCCTCCAAGGTTTTGATTTTTTTATTAGCCTTCTGTACCTCTTGCACCATTTGTGACAACTAATTTTTAGTTTGTTTCTTTATTTCTTCTCCTTTCGCTTTCCACTGTTTTGTTTTTTCCTTCTCATTGTCCAATTCCTTATTTATGTTACTAGTTGTATGTCCACTAGACTTTAAATTTTTGAAAATATCTACTATAGATTCTCTTTCATCCTCAATTTTTTTATTTATTTCTTATAATTTATCCCCAAGTTCTTTGAGTTTTTCATCAGCTTCCATATTAACATGGTTCAGAGTATCACCAAGTTTCTTATTTCTCTGTTTCAATTGTTCCTTCAACATCTTGAGCTCTGCTTCTCTCTCTACAATTACATCAAATAGATTTTAATTTCTTTCTTCCAATTGTTCCTTAAAAATTTTCATTTCTACCTCCATATTTTTTGGTTGAGGTTATGCACTTTGTCCTTGAGAGGAAGCACTTGTAATCCTTTTCTCTATTCCTCTGCACCTGTTATCTATTGCTTTCTCCTTTGCCTTGGCATTTGTTAGGTCTTCTTTTAAATTTTCAATTGCCTTCTCCAGCCCTATTATCTCTCTCTCTCCACCTTGAATAGTGAAATATAGACCATAAAGTTGGTCTTTTCCACTACATTGACTTTGTCCACATTTTGTACTTTGGAGAAATCCATAGATAGTCTGCTAACATGAAAATTTGATGGATTTATATCACTCTCTAGTGGATTATTATCTAGGTTTGGGGGACAAGTAATCAAAAACTCCATTGTTTCTTTATTAGTATTATATGCTGGAAATATCCTACTTGATGCAGGTTCTTGAGATCAAACCACCTCAAGTATATCCTTCTTGAATGCCTTATTATTTTTTATATTCATCTTTGTGGTTTCTTGAAAATTTGATACAAAATTATTGAATTCAAAATTTGGGTCTGCTAATACAATATGATGCTTGAAAGGAGAAAGAGAACTTGCAACACTATACTTGTCTCCACCAATGCCCAAGGTTTTAAAAATTGCATTTTGAGGATTTCCAATACCAACGGCATCACCCCTTCCTAATCATGCCCCATTGTCACTAACAAGTGGAGTTTTTGGACTCTTCTAAAGGTTTTGTGTTGAGGGATTTGAGACTAGCATTGTACCAATATTGGTATCCAAACATTTTTCTTCTTTTCACAATGACCTTTAACTCTAAGGGCAACAATCTTGTCAAATTTTAGTTGCATCATACCTTTTGCAGAGGAAACAACTTGGGAGGTTATATATCCAGGTGGGATGAAAAATTTCTTGGGTTCACCTTTTTTTGAACCTAATGGGTCATCTGACTCATCTCCAATTTTTGGTTTATGACCACATTTCGGTACATCTAGTACTAGGAGTGGATACCAATTTCCTTGACCTGTTATGCCCAACCCAACATCACTTGGATAACCCATTTTTTCTATCATATTTGTCCCTATGCCATATTTTTCCCTTGTCTATTGATTAAGTACAACATATTGTCTAGTTGTTGAATCAAATGTACTACTACTTGGAGCAGTGGATTTAGTGGAACCAGTGGCAGTGCCTGTGGCTATGGATGAAGGATCCTTAAAAACCTCATACTCATTGCCTTCATCGGCTACATCATGGTGTGTTGTTGCTACGTCTAGATGCTCACTATCCCATAATTTGCTAAATGTTTCATCCTTAGGCAAGTCTTCAAAATCTGCAGAGGTGTTTGGTTTGCTGAGATTCTTCCTCATCTCCCAAAATGCATTAATTTTTTATCAACACCACTTTGTAGCTACACAATCATTATCTATGGCATCTGGAAGATGGTTTTTACTTGGATGATCTACTTTCTGCTAGAAACTGTAGGATGTCATGGATTGCACATTTTCTTTCTATCTATACAATTCTTTAATTTGTGCTAATAATTCATGTATTAAAAAAAAAAAATTCATTGGAGCATTTTTTCATCTTTATTTTGACCTCTTCGCATGAGTCCATATTTTTAAATCTTTCAATCAATGGCACACTCTCATGTTGACATTTTCTCGTGGAGTTCTCATTCTATACAAGCTTTGTACCAATTATGTTTAGTCAGTCATACTGCTAGTGCTTGGAAACATCAAATTTAAAAACTATAAAAAGTTTTTGTACACATTGAATGCTCTCCTCTCAAATGTGAACCCTCTACATCCAACAGGCAAGGAAGGAAAATGGTTTTCTTTTGCTGACCATGAAACAATACATCTTTTTTTTTCATTTGTCGTACATATTCCAATGCAAATACCATCTCTATCACATGTATATCTAGTTTGTAGGGTAATACAATTGAACCTTAAAATCTTAATACATTACACTCTTCCATAAAGTACTAATCAACCAATTGAATTTGACTTCCCACTTGAATTAATCATTTACAAGACATAGGCAATCTAGGCATTGAAGTGCATGCAATTTTATGATTAAGTGGTGCCAAAAAGAAGTTTACAAAGTGGTCGTAGTTCCCTTGGGGATCACCCATCCTAATCACAAGTCTCCATTCAAATATTGGTTTACCAAAATTAAGCTGAAGCTTGTTTGTTTCAAAAATTTTGCGATGCTTTGATAATAGAAGATAGCACAAGTAGGTCATGTATATAAATGTCTTCTATGACAATGGGTCCACCCCTATTTTTATCATTAATAATTGTTTGTTCATGTGATGTACAATTTTCCCAATATAATTATATATTACGGGTTGTTTTAGACAATAAATATTGAGAATCATTTCTAAAATGCTGGCACCCACTTTCTCATTACTTTCCAAACCTAAACTCTTTGATGGCTAAGATACAATATCTTGAACCCACTACAAAAAAATATCCAATTTGTAAGGAGGTTTATGATCACAAGGAAAATTGAATGCATCTACTAACCCTCTCATATAACAATGTTTTTTATCTGAACCTAAGTTGTCATATGTTTCTGCTAGTTTTTCTAGGTCAATGTGGGTTGGATTTTGTTCTTCAAACACTAGGTCCAATAGTCTACCAAATGCGTGATAGAAAAAATTACCTCCTATGTGTTTTGATTCACAATTTCCTTTCTATTTTCATCATAGTTTTCAGCACAAACTATTACAAATTCTGGACAAGGGGATACTTGAGGGAATCCCAAGTGGGCATTTCCACTAGTCCACTTTGTAACTTTATTTACAAAAGTCCCTATTATTGTGTTTGATTTAATATATATTGATTCTTTTTGTGCATCATTCTATTGTCATTAAGTCAAGTTTGTTATTAGTGACAACACTTATTCAGATTTTGTATGGTTATCGAGCTCATTGAACAGTCTACATTGTTTACCATGTAATTCAGTAGTCACCGAGCTTCACAATTCCCACCGAGCATCCCAGTGGTTACTAAGTGAAGTTAGGCAGTGTGAAGTCCAATAGTTCAACCTGAGAAATTTAGTGGTTACCAAGATTCATAGTTCAAATTGAGCTAGCAAATCATGTGAAGTGAAGATAGTGTTAATCGAGCTACATGATGATCAATGTTTATCGAGTGCAGTCATGGTAAACTTGTAATTTAGTTCCTACCAAGTTACATAGTGTTTATCAAGTCACCAGTGTAGACTGAGTTTGAGACTACTTTGAGATGATTAGTATGGATCAAGCTTCTACTTCTAATAAATGTATGGTGATGCCAAGTAATGACAGTGGATGTCGTGTATCAAAACTTCACCAAGTCAATCTTCAGAACCTAAGTGTCTTCATTTGAGCCAACTTTGTAATATTGGTATTAACTTGTATATTGGTTGACTTTGTAGTTTTTTTTTTTTGGATTGGTGTGTGTGTGTGTGTGTGTGTGTGTGTGTGTGTGTGTGTGTGTGTGTGTGTGTGTGTAAAATGTATTGTATCATATCCATATAGACATATAGTTGAATGCATATATGGAAAATAAGTGAGAAGAATATGTGAATGTGAATAGGTAGCAAAGTATATTGTAAGATCATATCAGCAAATGAGTAGCAGAGTCATATCTATCACATAAAGGTGATTAGAACTTCAAAAAATCTCTTTCAGCAAATTAGTTCTAAGATAGAGATTTATTGTTTCATTCTAATATGTGAACCAGTTCAAATCCTCTAACAAGGTAGACTTAACAGTCTTTTGTCAAATCTCTTTATCGAGTGCATACTTCATTGTATGTTTGTAAAACCTCTAACAAGGTGGACCTAGAAGTCCTAATTGCTTCTAATAGGGTAGATTATTAGAAGTGATCATTGTAGGCTTTAACAGGCCAACTTTATGCTGTAGTATTGAAGTTTTGTGGGTATCATCCCCACCCCACTTTTACTTTCTATTTGAAAGGTTTCTGGGTCAGCAAATTATTGTGTTCATGTGTCATGAATGTTTATGTTTCAATTTTCTCATGCATGCAGTTAGATCTAATTTAATGAATTAAATGGTTATTGGATTGTTGAAATTAAGATCTGAATTTGATAAAGTTTTTGAGGTTACTGATTCACCCCTCCCCTCTCAGTAACCTAGCATAGTCTTGAATATTTTCAACAATTGGTATTAGAGCATTTTTGGTTCTTAGGATAAAGCTTAACAACTTGAGTAAAGATCAAGGACAATGGAGATATTCAAACTTGATAAAGAAATTGACAATGAAAAGCTAGATCTAGAAATGGCCATTGTACAACTCAAGAAAGCCAAGGAAAAACTTTCCCAGTCTCTAAAAAGAAGGAAGGAACTTGTAAATTAGATGAATGATCACCAGTACCTTGAAGAAAAGATTGAAGACCTTTTCCCTTCAAGCAGGTCAGATGAAGAAAATGATGCAATCAAAGAACTCTTAGAGAAGAATGGTTCCCTGCATGAAGAAATAAGAAAGCTCAAAAGAGAACAAGAAATTTAGTCAATAAGGCTAGTGAAATCTTGGAACAAAGGAACAAGATGAAAGAAGAAATAGATGGAAGAAACAATGAGATCTAGAACCAAACCATTTAGCATGAAGATCTTATAGATCAAATCTCTAATGCACATGAAGAAAAAGATAGATCAATGAAAGATTGAGGAATGATCTAAATTTAGAAAGACAAGTCAATAAAAGAATAAGAAGTGAGCTAAGATCTAAAAAGAAAATCAGTGAAAGATTGAAAAATGACCTAAACACTGAAAAGAAAATCAATGAGAGAATGATGAAATCCCAAGCAAACATGAACCAATTGAAACAACTGAATGAGTAGAATCTCTAAAGATAAAAAGGTAAAGCACAAATTAGATACAAAGAAAAAGAAGGTGAATCCTCCAAACAAGGTGCTCAAAGGAATCAAAGACCTACTTGCAATCACTATGGTAAGATAGGTCATACATAAAACAAATGTTGGAATAATAGTAAAGAAAAATTCAATGGTAAATGTTACGATTGCAATCAGCATGGTCACAAGGCTAATGAATGTAAAGAGAAACCAAAATTTGAAGGCAAATGTCACAAATGAAAGAAACAAGGTCACAAGGCATCAAAATATAGAACCAAGACATTCAATCTAGTAGAGAAAATTGTGAAAGCAATATTTGGTTGGGACTATAACACTTGGCATAGATGTCATTACTATGGAGAGTATGGACACATTGGCATGAGCTATGTTAAACATCACACAAGGAAGAGAGATACCACCATAAGATGTTTCACTTGTATAGAACTTGGTCATCTAGCCAAGAATTGCATGAATACAAGTAGACTTGAAGATGAAAAGAAAGTTAAAGTAGACAACATCATAAAGCAAATGAGGTAGCAATGGATTCCTAAATCCACTAAGGAAGCTAGTCCAAGAAATGATGGTCATGTCACTCAAAAAGTGGGTGACTCCACCATTTCCAACTAAGTTCTTAAAGTAAGAACTACAACTGTGTTATCATGATCACATCTAAATAGTTCCAAAATTGAAAGGAAGCAAAGATCCAAAGATACAAAGGGATCATAGAAGATCAGCATCAGTTATCACTGAGTTACTTCATCTATCGAGTAAGGTTGGGTCATGGACTCTACCGAGCAAGGTCGGGAGTAACTAGTCACACATGTTTGGTTACCAAATTATGAAGCATTCACCGAGCAATCTGACCAAATAGTGGATGATAGCCTATCGCGCATAATGATACTTTCATACTGAGAATTAATGGAAAAATGTTATCAAAAAGGCAGGAGATCAAATTCATTTTTCACCAAAAATTTTAAAGTATTGTTGCAATCAAGTGAATTGTAGAGTGATCAAGCTTCCACAGATAGTTAACAAAAGTAAGAGGAGAATAGAAAAACTCTCAAATCCAAGACACCTCTTATGTTGATTGAGGGTAAGGGAGAAGATGATGATGATGTAGAGGATGAAGAGTCAAAAAAAGAGCCAATAAAGAAGAAATGCAAGGTGATCATAACAAAGCCACCTGTTGTGGTGTCCACAACACACGCCCCTTTCCTCACTACAAATGGAGACCCCCAACTTTTTTCAATTCCTGAACTCACAATTCGAGAGTTGGGAGAAGAAATTTTTGTTAGAGTTAGAATTTTAGCGTCAAAAAAATTTTTCAAAAACTTCGAAAAAACACAAAAACATTAGCAAAATTGAAAAAATTACAAAAAATTTACAAAAACAAAAAAAAAAATATTATAAAATTTCAATAATCTCCCAATGCGCATGCACGGGGGTTATAAAACCCCAATTTTTCCCAACACTTTGCATTTCTTTGGGAGATTTTATCAATGCTATCAAACGTAAGAGCAGAGCTCACCATGCGCCCATGGTGATATCTTCAAAGGGTAGCGCTTGCGCACCCGTGCCCACGGTGGTGCTAGCAACATGTGCCCACAGCGGTGCTTAACCAAACCCTTGCCCATGGCGATATCAACAAAAGTAGCGCTTGTGCATTGCAGAAGTGTTTAACTCAACCCTCGCCCATGGTGGAATCTTCAAAGGGCAACACTTGTGCACCTGTGGCGGTGCCAAAACTCCACCCCACCCATGGCAACATGAATATTGCATGCCCATGGCGGTGCCAACGAAAACACCTACGAAGACCACACTTGCGACCTCTGGCCACAACACGTCTTTGAAAACCCACCCTCCCCCCCACACACACATTTATTTTTATTTATTTTTATTTTAATTTTAAAAATTTTAAATAATAATAATAATAATAATAATAATAATAAACCCAAAAAATAAAATAAAAAATAAAAAAGGGATAAAATGAAAAATAAATAAAATGCTCAAATTGCACATTTTTCCTTTCTTTTTATGTTTATTTCTATTCATAGCTTTTACATTATCTTTGAACTAGTAACATTTTTTCTCACAATGTATAAGTAATGAAATGGCGTCCACATCTGGAGTAGCACCCAAACCTGTCATGTTCAAGTTCCAAGGTGTACCCTCTAAATCAAGATTTCATAATGACCATGCAAAAATTAGAGATACGGACCTCGAACACACAAACTTGGGAGAATTCTTGAGAATTTGCAACAAACCAATAGTGAGGTCAACTTTGGTGTCTGCATTGATCTATTCCAGGTTAGTGAACGCAACATCTCACCTCGTGTCAATATAGTCGGCTAAACTAATCATGGCCCTGTCACAGCATTGTGTTCCTGATGAGAGAGTTGTCAAGAGCATTACAGGGGAAGTTGTGTTGGATCTGTGACTTGATAACATTGAGAGGGTCTTTTATCTTCCTAGAGCAGACCAGTTCATCCAAATTTCCTATGAAACAGCTAAAAGAAGGTACACGGAGCATCAACAAGAGGTCATTGACATCATAAAGTCTTCATACCTCATTGAGAAGTCTCCTTAGGGAAAGATAATAGGAAAAGTAAATATGACTTAAGGATACATGAAGGAAGACATTGGGTATTCTATTATTCTCCTGAGAAAATTCATAGGCTTATCAGCAGTAGGTCTCCTTAGCACATTCATGGTCAACTTCATTGAGATCATCAGACAGGCAAAGATACTAATGGACTAGGCCACCACACTAGGTGAAAACTTGTGTGAGCAACTGAGGACGATGAAAGACAAGAAGAATTTTTACATGACTTATTACATGGTGTATCTATTTGCAACAAGGGCAACAAACTATCTTAGTTTGTATAGGAGAGGTAGTATGCAAGATCCTAATGCCTAGCCTTACATAGTCTACCCTCAACTGGTGAAGAAGAAGCTCTTAGCACAAAGTAAGGAATATAAGATTGTGAATGATGCGTTCATCTTTGCAATAATCTGATTCATTGAGGGTGACTATGGGAAAAGGTTATTTGATGAAGCTAAAGCAAAGATCACAGCTCTCAGAGCCTACTTCATCCAATTCAAAATGTTCACATATCTATCGATAGCTGGTGCATCCATCAATCCTAAAAAGCTCTAAAGATATCTTAGTGACAAGTTGGAACTATTGGAGATCTCTCGACAAATTGAATCAGCCTATGAGAGCTAAAGAGGCAACGAAGACCCTTTTGGGAATGACCATTGGCCATTGGGTCATATCAGGTGAAGAGGAAGCAGGATATTTCGACCTTCGAGTGGGAATGGGAGAACTATCCCCTTGAAGAGTATAACTTTCCTCGGCCATATTTTGACAATGTTGGAAAATTGTGATGTGAATATCAGGATTTAACTGTGTGATTTTTAGTCAAACTCATTGACTTATGAAACATGGGTCAATGAGTTTGACTCAAAATCACACAGTTAAATCCTGATATTCACATCACAATTTGACTTGCTATGGAAATTATTTCCTACTTATCAATTAATGAGCTTAAGGGGCTTTCTAATGAATGGTTCATAAGGCACAACACTTGGTGAAGGTTTTGCAAACGGGGTTGCAAGCTTTGGGTTTAACTATGGAGGAAACTCTATAGTTAAGCACGCTCAGGCTAGAGTAGTACTGGGATGGGTGACCTCCCAGGAAGTGTCGGTGCTTCACCCCTGTGAGCATCACCTAGATCCAATGAGTGCTAAGTGTTCCATTTATTCTCATGAGAGATGGATTCATGTTGAATCACTTCTTAACAAACATGGGTCAATGAGTTTGACTCAAAATCACACAGTTAAATCCTGATATTCACATCACAATTTGACTTGCTATGGAAATTATCTCCTACTTATCAATGTTGGGAAAGTGGAGAGCTTGGTAAGAAAAGACTTCCACCATGATGATGTTGTTGAAGATTACTGGATGAATGCCACAAATGACTATGATGTTCGCATTAGGGACTATTGTAGGATGACTTTGTATCTAGCAGAAAAGGCTCTCCAGTTGAACATCCCAGAGGAGATAAAGCAACAAAATTCTAAGGAGTTATTGGACCACCTATTCAATGTAGATAAAATTGGCAAAAGACCTATTTTGAATGCTGAGGTTGAGGGAGGAAGGAGATGACATTAATCATTGAGAGAGACATGTCATTCGAATGAGAAAGAATTAGATCAAGAAACCTTTTCCACTTGATCCAATTCCTGACACAGTGATCTTCCATGCACGTGCTCACCCAGAAAGAGGTAGAGGAAGGAAAGTAACAATTCCTACCTTTTCACTTTAGTCTCCTATTAGGCCAGAAGCAATGTACCAACTTGATCACCTAGTTGGATATTATCACCCTCCTAAAAGGAAAGGAAAGAACAAAAGAAAGAGGACCTCTCCTCAGATGATTTAGACAGAATAGGTGCCTCCCTAGTAGCAAGAATAGAATCCACCGGGGTTCCAAGATACTAGAGCTATCCAAGTTCAGGATGAACTGTAGTTGCCTCACATTGTACCTAGCTAACCAAAAGAGGGAGAGATTCCACAAGCCCTTGTTCCTCCTATGCAAGATGAGCTAGCTTCTCCTTCTACCTCCAAGAAACAGAAGAAGAGGATTAAGATTCAGATGAAGAAAAGGAAAAGGATTTGTAGAAGATTAGTGCCTAATCCTTCTATTCCTAAAAGCATTCTAGAGGGAGGTGAAGAAGAAGAATAAATAGAATCAGAAGAGGAAGAGGAAGAAAAAGTGCCCCTATAGGGAAGAACACGACTGGCAAGAGCCATAGAGTTACAAAGGAGAAAGAGTGCCATCGTTACCTAGCCATCCACTCAATCACAACCTATAGAGCTCTATTCTTTGAAAGATGAAGTATAGATGTAGGTGGATGAGTAGATTGAAGGGAATGATGATGTTTTCTCAATGTCAAATTTTGATTTTATGCCCATAGGTATAGAGTTGATCGAGGATAAGGTCAAGGACACCCTTATAGGTGAACCTCAACAGGAAGACTAGATGCAAATGCCCCCAGATACATAGGGTCCTAATCTTACTCCTCCATCTCCATCATGAGTTATAGTGGTAGAATAGGGTTTGATGACTCCACCACCTTAGAGTTTAGAAGAGGAATAGGTTTAGAAGGAACCATTATCAGAGGAGAGACCAGAACAAATGGTGATCGGTGAAGTGTAAGAAGGAACAATGGTAGAATATTCTCAATAACCTTCCCAAGACACTAAGGTTCAAGCTATAGGCTCCACTGAGACTGAGGTTACAGAAGGGGAACCCTCACAACTGGATACAACTCTTAGCAAGAGTGATAAAGGGGAGGAAGTTGCAGAACATACTTTGTTATCATCAAGAGTCAGGTCCTTAGCAGGACGCATCCCTAGATGGATTCGAAAGGAGATAATGAGGAGTACTAAGCCTCAATTCCATGCTTCAAAGGAGAACATTTGTGACATTGCAGATATTTTGAACAAACCTGAGTCTCCATCACATGAGGCAGCACCATTGGCATTTGTTACCACCATATAGAACCAGGATTTATTCACACAAGTGGCTCTCTGTCCTAAAGGCACAGATGCAAAAGGTCTTAGTCTCAAAGATTATGAATTAAAGGATGTTATGTTGGGAAGGCCTACATGAGATTCAGCCTGACAAATGATGACTATGGGAGTCAAAGAGGTCCTCAAGTACATGGAACAAGAGGAGATTGAACTCTAAGCACTTCGAAGGAAAGTTGAGATCCTAAAAGGATATCTAGCTGAAGTTCTTGGTCTTCTTAATCCTAAACACCTAGAACATACTTTGAACACTGTACTTAAAGAAAGGGGAGGTGTGCAACTTGATCCATTTTTGAGAGCTTATCAAGAATGGCAAGAAATTTTTGAGGACAAAGGTATTACAATCATCACAGAGAATTTGAAGTTACTACATGCTACACAGGAGAATGTGAATAAGATCATAGCAATTTTGAAGGAAGATTCCAGTATCATGGATGAGGTAGGTACCTAGAGCAAGGATTTGCAAACTCTACAAGCCATAAAGGGCCAAAGATATCAGGTTTTGATTGATGTATACATCGGGGAAGAATTAGACATGATTGATGACTGAATAGAGAAAATAGTGGATAGCAATAAAGTAATGGAAACATTACATGAGGAGATCCATCAGCTCAAGGACCAAGCCTGAGAGTGAATTTTGGAAGCAAAAAGACACTATAGTGATGCGTGCTTGGATATTTTTGAAGATGAGGAACAAGAGAGGTTGTTACCTGTAGAGACAATAGTGGAGAATTTTAGGAAGATTTTTGTGGAGGTTGTTGATGATGAAGACATCCGACAAGCCTTCAGGATAGAAGAAGCCCTATTAGAGTTGGACACCAAACTTAGAGATTTTGTAGAGACTCAAATTGAGGTGGACAACTATAGACAGAAGCTCAAAGATAAATATGAGGCTTTAGATCTTCCAGATGTGGGTAAGATAACTGAGATAATAGAGAATTCCAAGGGCAAACATCCAAACAGAGCTTAGGGATGAAGAACATAACCCAGATGCCAAATTTTCAATTTTGATACTTAGTAAAACATTTCAAGATTTTGACCTTCTCAAGGTCCGTAGCTCCATAGGTGTGCAGGTCAATGGGTCTGCAAGTCCGCAGCTCTGGAATTTAGAGGTGAGCTGACAATTAACTACTAGTTCCAAAAATAGTGCCTTCAATGCAATGGAAATGCATTTTGATGATAGTTTAACTTCAACACACACTAAGTAAAAGACCAACTTCTATTTTTGGCACCTCCAAGTGCTCCTACTTTAACTGAAGGCTTCATCCTACTTTCTCTCTCATGCTTTCTCTATTCTTGACATGTAAAGGGCTCACACATCCAATTAATGAATAAAATATGGATGGAGTCCCTCTAAGCACCAAATTAATTTTTAGTCTGTATATATTTAGTTTGTTTTATTGGTTAAAAAGCATTTTGTTGCATGAAGATATCTCTTACTCTCAATACAAATTGAGGAGACAATTTCTTATAAATATCCCATTGTAAAATGTAACAAGGGCCACCATTATTATGCAATAAAATTATTTTTTTGGTGCTCGCATTTGGAGTGTAGTTATTCTTGCCTAAATGTGTCATTGTTTTGTGAATTTTGTTTATGAGATTATGATTGAGCCAAAGGTTTATTGCATTATTTTTGGTTGTATGATCTTTTAGTTCTGGTGTTTGCTATAGATTTATAAATTTTACTAACATAACGAGTGTTGGCGCTCAAAATTGCATTCCCATTTTGAGCGTCTATTTGAAATTTTGAGTCAAATTTGAGCCCTTTAAATGCTTTTAAATGAGATTGTACTCGGCTGTTAGTCTGAGGCCTAAGAGGTGTTTAATGCTTCTAACACCTTCCACTCAATGTGTCTATGTGTTTCATGAAGTTAAATTGACATTACGAGTCATTTGGCAAAGTCCTATTTTGAGCTAGTGTCATGTCTACATTTTCACCTGTGTCAAATAGTGACATGAGGTTGTGTTTGCACTTGAATATCTCACACCCAAAAATGTTTCATGATCCACCACTTTGGAAATATATAGTGTCCATACCTGAGAACCTATGTTTTAGATTTCAAGTCATTTTGAATCTGTTTGACTAGGTTTTGAATCCCTCAAAGTTGGTAGTTTATTGTTTTCATGCTGATGCAATTTGTATATAATTCTAGGAAGCCCTGTTTGACGTGTTATAACTTTTGACCAGTTGACCAAAATGTTGAATTTCCTTTTGCATTGTATTATATATGTCGGAGACTTGTTATGTTTCAAGTTTCACCTCATGAAAAATCTGTTTGATCAGTTTTCAAATGTGATTCCAAATGGAATTTCTATCTTTTTATTGGTGTCAGTATTTGCAAATTTGTTGGAACCCCTGTTCATGATGTTATATCTCTTGATCTGTGATAGGTCAAGTCAAATGGATTGTACCACTATATTTTCTTCTAAAAATACTCCAACTGTATTAGTTTTTAAGTCTTGATGAATCCATTTGCACACTTTTCCAGGTCAATTCCATTTGCCAAAAATCACTTTTATGCCATTGTTTCAATCTACAAAATCCAAGTAGCCTACTTTGAGTGTCTACCATTTGTGCCCAGTTATTTTTCATGAGCCCAAATCGCAGATCCATAATGTTCTCATGACAAGGAACCAGTGCCCACAGTGTCAATTTACCAAGTTTCTCAAGTCGATTTTGAACCCAATTTAGTGTTTTCTGACATGCTTTCTTGCAGGTAATTCTAAGAGGTCAACTTTGACAATGAATATCATTTGACCTCAAATTTTTCATGAGACGAGATTTGACAAGGTGCAAGATTGCAGAACAAAGTATCAACGTGCTAGCTTTTAGAGCCTAGTTACTTGTTTGGATCAGTTTTTAGAGCTAGCTGACAAGCCCTATTAGCACAAAATGATAGTTTGCAGATCAATGGTGAAATGATTTTTTAATGATCAATCAATGATTAAATTTGTTTTAAATCAGTGCAAAGTGTGCAATAGGCCATTCTGAGGTGTTCAGTCGTTTGGAAACAAAAAAAAATTAGCCAGACCCACTTTGGGGCCCAACTAACTTCGTCAAATTGATCAGATATTGGGAGTCAAAGTAGAATGTTTTTATATATAGTCAACAATCAGGGTATAAGTGCGTCTGTTGATTAATAGATTTTAAAAAGAATTGGTGAAGACATGAAGAAAAGAAACTTATATTGAGCGTGACGCAAAATAAGGCACACAAAACAATGGGAATGTTTTAAATGAAAAAGTGCAAGCAAACTCTACTGGTTTCTAACACAAGGTTACATTGACTATTTGACTAAGGTATGATTTGAAATGTGGATAGCTTATAGTCATAAGGACTATTAGACATAGGCAAGTTAAGGGACATGCAACCCTTAAATTGTCTCAGTTTCAAGGTCAAATAAACCAATACAAAGACAAGTGTGTGCAATGTAAAGGGAACAAAGCTGCAAGTAAGGGAGCATGCCTATTTGAATAAGACATACATTTTTATGAAGAAGAGGGAGACATGTTGAAAGGAGGTAGATGTGTTGAGTGGCCTGAAAATCCATGTCAAGAAGACTAAGAAGCCATTTGAAGGTAGCAGACATTGACCAATCAAAGAAGACCACATCAAAAAGGGCCACGGGCTTGAGAAGAATCGCCCTATGCCATGGATGAAGGAAAGACGCCTTTAAGGAAGTGGTAGGCATAGAAAGGAGGAAGCACACATCAAATGGAGACTTGGTAGTGGCATGTGCAAAGCGAGTCGTAGTCTAGAAGCCTCACGCAACAATAAGAGAGTTTCCCCACGTTGCAGGCATCTCACGCAGTCAAAGAGGTGAGAGAGACCACGTGAGGTAGGGCATTTTAAAAGACTGGAAGCCACAGCTAAAAAGGAAATGAAAAAAGCTGTTAGCCGCATAAAAGCCACCCATAGCAGATGACGCCAAGGTCATTGACTCTCTCACCTCCTTTCCATCGCGATATCCTTAATAGAGTTTGGTAACATAGCGTGGGGAATAGAGAACGTACTTGAGGACTACAAACTGCATTCTGCATATAATGCCATTGATTCTTGTATTTTGAGTTGTTATCAACTAAGTTTTCACCATCGATTGTGCAGAAGAATTAAAAGGTGAAGGCCAAGCTAAGGTCTCTGGTTGTAGATGCAGATTAGTGGTATTTTGTAACTGTAATGGTGCCTAGCAGAGAAGTTGCAGGGGAGAGTAACGCAGCTCATGAGCATTCCAAGCCGCAGATCACAAAGAAAGAAACTGGCTAATAAAAATAGCGAAGATCCACGACAAGCCCCAAACAAAAGAAAAGGGGGAAGAAAGAGGTTTAAATGGTGATCAGTGGTACTTTATGTTTCAATGTTTCGCTGGAAGATTGATTGATGCAGGTGAGCATGTTCAGAGGAGAACAAAGGTTTTTAAAGAACCATTTATCCCACATCTCTTATGTGGTAGAGTTTTAAAGTCATCAAATACTATTGCACACACCAAGCTATGTGTCTAAAGGACAAGGGCTCTTGAAGCCTTAGTTGCAGGTGGGCCCGTGGTTGACGGGGTAGCCAGTTAGTGGCATCCAACTAAATTTTGAATGAACTTCTCACTAAAATAGTGATGACATCAGCAATAGCTCAATCACCAAAAAAAGTCCAAAATCTGGTGATTCGCTATCTCACCATCAAAAAATGGTGAGGTTTTCCGATAGTGACATAGTGAGTCGTCAAAAAAATTTAGAAATCTGGCAAACGCTGAGCTTATGGGTCCCATTTCAAATGCAATTAGTGAACCAAATGGTGACACGTGGAACATGTGATGATCATCCCTATCTCGCTAAAGGAGATATGCACGAGAATTAACATGGCGAGATAGTGAGCTTTGATGTGGTGATGACATGTGGCACTGACATGGGAGGAGAGTCAAGATGAGAGGTGTGTCCTGCCTGAATGCGTCAACACGAACCAAAGAATGACAAGTGGCAACTGAGAGGTGATGTGGAAAGCAAGTTTCAATGTTGCATCAAATCATGCCACGTGGTAGATTTGACGGCAGTAGTTATGTTGTTAAGGCAAAGGTGCTCGAACGTTAACATGGCGTCATAGCGAATCATGCTAGGAAGATGACACGTGTCACTGACACTATGGAAATGTAGACAAATATCATGCTAACATGTGGTGCTAAATTGGAGGTGGATGACTAAGAACATGAATGAACCAATCATGTCTTGACACATGTCATCAAGCTGGTCAAACTAGGTTTGACCTGAATTGAAAAGGCAAGAGAAATTCAGAGATCTCAAATAAAAGTTTATTTTATTCTTCTTAAGGTTTCACGTGTAGGGGAAGAATAATATTTTAAATAAAATTTGATTTATCATATAGTTCAAACTATATGAAAATGTTAAATTTTTATAATAATGCAATGGAAGCCATGGATGGAGACCTGATCTTCAGAGGGCCATATTTGGGGCAATTTTTATCAAAAATGGGCACTTCAATATACCATCGAAACTAGAACGAGATGAACTTTCCAAATTTGAGGTTGGTTTTTGTACAGGTGCTCACTAGTTCGAGCTATAAGCCAATTTGTGAATTTTGGGGCATTCTCAACAAAATGAGCAGAATTTCAACATTGGTCATCTAAATTGGTTAGAGGGTAGTTATGAAGACTATTTGAAGCCATAATGTGGAAAAAATGACTTTGAGAAGATTGTATTGCATTTTGGAGGCATTTTAACTAATTTTTGGCTTAACCATGATTTAAAATCCAACATCAAAAGCAGTTATGATGATGAACCAAATATCTGAGATTCTTTATGTCTTGTAGAGCCAGAATGATGGGATTTGATTTTTAGTTACAGAGAGAAGGTAGAGAGAGGTTTTTTCTGCTTCTTGGGAAGGAATTTTGAAGGGACACTTGTCATCTACTAATCAGATCCAAGATTTTCTTCTTCCTATATCTATCTTTTTCTTTCTCTTTGTATAGGTTCTAGTTTCTGGGAAGAAAAAACCACTCACTACTGAGAGACCATATTCTGGTTCCAATTTTGATGGATTCCAAATACTAAGACACCATTCTTCAACATAATTCTTTCTTGTGAATAGCAATAGTGCAAATAATATAGCAAGTTCTGATATGTTAGGTGTTTTCATGTTTTAATTTTGTGCATCTAAATGTATAGTTTCAAGGAAATCAATACATATGAGCAATAATTTCACTAGTTTCATTCTGGTTCTTGTCTCCTATCTCAGTAATATGTAAGTCTTATGTGGTCTTGGAACAAAGATCTAAGATCCATTTGCATCCCCTTCAGGTTGTATGTTTGATGTATTTTGCTGTTGGACCAAAGGGCCAAGTAAATGCTTGATATGTTTAACAAGGTTACTGGTTACTTGAGAAGGATATTTTGTGAGAATAGATCTGAAATGAACACTGATGTCCAAATCACAAGGTGATTAGATAGATCTGATGTCTAGGTATACGAAATATGTCCTAATGTCACAGATGTATGTTTTGAATTCATGGAATTGCCCAATGGATTAGGCATTGATCAGTTATAGGATCACTTGTTATATTGCTGCATATTTGAGGTTGTGTTGAATCAACATCATTAATCAAACATTTCCTCCTTTCAGGTTGAAATTTATTCAAAGCTTAATCCTCACTTAGCTTACCAAGTTCATGAGTCAGGTCATTAGCTATTTCATGCTTATGAAGTACTGGTTAAGTATAAAAGATTTAGCAGTTTTCATCTGCTATTCTGGATTCTGATTATGCTCATTGCACTGGTCACATAATTGGATCCTAAGAGGTTCACCCGCTTAGGTTTTGTAGAGCCTAAAGTGAAGAAGGAGTGTAGCCTTATAGTTGGCTCGAGTTCTTAGTGAATTGTGTCCATTATTGGAGATAGCTGCCCATAGATACAATCTTAACCTATATACTTGGTTGTTTAAACAATGTTAAATCAGAAGCCAACAACAAGCTTGAGAAGAGATGATCAAATTATGTTTGCATAGCATTTTATCTCGCATGAGCGCACTTTCCACGGCCTTGCGACTTGATGAAAGGTGAAATATCATACGATTATTAAAGTTTCTCACCAATGATTGCATTAGTGGATTCTAGGAAGTGTTGCTTCTATTTTCATTGGTTTCCTACCAATTTCTTCAAAAGTTTAACTCGTAGCGTGGTTTTTTTTTGTAGCTTATGTCCATTTAGGATTTCAATTTCATGTTATTTTCTTTTAGTTTCATTATTTGCTTTGCCAACCCCTTGTTAGAATAGGAACTCAGTTTAGTTGCACTGTTAGATTGCATTCATTAAAAACCAGAAAATACAAAAATAGTATTCTTTTGTGTGTTATTTTGAGACAAAAAATAGATTTACTTCATTCTGAGATCATAGTAGAACCAACAAAGGCCTCCTCATGAACAATCACATTTATCTTCAACTGAGTGGATTTTGGTACATTATAAGACAAATACGGAACCTTAAAGTTGATCCCAAAAGGATTAGCTGTTCAAGAGAGGAATTTCGCAATAGATTTTTGCATTGACCTCGTGTAAAATGGCATCCCAACAAAAGTGGCACTAGAAGGAGGGCCCCTTTTGACTCCCAGAAAGGAAGAAAATTTGTTAAAGTTTCAAAATTTTGCACTTCTACAATAATCTGCGCTTCACAAAAAGCTCAAAAATTTTCTTGAGTTTTTCATAAATTCAAGTCTGCAGCTCCATAGGTACATAGGTCCATAGGTTCGCAGCTACACAAGTTTGCAAATCCATAACTTTGTAGGTAAACTCTGTGGTGCACAAAATTCAGAGAGGTGAGAAAGTGTACTTTTACAGAGGTGTGCTTTTTCTAAGATTGATGTAAGTTGAAGGATATTGATCCAAAATCCCCATTTCAGGGAGCATTAAGGTCTATCCCAAGTGCACACAAGTTTCTCGAGCTTATCCACTTTCGCAAACCACATAGTGACAAGGGAACATCCTGAGTTCAACCACTTCCATTCGAACTTTCATCATCTTCTTCAACTCCACCTCCACTCCAACCACCTGGTGAACCACCACATACTCCAATAGCTACTCCTCAAAAACCACCCTTAGGTCCCCCAAACCCTCCAATGTCCTTTTTTTCAAACATTGTAGACTCACCAATAAACTTGGGAGGTGCACTCCATGACCTCCCTAAGAATCCTAAGAAGTTTTTCCCAAGATTCATCTATGCTGAGACACAAACTGCTGAAGATCATGTCAAGGTATTCAAGGAAATTTGCAATCACAAGCAAGTTGCTAACGAGGATGTGGTTCTTCATTTATTTCCCTACTCTTTGGGAGAAATTGCCTTCAATTGGTACATCAATTTACCACTTAGATGCATTGGAGATTTGGATACATTCGAAAAATTATTCTTGGAACAATTCAAAACATTCATCAATCTAGCTATGATACATCAACAATTTATATCAATCAAAAGGGACCCATCTAAGATAGTTTCCCACTTCAACCATCGCTTTCATATGGCCTATTGCAAGTTGGAAAAGCCATACACTATTCGGTTGTAGCTGGTATTCAAATTTATCTGAATGCTATGGACCATCCTATTGCGATCTTTCTGAGAAGACTTCTTGTAGCGAATATTGACACATTGGATAAAGTCTTTGTAGAAGCGATCACATTCATGAAGCAAGCCAATCCTAATGGAGGAGGAATGATGCTTCCAATGCAAGCGGTCTCTACAATACCAACATAACCCATGGGAGCACCTATTGTGCCTAGCCAGTTCATACCTATGAATCCAATTCCATTACAATAGGCACCCACCCCACAAAATTAAGCAATAACATATCTAGGGTATGAGCCTCCAAAAATAGCTTTCTTTGAACAGAAGGCCATAATTCTCATGGAAACAGTCAACAACCTTATTTCAAAAGTTGGTCAAATGAAGAAGACTATGTCACAGATGAACAATGAATTGACACATCTTAGATTATCACAAGGACAAAGTAACAACTTCCAAAGAAACAATGCTGGCCCCTACAACAACAATTTTGGTCAGAATTACAACAGGAACTTCAATGGGAACAATAACAACAATGTAAGAAACAACAATGGAGGAAACAACTTCAATCCTCTTGATCGCAATAATGGCTTGCAAAGGAAAAATTGACAGTGGAACACTTGACTGAATAATGGAAGCACTCCTGCTGATAACAAAAACAACAACGTTCAATATACTAATATCAATCAGTATGATTCAATAGCCAAAATGTACTTAACAATGATGGTTCTTACTACAATGGCAATCAAGAGATGAATCAAAATTCATAGGTAAATGACAATCCTCTTCCTCTACAATTCAATGCTATGCTATTGGAATCCTACGATTCTTCATAGAATGCACAAGTGGAACAACCAACAAGTGAGGAATTCACATTCCCATTTAGTCAGGAACTTGATATTCAACATGATGAGATGTTTGATTTTCATAATGACAATCGGAATACATACAATCTCATAAATAGAAAGGATCCCTTGACAGATGGGATTCCTCTAGGTTTACAACCAACTCCACTTGATCCAAGAGCGAGTAATAATCTACCACCAGTAAGACTAGTGCAAGGAGGACAATAGAATTAGAATCAAGCGAATATACCAACAATACTGAAGAATCTTGCTTGGTCCACTAAAAAGTACAATGTAGTAGAAGATTTGAAAAGGACTAAGGCCAATATTTCCATGTTTGACATGTTACAAAATTACCCACAAAAAAGAGAAGCACTCATGAAGACCTTGGATCATACAAACGTTTCCCACAATACAAATGTTGTTCCTCAAAAGACAGTATCTCAACAAGTGAATGTTGCAGAAGCAATGCCCACTATGTTCAAAGACAAAGTTGAGGTACCCCCATTTTTGCTTAGCATCAGGATATATGGGAAGAATCTTCACAATTGCCTCATTAATTTAGGGGCTTCGTGTAATGTAATGCCATTATCAATAGCTCAAAAGCTAGGAGTTAGTCCTCAACCCTCTAATCGAGTGGTGATACAATTGGATAAAACAAAGGTAAAAGTCATTGGTGTACTAAAAGATGTGCGGATATAGCTAATAGTTGACCCTTGGATTTAGGATGTTATTGACATACATGTGGTAGATATCCTGAAAACATATGGGTTTCTTTTAAGAAAAGAATGGATGAAATGTCTAAGAGGATGGTTTTCTATAGACTTCACTCAATTGTGGTTGCCATGGAAAGGATTGAACAATCAAAGCAAGATAGATGTTGAGCCCAAATTGAAAACAATGATCATAGATTACAATGCCCTGAATGAGATAGTATTCTTACAATTAGATTTGGGTTCATATAAAGTGATGGTATTGGATATGGTTCCAAACAATACACTTCAAGATTAGAATGAAGAACCTAAGGTGCCAGTACCCAAAAGTGAAATCGTGAAAAAAGTTCATGGATAGTATGATGACTAATTTACAATGTTTAGGAGAGGAAGTTGATCCCAACATCCTCCTCCTTCTAGGATTTTGTCAGTTACACAAAGTTAGTCACTCTAAATTTGAATGTTCATCATGTCAAGAAGCAGTTGCAAAGGTATTGACCCACATAATGGAAAACAAGGATAAAAAGACCTCAATAGCTGAACTCACAAAAAGTAAAAATTTAGTGGACTCATCCAACCTTGTTGAAAAGATCGAAGAAGAAATTGAAGATTTAAATTTGCCATATAGTGATACCTCTTCAGATGGGAGAGGCCAATCTTCTCCTCCTCCAAGGATGATTAAAGTCCAAAGAAGAAGACGATATGTGAAAGGTAAAGGATGGACTTCAGTAGTCATTCATCCTGAACCTAAAGTTGAGGAAATCAAAGAACTGATAGGGGAAATTCAAGAAAAACAAGAAAAATATGCACTTCCTCTATTTACAGATTATGAAGGGGACTCATCAAGTTCTACATAAGGAAAGTTACAATGGGTTCCTAAGAGACAATCATTCAAGGCTCAAGTGAAAGAGAAGTTAAGGATGAATAAGCATAAAGTCAGAAAACCCAAGGAAAATGCAATTTGGACACTCTGCTTCGATGGTTCCAGGTGCAAAATGGCATCTGGTGTAGGTATCGAATTGGTCAACCCAAAGGGTAGGTCTCTCTATGCCACATATCGGTTACAGTTTAGATGTACTAACAATGCTGCAGAATATGAGGCATTAATTTGAGGACTTCTCTTTGCACTAGAGAAAGGATTCATAGCTCTCAAAATTGAAGGGGATTCTTAATTGGTTGTACAACAAGTAAAATCCATATACTCTTGCAATGGTAAAAGATTACTTGCTTATAGAAAAAGGGTATGGGATATATTGGATGACTTTGAAGCTTTAAACATCAAATCCATTCCAAGAAGAAAGAACATGGTAGCAGATGCTCTCGCCATCTCAGCAAGTGCTTTGCAACTAGTTGAAAGAACCAAGTTAAAAAGATCTTCAGTAGAATTGGTCATTGTTCCATCCATTCCTGATAATATCATCAACTTTCAAGTCTTTCAAGATGATCAACATATACTTGAGTTTATCATGTGTAGTCGCCATTTTGAGGGACAAGAAATTGATGATACACCAGATGATAGACCTAAGGATGATGGGCTTGAAGATGAAGATGGGATTCTTAATGTAAACACCAACACTATTCCAAAGGGAATGGTTGAAGTTGAACGTATCTTTGATCATGATGAATCAAGACTCAATAGAAGGGAAACTCAAGAAAAGGAAATTGAAGAATGTGACTCATACAATTTGGGTACTAATGAAGAACCAAGAATGGTAAAGATAGGAAAAGTGTGAAAACTCACAGGAAAGGGAAGACATGCTCAAATTACTCACCGAGTATAAGGATGTCATTGCTTGGAGCTATGAAGAGTTGAAGACTTATGATCCTAAGATTATCACACATGGCATCTCGCTGAAACCTGATGCTAAACCATTCTGACAAAGACCAAGACCAGTAAATCCTCTCATTGAATCAATGATCATGAAAGAAGTAAAGAAGTTACTAGATGCTAAGATCATATTTCCTATCTACCATGCCACATGGGTCGAAAATTTGGTTCCCATACGGAAGAAGACTGGAGAGATTTGTCTTTGTGTTGACTTTCATAAGTTGAATCTAGCATCTTAGAAGGATAATTATCCTCTAACCTCACTTGATGAGGTCTTGCAAATTGTAAATGGTTAAAAAATGATGTCTTTCCTAGATGGATATTTAGGATATAATCAGGTGATGGCTGATGAAGAAGACTGGCTAAAAGCAGCTCTCACAATCAAGTGGGGAACTTTTGCCTACAGAAGGATGCCCTTTGGACTAATTAATGTAGGAGCTACATTTCAATGTGCAATGGATGAAGCTTTCAAAGAATTGATTAATAGGTGTATAGTTATCTACATGGATGACTTGACTATCTTTTGGAAAGATTGAAGTACCCACATTGCTAATCTAAGACAGGTATTCAACAGATGTCATAAATATGGCATATCTCTCAATCCCAAGAAATTTTCATTTGGTGTTACTAAAGGAAAGCTCTTGGGACATGTTATTTCTAAAGCCAAAATCCCCATTAATCCAAATAGAGTCAAATCCATTCTAAAGTTAGCACCTCCACACAGTCGGAAGGAACTAAAGTCTTTCTTTGGGAAGATAAATTTTGTACAAAAATTCATAAGTGGATTTGTAGAGATAGTTTGTCCCCTTAATGATTTACTCAAAGAGAGGGATAAGATGGAATGGGTACCTGAGATAAAGAAATCATTTGAAGATATCAAGGTGCCATTTCAATAGCCCCAGTTTTGGTGAGTCCAGATTATGAGCTACCTTTCAAGATCTATTCCTTCGCTTCTGAACATTCTTGTGCAGGGATCCTAACATAGAAAAGGGAAAAGGAAGATGAAATACCAATTGTTTTAATGAGTTGTCCTTTGAAGAATGCAGAGTTGAATTATTCAAACCTTGATAAACAATCTTTTACATTAATCAAAGTAGTAAAGAAGTTCTGTCACTACATACTAAGAAGTAAGGTGTATGCAATTATACCTGATCCAGTAGTAAAGATGCTTTTACTGTAGAATTTGATCTCGAAATTCAATCTATGAGATCAGTCAGAGGTTAAGGGTTGTCAAAGATGATACCTGATAACCAGGACAGAAATGAAAAGGAATTCAATTTTGACGATGAAACAAATGAGGATGATCAGAAGAAGATGTTTGTATCACAAGTTGACATTAATCAAGGTGTGGTTACAAATGTTTGGTATCAAGAAATTGTTTATTATCTCCTACAAGACCAATGTCCCAAGTGGATGAATAGTTCACAACGTAGGGGACTTAAGATGAAGTGTGAATCTTATATGTTGCATGACAACAAGTTGTACAAGAGAAACTATGAAGGGATTTATCTGAAGTGTTTAGTCTGTGAGGAAGCAATAGAAGTCTTGGAACACTTTCATGATAAGTATGGTACAGGACATGGTTTAGCAGAAGCAACAACCCCCATGATTCTAAGATCGGGTTATTTTTGGCCATCGATATTCAAAGACACTTTCAAACATGTGCATTCTTGTCATATTTGTCAAACCAGTGCCAATAGAGAAAGGAATTTGGAAATGCCCTTATAGCTTATGTATGAGATACGCCCCTTTGCAAAGTGGGCACTAGATTTCATTGGTCTAGTCAACCCACCATCATCAACTGGACATGCATTTATTCTCACAACTACAGATTACTACACACAATGGATAGAACTAGAAACATTCAGAAATTGCACTACAAAGGTGGTGACAGACTTTTTGGAAGAACACATTGTTACCAAATTTAGAATGCCTTTCGCCCTTGTGTGTGATAATAGGTTTTCTTTCACATCTGCATTCTTGACCTAATGGGCATTTGAAAATCAAGTCATTATCAAGTTTTCTTCAAATTACTACCCACAAGGAAATGGGGTAGCAGAACTTACAAACAAGAACTTGATCATAGGGATAAGACAATTGTTGAGGGAGAATCATAGGGATTGGCATACACAACTCAAATATGCCTTATGAACAGATCGAGTGAGAGTCAAAAATGCTTTGGGGACTTCTCCATATTTGCTTGTCTACGGACAAGAACTAGTGTTCCCGCTTAATCTCATAATTTCCATTTTGAAATTTATGAGTGGGTATGTTGAAGATGCTGACAAAGTAAAAATCAAATTGAATGAATCTTTTAGAGATGGATGAAAAATGAATAACTACATTGGAGCACACAGCTAAACATTAAGCCATTGTGAAAAGATGGTTTGACAAGAGAGCCATGATCAAATCATTCAAGATTTTTGACCTTGTTCTACTCTAGGATAAGGTGAAAGAAAATTCAGGTAGCAATACCAAGTTCCAATGCTTGTGGACAAGCCCTTATCAAATTGTGAAAATTCTAGGAGAAAACACTTTTAGGCTCAGTTCCTTATAGGGGGAATTTCTTTCCTTGCCCATAAATGGGAAATTTCTGAAGCATTATTTTGAAGCCTAAAAGACAAAAAAAAGTAGTTAGATTTTGTTTCTACATTTAGCTTAGATTTTCATTCCTGTAAGTATGTTTATTTCTGCAAATGCTTTTGTTTTTAGGTTGTGTGTTTGCTTTCAATCGTGTGTTTTCTTTCAAAGTTGTGTCAGTCCTGGGGTGTAAGGTGTACTTGAGATTTTTCTTTTAAGATTTTACTAACCACTCTTTGGTTCTAATTTTAGGAAGAGGTATTTCTTTGTCCAAACATTTGGATGATTGTGTGTCTTATACTAACCGAGCAATAGATATTTCTTGTGGAAATAGGGGATTTTTAATCTAGAAATTAGAGGCCTAGACCAAAAAGTTCTCAACACTTTGAAAATTTAATGATTTGATTGTTTTAGGTGTTGTTGAATTAAATTCAAAGATGATGAGAGATGATCCAAACTCTAACTGGTTCAAACAGGAGGGGTCTCCTCGAAAGGTTACTAAGATCATTGATTGGCGTGAGAGTTTCCCAAAAGTTTTAAAAGAGGAATGCAAGGGATGTTCACAAGAGATTGAATCCAAGAAATGAAACTGATGTCTTAACTACACAGTCTAAGTATAGTCAGGATACAAAAAAATTTTAAAAAAAAAACAAAGAGAAAAATATGGTGTTAAGTCTGAAGGATTCTAAAGATCTAAAATGGCAAAAGATACATTTTCAAAACAAAGTATCTTCTATTCAAAATATCGCTTCGTCAAAAGTAATGTTTTGAATGATATGGAGTAATTATTCAAAAAGCCAAAAATTAAAAGAACGTGGCATCCTGCCAAGAGCCCTCGAACTGATTCTCTCATTTGCTCAAGCAAATGATTAATAAAAAGTCTTCGTGGAGATTTCGAATGAATGAGCTGGGAGGAGTGGAATATTATTTCAATTTGTTAGAAAACTTTGATTAACTGCATCCTGACATGTCAAAGGGAATGAATATAAAATGCACACACTAAACTTAAAGGTTTTGAGTTCTGAGATTTTGATTGAAGAGTCATATGAAAGACACTCAAGATGTTCAAAGTCTGGTTGGTGTTTGACACACGTTGGAGGAATGTTTGCTGATGAAAAAATGCCTTAGTCATTTCTTCCTTTTTTCAGGGCCATTTGTTGTGGTGTCCACAACACATGCCCCATTCCTTGCTAGGAATGGGGACCCCCTACTTTTTTTGACCCCTAGACTCACAGTTTGAGCGTCAAGAGAAGAAAGTTTTGTTAGAGTTAGAATTTTAGAGTCAAAAAAAATTCAAAATTTTGAAAAAACACAAAAACATTAGCAAAATTGAAAAAATTACAAAAAAAATGACAAATCAAAAAATTTACCAAAAGAAAAAAAGAATTATTAGAAAATTTCAATAATCTCCCAATGGCATGCGTGCAAGCAGAGCACACGTCGCACGCCAACACGCAGGGGTTATAAAACCCCAATTTTTCCCAACACTTTGCATTTTGTTGGGATTATTTATCAATGCTATCAAAGGTAAGATCAACACTCAGCGTGTGCCCATGGTGGTATCTTCAAAGGGCAGCGCTTGCGCACCCGCGCTCGCGACAGCGCTAGCAATGAGTGCCCACAGTGGTGCTTAACCAAACCCTCGCCCATGGTGATATCAACAAAAGGAAACACTTGTACTCCCACATTTAACTCAACCCTTGCCTATGGTGGCATCTTCAAAGAGTAGTGCTTGCACACCCGCACCTGTGGCAACACTAACAATGCACGCCTATAGTGGTGCCAAAACTCCACCCCACCTGCGATAGTGCGAATATTGCACACCCATGGCAGTGCCAATAAAAACATTTATGAAGCCCACACTTGCAGCCTCCCATCACTGTGCACCATGCAGCCCTTGGTCCATAGCGCATCTTCCAAAACCCCCACATACATTTTATTTATTTATTTTGATTTTAATTTGAAAAATCAAAAAATATAATAATAATAATAAACCCTAAAATAAAATAATAATAATAAATTTTGAACAAATTAAAAAGGGATAATATAAAAAATAAATGAAAAATAAATAAAATGCTCAAATTGGGCATTTTTTTTTAATGTTTATTTTTATTCATAGCTTTTACATTCTCTTTGAACTAATAACATTTTTTCTCGCAATGTGCAGGTAATTAAATGGCATCCACATCTGGAGCAGCACCCAAACTTGTCATGTTCAAGTTTCAAGGTGTACCCTCTAAATCAAGATTTCATAATGACCATGCAGAAATCAGAGATACCAGCCTCGAACACATAGATTTGGGACAATTCCTAAGAATTTGCAGCAAACCAATAGAGAGGTCAACTTTGGTGTATGCATTGATCCATTCCAAATTAGTGAACGTAACATCTCACCTCATGTCAATACAATCGACTAAACTAATCATGGCCCTATCATAGCATTTCATTCCTAATGAGAGAGTTGTCAAGAGCGTTATAGGGGAAGTTGTGTTGGCTTTGCAACCTGACAACAATGAGAGGGTCTTTCATCTTCCTAGAGTAGACTAGTTCATCCAACTTTCTTATGAAATAGCTGAAAGGTGGTACAGGGAGCATCAACAAGAGGCCATTGACATCATACAGTCTCCATACCTCATTGAGAAACCTCCCTGGGGAAAGATAACAAGCAAAGTAGATATGACTTAGGGATACATGAAGGAAGACATCGAGTATTCTATTATTCTCCTGAGCATAATCATGGGCTTATTGGTAGTAGATCACCTTAGCACATTCATGGTCAACTTCATTGAGACCATTAGACAGGCGATGATACCAATGGATTGGGCCACCACACTAAGTGAAAACTTGTGTGAGCAAATTGAGGATGGTGAAGGACAAGAAGAATTTTTACATGATTTCTTACATGGTGTATCTGCTTGCAGCAAGGGCAAAAAACTATCTCGGTTTGTATAGGAGAGGCAGTATGCAAGATCCTAATGCCTGGCCATACATATTCCACCCTCAGCTAGTGAAGTAGAAGCTCTCAGCACAAAGTAAGGAATAAAGGATTATGAATGATGCGTTCATCTTTGCAATTATCTGATTCATCTAGGGTGACTATGGGAAAAGGTTATCTGATGAAGCCAAAGCATAGATCATAGCTCTCAAAGCCTACCTCATCCAGTTCAAAACGTTCACATATCTACAAGTAGCAAGTGCATCCATAAATCCTAAGAAGCTCCCAAGATATCCTAGTGACAAGTTGGTACTATTGGAGATCTCTCAACAAATTGAGTTGGCCTATGAGAAGAGAGGTAGCAAAGACCTGGTTAGGAATGGCCATTGGTCATTGGGCTGTATTAGGTGAAGAGGAAGTAGGATATTTTGACCTTTGAGTAGGAATGGGAAAACTATCTCCTTGAAGAGTATAACTCTCCTCATCCATATTTTGACAATGTTGGGAAAGTGGAGAACTTGGCTAGAAAAGACTTCCACCATGAGGATGCTATTGAAGATCACTGGATGAATGCCACAAATGACGACGATGTCTGAATTAGGGACTATTGTAGGATGACTTTGTATCTAGTAGAAAAGGCTCTCCAATTGAACATCCTAGAGGAGATAAAGCAACAAGATGCTAAGGAATTATTGGACCCCCTGTTCAATGTAGATAAAATTGGTGAAAGACCTATTTTGAATGTCGAGGTTGATAGGGAGGAAGCAGATGACATTAATCATTGAGTGAGACATGTCATCCAAATGACAAAGAATTGGATCAAGAAACCTTTTCAACTTGATCCAATTCCTGACACAGTGATCTTCCATGCATGTGCTCGCCTAGAAAGAGGTAGAGGAAGGAAAGTAACAATTCCTACCTTTGCGCTCCAGTCTCCTATTAGGCCAGAAATAGTGTACCAACTTGATCGCTCAGTTGGATATTATCACCCTCCTAAAAGGAAGGGAAAGAACAAAACAAAGACGACCTCTCCTCAAAGGATTTCGATAGAATAAGTACCTCCCTAGGAGTAAGAACAGAGTCCACCAGGGTTCCAATATACTAGAGCTACCTAAGTCCAGGATGAACCATAGTTGCCTCCCATTGTACCTAACCAACCAGAAGAGGGAGAGATTCCACAAGTCCTCGTTCCTTATACACAAGATGAGATAGCTTCTCCTTCTACCTCCAAGAAATAGAAGAAAAGGATTAAGATTTGGATGAAGAAAAGGAAAAGGATTAGTAGAAGATTAGTGCCTAATCCTTCTATTCTGAACGCATTCTAGAGGGAGATGAAGAAGAAGAAGAAATAGAATTAGAAGAGGAAGAGGAAGTACAAGTGCCCCTACAAGGAAGAACTCAGCTAGCAAGAGCCATAGAGTTACAAAGGAGAAAGAGTGCCATAGGTACCCTGCCACCCACTCAAGTAGAACCTATAGAGCTCTATTCTTTGGAAGATGAAGTACAATAGTGGGTGGATGAGTAGAGTGAAGTGAGTGATGATGTTTTCTTAATGTCAGATTTTGATTTCATGCTCGTAGGTACAGAGTTGATTGGGTATAAGATCAGGGATACCCTTACAGGTGAACCTCAACAGGAAGACTGGACACAAATGTCCCCAGATACACAGGATCCCGATCTTACTCCTCCATCTCCATCACAAGTTACAGTGGTAGAATAGGGTTCAGTGACTCCACCACCTCAGAGTTCAAAATAGGAATAGGTTTAGAAGGAACCATTATCAGAGGAGAGACCAAAACAAATGGCAACCAGTGAAGTGTTAGAAGGACAAATCATAGAATATTCTCAAAAACCTTCCCAAGACACTGAGGTTGAAGCTATAGGGTCTACTAAGACTGAGGTTATAGAAGGGGAACCCTCACAATAGGATACAACTCCCAGCAAGAGTGATAAAGGGAAGGAAGTTGCAAAACATACTTCGTTGTCATCAAGAGTCAGGTCCTTAGTAGGATGCATCCCTAGATGGATCTGAAGGGAGATAATGAGGAGTACTAAGCCTCAATTTTTTGGTTTAGAGGACAACATTTGTGGCATTGCAAATATTTTGAACAAACCTAAGTCTCCATCACATGAGGCAGCATAATTGGCATTTGTTACCACCATACAGAACCAGGATTTATTTACACGGGATTCAACCTAACAAATGATGACTATGGGAGTTAAAGAGGTCCTCAAGTACATGGAACAAGAGGAGATTGAACTCCAAGCACTTCAAAGGCAAGTTGAGATCCTAAAAGGATATCTATCCAAAGTCGTTGGTCATCTTGATCCTGAACACCCAGAGCATACTTTGAACATTGTACTTAGAGAAAGGGGAGTTGTACAACTTGGTCCATTTTTGAGAGCTTGTGTGGAATGATTAGAAAGTTTTGAGGAGAAAGGTATTACAATCATCACAGGGAATTTGAAGTTACTACATGCTATGCAAGAGAACGTGAATAAGATCATAGCAATTTTGAAGTAGGACTTCAGTATCATGAATGAGGTACATGCCTAGAGTAAGGATTTGCAGACTCTACAATCCATAAAGGGCCTAAGATATCAGGTTTTGATTGATGTATATACCAGGGAAGAATTAGACAGGATTGATGACTAGATAGAGAAAATAGTGGATAGCAATAAAGTAATGGAAACATTACATGAGGAGATCTATTGACTCAAGGACCAAGCCTGAGAGAAAATTTTGGAAGTAGAAAGACACTACAATGATGCATGCGTGGATTTTTTTGAAGATGAGGAACAAGAACGATTGTTACCTATAGAGACAATAGTGGATAATTTCAAGAAGAATTTTGTGGAGGTTATTGATGATGAAGACATCCAACAAGCCTTCAGGACAGAAGAAACCCTGTTAGAGTTGGACACCAAACTCAAAGATTTTGCAAAGACTCGAATTGAGGTGGACAACTATAGACAGAAGGTCAAAGATAAATATGAGGCTTTAGATCTTCTAGATGTGACTAAGATAACTAAGATGATAGAGAAGTTCAAGGGAAAACATCCAAACATAACTTTGGGATGAAGAAGAACAAAACCCAGATGCCAAAATTTCAATTTTGTGACTTAGTAAATTTTTTTGAGATTTTGACCCTGTCAAGGTCTGCAAGTGCACAGGTCCGCAACTCTACAATTTAGAGGTGTGCTGATAGTTAACTACCACTTCCAAAAATAGCACCTTCGATGCAATGAAAATGCATTCTAATGACTATTTGACTTCAACACATGCCTAGTAAAGGACCAGCTTCTATTTTTGGCACCTGCAAGTGCTCCTACTTTGACTAAAGGCATCCTCCTACTTTCTCTCTCATGCTTTCTCTATTCTTGACATGTAAAGGGCTCATGCATCCAATTAATGAATAAAATATGGATGGAGTCCCTCTAAGCACCAGATTATTTGTTAGTCTACATATATTTAGTTTGTTTTATTGTTTAAAAAGCATTTTGTTGCATGAAGATATCTCTTACACTCAACACAAATGGAGGAGACAATTTCTTATAAGTTCCCCATTGTAAAATGTAACAAGGGTCATTGTTATTATGCAATAAAATTATGCTTTTGGTGCTCACATTTGGAGTGTAGTTATTCTTGCCTGAATGTGTCATTTTTTTGTGAATTTTGTTCATGAGATTGTGATTGAGCTAAAGGTTTATTGTGTTGTTTCTAGTTGTGCAATCTTTTAGTTCTAGTGTTTGCTACAAATTTACAAATTTCGCTAACATAACAAGCTTGAGAAGAGATCATCAAATTGTGTTTGCATAGCCTTTTGTCTCGCATGAGCGCACTTTATGTGGCCTTGCAATTTGATGAAAGGTGAAATATCATACAATTATTAAAGTTTCTCACCGATGATTGCATCAGTGGATTCTAGGAAGTGCCACTCCTATTTTCATTGTTTTCCTACTGATTTCTTCAAAAGTTTAACTCACGTGTTGTTTTCTATAGCTTATTTATGTTTAGGATTTCAATTTCATGTTATTTGCTTTCAATTTCATTATTTTCTTTGCCAAACCCTTGTTAGAATAGGAACTCATTTTAGTTGCACTATTAGATTGCATTCATTGAAAACTAGAAAATACAAAAATATTGTTCTTTTGTGTGTTATTTTGAGACTGAAAATAGATTTACTTCATTCTCAGATCATAGTAGAACCAGCAAAGGCCTCCTCGTGAACAATCATATTTATCTTCAACTGAACAGATTTTGGTACATTATAAGACAAATACTAAATCTTGGAGTTGATCCCAAAAGGTTTATCTTTTCAAGAGAGAAATTGCACAATGAATTCTTGTTGTTGACCTCATGTAAAATGATTTCTCAACGCCACCCAAGCCATCCTCTGTAGTGTTTACCAGGAGATCTAGGAAGAAAGGTAGTGAAGTTGAGTTTAGCAAGCCTCCTCTCACCTTCTAGGAAAAATTGAAACAATTGGAAGAAGGTGCAGGCATAAGAAAATTCAAATCACTAAAGTATGAGACCAGGATAGAGGTTGAGAAGAAGCAGATTGAAGAATTGGTGCTAACCAAGATGGGTAAATGGAAGTATTCCCTTGATCAAATAGCCTCCTAGATTTCTAATGAACTATTAGAGAGATTGAGGCCAATATGGGACTCAGCTACACAAATAGCAAAAGATATCTATGAACAGACCCTGAGGTAGTTATTATAGAGCATTACCAATGTTGAGGTAAAAGAGTCTATGAAGAAAAATGAATACAAGATGACTCTTAGATTTAATACTTGTTTAATTTTGTTAAAAGATATAGAGCATGTAGTCAAGAGTGCTATAGGTGTGTGGAAGAACATTTATCACTTGCATAAATAAAGTGACTTTCCAATAGAAATCAAGGATGATGACAATGATGATGAGGAAGAAGGAACATACTTTGAGACAATACAGTTTGACAATGAAGAATTTGAATAAGATAACGAGGAAGAAGCTACCAATGAAGAAAAAGAAGATGATGAGGAGACTAATCCTATGAAGATAGCAATTGCATTCATTGCCTCACTTCCTCATTCTCCAAGAAAATTAGTAGCTACATCAAGTTCAAAGATAGCTTCAGCAAGTTTGATTGTGACCACAGCAGATACATCAAATGTCCAATCACTCTTTGCTCCCTCACAGCTTAGCACATCACTAATGGAAGTGTCTATTACTTCATCTACCGAGTTGCAACCTCCCTCTTCTTTAGTTCCCAAGTGAGGTTCATCAGTAGTGAGTATAGCATGTTCTACAATTTTGTGTTCTTCAACAGTAAGTATAGTTTTGAGTTCTACAATTTTGGATTCTATAATTTTGTTTTCTACACCTTTGGATACTTTTGTAAGTATATGAATTTTGGATTCAGTAAGCATACTAGTCAATGTTCCATTTGTTGGTACTATATTAGTTTTTACAGCTAGTCCTACTATCTCTACTATTGTTTCAATTTTGGATTCTAAGGCATTATGTACAAAGGTAGTTGAACCCAAGGCTCAACCATGTACAAGACTTTTGAGTGGAAAGGAGATAGAGGAGGATATTGAACTAGATGAAGAGATTAAAATTCCAAAATGGGATTTTGATAATGCCACTACAGATCAAATGCAATTGGTTAGTCAACTCCTCCAAATGAAAGCAAAGCAGAAGAAATTGAGAGAGGAAAGAGACAGAGAATATAAAATCATAGAAAGTGCTAAGAATATTTTGACTGAGGTAATAGGTGTTGAAGTTGATACTTCTCAACACATTTTGTCTCAATTAGAAGAAGCAGTCTAGAAGTTTAATGAGGACTCCAGTGGTCAAGAAAAATTGATTAGAAAGTAGAAAAGGAATTTGATAACAAAGTGCTTGAGCACATTGCTCAAAAAATTGCCATCCAACAAGTAGAGCTTTCCTCAATTTTGACCAATCTTGAAAACTCTTGCACAAATGTAACATCACTTTTTGGGAAATTATGTAATGTTACTGAGTTCACAAAGGAAATAAAGAGAAAATTGACAAAGATTGATGAAGATCTGAAGGCTAGTACATAGCAGTTGCAATTTGACCCTAGTTCAAGCTTTGCACATCATATGAAAATCATATTCTTGTTAGATATGTAGGAAGAATTGTTGAGAGAAGAATCAAGGATCGGATCTTCACTAATAGATATTCAAAATATGATCCTTCCCATCATGGACATAATGTAAAAGCACATTGTTTACTCAAAAACATTGATCCATACAACAATTTCTCAATTGTAGATCACATTATAGAACTCTCTACAAAAGTCCAAGTTGCTCTACATACCTACAAATTTTCCCAAGAGAATTGGGATAAGACTTTAGCACTCATACTTAAGGTACATTATGAGTTTCTTTCTTATATTGGTGTCTCTGTGTAAATAAGTTTTGAATAAATCTTTGACATTATTGTCGAAAAAGGGGAGAGACAGTATGTATATTGTATGGGGGAGAATCATGAAAAGGAAAGGAAAGCATACTATATATATATACAAAGACAAATTTTGAAAAATTTAAAAAATAGTATCGAGCTAGTATCTCATTATGATGTATACAAGTTTTGGCTAATAAGTGTTTTTGTCACTAATGCCAAAGGGGGAGATTGTTGACATTAAGTCAAGTAAATTATTAGTGACAACACTTATTCAAATTTTGTATGGTTACCGAGCTCATTGAATAATCTATAGTGCTTACCATGTAATTCAATAGTCATTGAGCTTTATAGTTCCTACCGAGCATCCCAGTGGTTACCAAGTGAAGTCAGGTAGTGTGAAGTCTAGTAGTTCAACCCAAGCAATTCAATGGTTACCAAGCTTCACAGTTCAAACTAAGCCATTAGTTGATGTGAAGTGAAGATAGTGTTAATCGATCTATGTGATGAACAGTGTTTACCGAGTGTAGTCATCGTAAATGTGTAATTCAATTTCTACCAAGTTACATAGTATCTATCGAGCCACCAGTGTAGACCAAGTTCGAGACTACTCTGAGATGATTACTATGGATCGAGCTTCTACTTCTATCGAATGCATGACGATGTCGAGTAATGACAGTGGATGTCGTGTATTAGAACTTCACCAAATCAATCTTTAGAATTTGAGTGTCTTCATTTGAGCTGACTTTGTAATATTGGTGTTAACTTGTATATTGGCCAACTTTGTAGTTTTGTAAATTAGATTGATATATATATATATTGTATCATATCTATATAGATATATAGTTGAATGCATGTATGAAAAAAAAAAGTGAGAAGAATATGTGAATGTGAATCAGTAGTAAAGTATATTGTAAGGCCATATCAGCAAAGGAGCAATAGAGTCATATCTATCACATAACGGTGATCAGTACTTCAAAGAATCTCTTTTATTAAATTAGTTGTAAGATAGAGATCTACTGTTTCATTCTAATAGGTGAACCAATTCAAATCCTCTAACAAGGTAGACTTAACAATCTTTTGTCAAATCTCTTTACCAAGTGCATACTTCATTTTATATTTGTAAAACCTCTAACAAGGTGGACCTAGTAGTCCTAATTGCTCCTAATAGGGAAAATCATCATAAGTGATCATTGTAAGCTTTAATAGGCCAACTTAATGCTACAATATTGAAGTTTTGTGGGTATCATCCCCACCCCAGTTTTACTTTCTATTTGGAAGGTTTCTGGGTCACCAAATTATTGTGTTCATGTGCCATGAATGTTTATGTTTCTAGTTTCTCATGCATGCAGTTAGATTTGATTTAATGAATTAAATGGTTATTGGATTGTTAAAATTAAGATCTGAATTTGATAACATTTTTGAGGTTATTTATTCACCCCTCCCCTCTCAGTAACCTAGCATAGTCTTGAATATTTCCAACACATTCCACTTATTTTTAGTTTCATATTTGACTGCCTTAATACTCCTTCCATAGATAACAGGATCCAAAATATCATAGAATTCATCAGTAAAACCTGGCATTTTAACAAGTTTGTGCATGTCAAAAACTAGTTTTTGGGACCCCTGTATTTTCTTTTAGGTTGCAATTCCACTGTCAATGCCACTCATTTTGTAAGTTTTTGTCCTCATTAAAAAAATCTACAGAACTATACACAAACACAATTTATAATTTATAGACATGAATAACATTTAAACCCTAAATTGTATTTGTAATTTTTAACTTTTCAAGTTACCTAGCCACTAAAAAGTCAACAATTTAGGCTTACAATGCATGATAAATTGGAAATTAAACCCCAAAATTTACAATCGGTACTAGTTACTAAACTATCAGTAAAAAAATGTGTTTAGGAATCAGGACCTTAGTTCTTACCTAGAAAGTTGAAACTATAATTGATAACTATTTTCTATGACATTGTGAGTTCTCAAAGAAGACTAGGTTTCTGATGCTCATAGCTCCACTGCTTTTACTGAATCTTGGTGCTTGGATTGGTAATTTGTGCACACAACAAAAATCCAAGTTTGAATAATGAAAACTAAACCTTACAGTATGCACAAAAGCACATTACTCAAGCATGTGTTTGATATTAATTCTAACATACATTGTACAGTGGACAACTATTATTATAATTATTTATGAAACTATAAACATACAACCATTATAGTATAATTCAAGATTAACTCTTATTTATGAAGACTTCTTTTTGGGGGAAATTTTGAAACAAAATTGAAGGTAGCCAAATTTGGCCCGAAATAAATCTCAAGTCATCAATCTTTGATGCTCCAACGGTGTTAGTCGTAGATCTTTACATGTCTCATTATTGCACCATTGTCTACGCCAATACCATGTGTCTTCTTTCTGACCTAATTCCTATATGGCATGTGTCTTCTTTCTATGGCGTTTGAGAAAGAAAGAGTACTCTAGCCCAAATCAACCCAAAATATAACTATTCTCATTTGATCTTTATTGATCAAATAGTGTGTATCATTGTAAATGATTCAAATGCTATAATAATGTTACGTCAAGTATGCCACATGTCCTCTTCCCAAGGAATATGTGAATACAAGTCAACTATTTCCAAAATCAACCCGAAATTCATTTGGAGTCATTTATCTAAGTTGATCGACCAGTGGTCAGTTTGATTCCCTATCGTGTGTGTCTGTATGATATGATATATCAACTATCTATTTCAAAATTACATGTATGCCACATGTCTTCTCTTCAGAGTGATTTGGGAAAATGAGTTGAGTGCTGCCTAAATCGGCCCAAAATACATCTCGAGTCATTGATCCTTGCTCATTCAATGATAATGGTGGCATCCCCTTTATTATATTAACACTTGCATCATCATATTAAATTATAATTATTATTATTATTATTATTGTTATTATAATAAAAGCAAGATTCTATTAACACTTATGTATTTGTGCAATATGCGTTGAATTTCAAACTAAACCATTTACATTAAAAAAAAATTTATCTTATTTTATGCTTTTAAGGATGCTTAAAATATAATTAACTTTAAGGACCTAATAAAGTATAGTTGAATTATTCTAATTCATATAGCATACTTAAAGTTTTAATTAAAAAGTGATTACAATATAAATAGTTGAGCATTCTTATATAGCATTTTTATTTTTATTACTTATTATAGACTAGAGATGACATGTGTCTTTTTTTTTGTTACATTTATTAAACTGGTTGAGCATGCCCCATATTTGCCCAAAAAGCATCTCTGGTAATTGATCTAACTTGATCAAATGGTGCTACTATGCGCATAGTGATTTCATAATTGATCATGTTTGCCACATGTCTTCTTTTTTAGGCTTTTGGAAAAGCTAGTCAGTTGTTGCTGAATTCAGCTTGAAAATCATTTGAAGCTGTTGATCTTTGTTCATCCAGTGGTCATCATGACATGACCTTTTAACTTTATAATATTAGTAACATAGTTCTTAAATAAATTAGAATATTTCTAACATTAAAAATGAAATAGTTTTTCAATGATACTTTAGATTTGGTTGTAAAATAAGCCTATCCAATGGAGAGTTAAATCTGATTGTAAAAGTAACTATCGATTAAATTGATTATTAAATGTGAAACCTCAATAAGTTAAATTTTAATTCAATGTTAAATGTTATATTTTGTTTCTTAATAATTTAATAGAAAAATTGGAAAATGACAAAATATTGCATAAGTAAGCATAACAATGAAATACAATTTGATATGGAACTCTATAAATTTCATTGATATTCATTGTCACTTGAAAATTACAATCTGAAGTAGAGTCAAGAGACTCTAAAGGCATGTACAGTGATTGATATTTAATAAAACAAAATGAAAAGTGAAACCAAACTTCAAGGGAGAACCCTAGTAGTAGTGTACTAGTCATTGTAGAAAACACAAGATGGGACTAAGGTTTTGAATTCTTCTAGCCACCAGTTGTCCTATGCCACTTCATCTAGGTTGTACCATTTTCAGAGAAAATCCAAACCAACTTGTGCCCATTTCTTATGCTGCTTCAACTGCTCAGCAGTCAAGCCCAACAGAAATGGTTGTAGGGCCACATTATGGCCAGGTTCCAAAAGCTCATGGATTCCACCCACCCAAGGGATCCCCACCACTGATTCTACATAAGCAACAATATCAATGTCATTGCCCAAGTATTTTTCTTTAAAAGTTTTCCTCGAGAGCAACAAAATGTCGGCCCTTAATTCTCCGAGGTCAAGTAGAGAGGCTAGAAAATGGGATGTAATATCAATGTTGACATGGTACCTATTCTCATTCTCCAAAAAATGATGTCATAGAACCATTTTCATAACATGAATAATTAAATTCATAGCAATAGTTGTAGCAGGAAGAACCTCATTGTAGATAGACAAGAGGTTTTCATCAAGGACTTCACCTAAAAAGGCCTTATGTTCATCTTCCAATTTGAATGTTAGGAAAATTGGAGTGACCATCTTGACTACAAAGCAAGGCCTACTAGACTACCAGACTACCACCAAGTAAACTAGACCAGAATTGAATGAGCACTAAAAGTATATACCTATTACTAGACTATTGACTACCAAAAATGAGATAAGCAATAAGGAAAGAAGTAGCTCAATTGCCTATAAATAAGTTGAGTGGCTGAAAAATGTTCTTGACTCCCTACATATTTGTCCATTTTGCTTCTAGTTCATTTATTTTAAATTATTAAATCTTCACAAATCTTCAACATATATGCAAGTTTGTGCCAAAAAAGTTGTTATGCGTGTGAAGCCGATGGAAGAGGGAATGACATTAACAACGACAAAGACATGTATGTACTATCCACTACAAGTGGTATAGGTTGGAAGGAAATGTGTCACCATTCTGGAGACTTGAACAAGATGGAGGCTTCATTCCAGATGTTTGGCCCAAAATAAGCCTTTAACCATTGATATATTATCATCCGACGGATGATAGTTTGTAAATGGATGTTACTTGTTACACACATATGTCAAAGATATGAAATTATATTAGAAACATTTCCCAAAAATCCATTACTACATACATCAATTCTTGGTTGCCCAAAAAACACCATACCCACTCAAATATCAAATATCAACAAAAAGAGTTTTACTTTGCATTATATTCTTTGCATCTGCTTTACATTTCATCTTCATATATATATATATATATATATATATATATATATATATATATATATATATATATATATATATACACTTTTGTATACCAATAACAGTTGTGGTTTCCCTCAAAAAGACAAACCTTTGAACCATTACATTTCAAAATCATACACTTTTGATAATATGTTTTAAAAAATAAATTGACGATTCTTTATGTAACACTTCTTTTATCCTTCAAAACATCCCAAAAGCGTTGAAGTTCCAAATTTGTTGTTCCACCACATCTACAATTTGATCTTCAAAATTAGTAGGGTTGGGACCCATTTCAACAAACATCGCTTGGAGGTATGCCTTTTCCATCTCCTTTTTGAGCTCTTTGATGGCGTCCCCAGGATTAGTAGAGAAAACTTGCAAAGTTGCAATAAGCCTAGTAGAAAGATCATGTTGTTCCTCATCCTCCTCCATAGACAAATTTGGGTTGACAATAGGGTTTGGATTTTCATTCAACGATCCCTCTTCCATAGGCAGTCCCATTTTTGGCAACCAACTACTTTTCTGATAATGACAACCACTGAGCAGGATGTCTACAATTTAAAGAATGTTTTTTTTCAAATAGATTCAACCATGTCGTAAATGCAATAGGACATTCCACATAAGTGTCATCCAACCACATTCACCAACACATTATATATGTTTTTCCAATAAAAAGGAAAAATCACCTAATCGAATTTTTTTTTTTCCAATAAATGAGAAAAATTGCCTAATGCAATATATATTTTTTCCAACAAATGGAAAAATCACCTAATGTGATTTATTTTTCCCAATGAATGGGAACAATCGCCATATACAATATATACCCTTTGTATCAAAAGGGACAAAATTGCCTCGATTTTATGAAATTTTGTAAAGGTTGAAGAAAATTTGCATCTAACATTTAACTTTTTGTGACATCAAAAGAAAATTGCCAACATAAATCATTTTTTTCCCCAAAAGTAATGTTGGATTCACCACAAATTTATATATTATTCAGAGAGGGGGTTTCCTAAAGTTATCCATGGTCAAAGCGGATTTTGAAGTGCTTTTGGACATTCCCAAAGTGATTTTTTTATCAAATCACCACTTTTTGGACCCCCATGATACTGCACATACTCGATAATTTACTTCATAAAAATATAGTTTTTTTAATGGGATTATTATGTAGGTCAATGTAGGATGGTGGTCTTGGCTTACAACATGTAAAAATGAGTGGTCCTACTCTATCTACTAAACTCTTCAGGAGTCGATGGTGCATCAACCAAGATTAGAGATGGGATGAAATCCTTAAAATAATATATTTGGGGTGAGTGGAAGGGAACCAAGTTTCTCAGTATAATATACAAGGAAGTGGATCCATAATTTTGCATACTTACAAAAGACAATACCAATTAGTAAAGAAAGATCTATTTTGGATTTGAAATAAGGGATTTGAAAGTTTGATCAGGAATGACTCCTAGGATGGATTCCCTCTTATCCTATCTCAATTTATCCATTTTCACTCTCATTGCAATCATTTTCTTTAAGTTAGATTGCATAGAGTTGCTATTTTTAAGGTTTCTATAAAATATGGGTGTGAACGTGTGGCTAGATGGAAATAACTATGTGACTGACCTTGTATAGGTTAATTAGAGTATAGGAAGGAGCTTGTCAAAATCATTGTTGATAGAATGTGTAATCCACTTAATGGTGCAAACATTCTTACTTGGGGCCCAAATCTGAAGGACATGTTTATGGTGGCCTTGGGATATCAAGAACTGGACATGATGGCTTGTGGTAGGGAAAATGTACCATGGGGGAAGCAAGTTTGGAATGTGGTGGATTAACATAAGTTTGCCCTATAACAACAATATTGTTCCTGATCGATGGAATGCACAATTCAATGGTTCTCTAGATGAACTATCATGCCACTATCAGTTTGTAATCATGAATTTAAGGGTATAGGGAGCCACTTGTCTTGATTCCCCAGGAAAGAAGATATCGAATTTATGGCAGAGGAATCTAACAATTGATCATCTTTAGGGATAGGAGGAAAGGTGTCCCACCCACCCCATGAACTATCACTATGGCAGGTTCAGATTTTTTTTCTTATGATTAGTTTTGCAAAACATATGTCTCACCAAGGAGAATGTTAGGAAGAGAGGGTTTTAGGGTCCTATTTTTGTTTTGTGTGAGAAATAGTGAAGATACTAGCACTTACCTTTTTCTCTAGTGTTATTGTACCAAGGATGTTTAACATTTGTGATGGGAAGCTTGATGGAAACTAGTGATTTGTAGAATAGGTTCTAGGTAGACCCTTGCTAAGACTTCCATTGTTAAGGTAGCATGGGATATTGAGCCTTGTTTCATTATTTGAAAATTATTTCTTGAAAGGAATCAAACTATTTTTAAAGATAAGAGGATTTTAGTGAATCAAGCCTACTTGTGTGTTACACATTTGATACAATAATTTGTATTATTATGAGTGTGATCTTCCTGAGACAAAAAACCTTAAAGCTATGTAAGTTGTCTAGATCTTAAATGTTTTTGTGTGATTTTTCTAGATGGCCCTTTTAGGAATCAATATAGAAGGTGGACACATGCTAAGAAAAAGGTTCAAGGGGATGGTAAGTGCCCTCCTCCACCTTTGGGAACCCTTAAGATTAATTACTAATGAGTACTCTAGAGGAAATTTAAGACATTCAAGAGTTAAAGGAGATAGCAAGGATAACTTAAGTAATGTTATCATCTTATTCTTAGAGTATAAGGAAGAACAGACTAAATTTTGCATTGAGGCTATAGTTATTCTCTTATCTCTCTCTCAAGAGAGAGTGTGCACTTGGTTGGGGCAAAGATTATTTGTGATTTCCAAGGGGTTATGGATATATTGAATAGATGGAAGATGGATGACATTGATTGGCATTTGGTTGTAGTGGGTAACTAGTGTAGACACCTAAAAATCCTTTAGAAAATAAAGTATTTTTATTTTCTGAAAAAGTCCCTGATGACATCATCATTTATTAATTAATTAATTATTTATTTAATTTATTTATTTTTATGTCATTAAATCCCTTTATCTTAATTAAAAATATTTAATTAAAGAATCCCTCCCAAAAATGTTTAAATCTTACTTAAACATTATTTCCTTATTTATTAATTATTTAATTAATAAATTGACCAAAAATTCCAAAATAAATAAATTATTTTTTTTTGCCCAAAACTTGGCCAATTTCCTTAAGACCACTAACCTCTTCCAAAATCTTCTAATCCTTCTTTAATTTCAATTAAAGGCTAATCCCATCATTTTCTACCCCTAATCCCAACTCGAAATATTTAATTAAGATTAAATATTAATCCTCATGTTTATTAAAAATATTTTAATAAATATCTCCTAAACCCAAACCCTTGAAATAAATAAAACTTTATTTATTTCCTAAAAACCTTATTTATCCTCATCCTGGGAAGTTCTAGACTCTTCTAGAAAGTCTTCATCCTCATCCAAAGCCTAGACTCTTCTAAAAGATGTCAATCCTTATCTTTGACCCTTATCCTAATCCCCCCCCTAACCTTGTCACATTCCCTAAACATGGGTTAAGACTTGCTAACCCAAGCCAAAGTTAACAAATATCTCCTCCTTCACCCACCCTCATTTATTGTCATCCACTTGCCCATCTCTAACAAGCCTAATCTAATCTTAACCCAAGTCTAATCCAAGCCTTAATCATTTGCACATTCCTAAGTCAAGCTTAAGACTTTCTTAATCCAACCCAAGTCAAAATTTCTCCAACTCTCTCACAAATATCCCAACCATAAAACTTTATGAAACCCACAAAGCCATAAATGACTCTTACAAGCCCATTCATTGCTCTTACAAGCCATTATGAGAGTCTTTATGAGCTTTGAGCTTCCTTTTTTGACCCCTCAACCCCTCTTGCTCTAACCAATGACCCTGTGACATTTGTCACTCCCTGATTGGCTGTAAGAAAGCACAATCCATGTGCTCTCCTCTCATTCAATCTAAACTTTCCATAAGCTTTTTCTCATCCTTACATCCTAGCCCTTGATCCCTCAAGCCCTTTGCCTATTTAAGGAATCCTCTCCCAAGCCATTTTAACACAATTTAGAAAGTAAAGCCATAATGCCATTTTGAGAAGCTATTTTTACATCAAATCCATTCACCAAAATCTATCAAAACTCCTCCATTGAAGCCCATTTGAGCATTTGAGCATACATACATAATCAAGCCATCTTAGCTATTAGACACACCTCTACATCAAGTGATCATCCTGATTGAGAGAGTCTATCCATGGCTCATATTCTCATTTGAGGACTTCACTTTGTCTCTCATGAAGTTATGTTAAATTAGTATGCAAATTCTTTTTGATTGTTTTAATTTAGTGTTTCTAACATACTAAAGTAGCATATACATTTTGGCATGCCCGATGGGACCCCACATGGGTCATCTTCATTAGCTCTTTTAGTCAAGTTTTATATGTCATTTGCTGATTTTGACTAATTTTGCTTGTTTTTGTGATTGGTAGGATTGTATAAATTTGTTTTGTAGGTCCACATGAGCATGAAGAAGACAAAGGAACTCATAGTCTATCTCATAGTGTTTGCAGATTTTTCAAGCTTATAGGTGGACGAAGCACTTGGAATTCTCCTTCCTCTTCTTGTCTATATTCTTCTTCTATTCTATCTACTTCTTCTTCTTCTTCTTGAGGGATCTTGGCCTTTTTTTTTTAAGGAAGCAAAATCATACACACTTTTTTTTAAGTGCTTAAAATGAACCCCCAAATCATACTTAAATCCATTAAAAACTAAAAAATTGCAAAAAAAAAAAATATATTTTAACAAGTGAAACTAAACCAATCCAATCATTTGCATCCTTGCAACATCAAGGTTTTAGATGCATTCATGCAAAGTTAGGAACACTTCATTTTTGAAAATTTAAAAAGAACTTCAAGTTTCCATTTCAAAAGGTTCAAAATCAACACTAAGTGCACACTAAAATCTAAATCAAACTCAAAGCATCAATCAAGGATAAAATGAACCTCATTTGCAAATATTTTAAAGTTCTTTTAAAAATTTCATGAAAACTAAGAGTCCTAAATGGTTGCCAAAATTGTCTTAAAATTTTTGTTATTTGTTCCAAACAAATGTCTTGTTGCAAAATCTTGAATGTTTCTTAGGTTTTTCATGCATCAAAACAATCTAGGAATCTCATTTTTGGGCTTAAAACATGCAAACTAGAACACAAACTCTTGAATGAAAACCAAAGTCTAAAGAGTCATTTTCACTTTTGAGTCCAAAATAATCTTGAATGATCTAAGTTTAAAACAAAGCACTTTAAAGTTCTTAAAACAACACGCAAAATCTCAATCTTGAATGCTCAAAGGAAAAAACTTGAATGTTTAATCACTTGTCTTTGAATGCATGTTGCTAAAATCACTCTTGAGTGCCATGGATTAAAATCAAGTTTTTTTTTTTTTATGAATGCATGATTAAAACAACAAATCCAATCTTGAATGCCATAGATCAAATAATCATCTTTTGGGGTATAAAAAGAATCCACATTTTAGAAACGTTCTAAGTTATAAAAACAAATAAAGACACTTTGAGTGAATTTGTTGTTGGACTCACCCTCTTTAATCACCCATCATTCTAACCATTGGTTGCAATATCAGCGCCATATATGGGGATGGGTCTACCTAAGAAGATGTTAAGTGCTCCACAAAAATCAAATTCCACTCACTTGAGTTTTTATTGGTTTTTCTAAAATAGAAAATTTATTGAATGCAGATTAGTCTCGCTAACACTTCATTTGGGCATAAAAATTGAACAAATCTTGACGTAGAGGGCCTCCGAGCACGCGCTTGACATCGAGCTTTACACACATCTTTGTTTTGGGCTTAAAAAAAACTCACACTCAATCTTGAATGCCTTAAAGAAAATCAATCGATACTTGACGTGGAGGGCCTTCGGGCGTGCAAGTTTACTTTTTGTTGACCCTAAATATTTTTGGTGTATTCATTCTTCAATCACTTCTCTTTTGTTGGTGCATTTCAAATTGGAATTGAACCTTTGCATCTTAAATCACGTGTATTTTCAAAAGGTCTAGATCAGAAAACTTAAAGCATTAGTTGGAAAAAAACTGTCTTTTAGCCTGAGATCATCCAAGTCTTCTCTCCCCTTGTCGTCTTTTGAGGCCATCTTGGGTGCATAAGATTAGGATCCAAAATCTTGTCTTAGCTTTTAGGAGGCCTGCTTGGGGATTTCATCACCCCTTGGGATGACCTCAACTCTAGGGTTTCGGTGGAGTATAAAGATCGAGAGGTGAATCCAAAGACACCTCTCTTGGGATCAAGATTTTGTCACTCGGGCTAAGCCTCAAGGAACTTTATACCCTTGAGAAGTGAAAGAGGAGAAGTGGGTTACTGCTCCTCTTGGCTGTGTGACATTGTTTTGGTTTCATCTATGGATTTGGGCCTCACATACCTTGGGTATATTGAGGACTCCCTAGCTAAACCAACTGTCAGCCTTGTAGACAACCATCTAGGATGTTAATGTGTTTTAAGTGACTATTCGAAACATTTGTAAAACATAAAAACTCCACGACGCAGTTACTATCTTCTGAGAATCACAAACTTCTATCTGGTTGTTTCTATCTATTTCTTGATCTTTTACTTGCTGAATGAATGTTTTCCAAACTTGGTCAATCCTGGCTTAGGGGACACTTAGCGTAGTCACTGCCTGTTTCAGAAGTTGAACACATTGAAGCAAAATAACCAAGATCTCTCAAAGCCAAGCAGATTCAAGAATTTATGTCAGAACAACCCAAACCCAAACAAAAGTTTCACAAAGCCAAACTCAAGCCATCTCAGGCATACCAAGAAATTTCAACCAAGGGAAAGGAAGTAACACCAAGCCCTCGAAATGTCAAACTCCACAAAGCAGAAGACAAAGCGGTTGAAGAAACCTATCAGGACACTTGGTTAGATCGCACTATCAGATTTAGCAAGCATCCAGGAGTTAATCCTGCTAATGTCTTACCAACTAGGCATGATTTCTATGATTAGGCCCCCTTGTTTTTCCACATCTTCTTGCATAAGTTTCACTTTATAGTCATCTTTGTAGGAAAGCCAGCCATTCTAGGTTATCCCTTTAAATCATTTTAGCTCATCCATCTCATCTAGGTCTTTGCCTTAGAATCAAACCAATCCCCTCAAACCTAGCTAGCATCCCAAAAGCCTAAATCTCACATCCAAGCCTTCAAAATTGTTGTCACCTTGCCAAGAGTTTTCCATTCCTAACATCTTCCAAATCCACCAATCTCACCAAGTTTATCCCTTTGACAGAGCTTTGTCTAAGGTAATCTAGCTTTTGTCACTTGGTATCCCTCATCACCTTGAGCTAAAGGTTGGGATCCACAAGTGGTCAATCTCATATTTTTCTTAAAGGATCATCAGTCTATCCTTAAGTTGAACACAATCACCACCAAGCTTGCACATAGGAAAGCAGACCTTTCATGCTTTGGCAACATATCTTTGAAGTTAGAATCCCCAACCCTATCCTCCTTAGGTTTTTCATATAGCTTTGCCTCAACCTAGGAAATCATTTGCATAGAAAAGCCTTCCCCCTTTGCATCCATCAACATTGTTGCATCTCATACCTAGGAACATTTTCATGCCACCTGTCACTAGCTTAGCCAAGAAGAAGAAAGAAATAATGGAACCCTATCATTTGGATCAAACAGCATCGCTCCCCTTGAGCACTCAACCATCCTTCAGCCCAGAGAACACTATACCATCACCTACTGACATTGAAGCTTTCATGAACCAACCAAGAAATGCAGTATTGGTGACTGCCATTATAGACAAGAACAAAGAAACAATCATGGCTAACTTTCGAAGGGACAATATAGGAGCCTTCAACTTTGGAAGACCTCCTCCCTTATCAGATCCATCTCACCCATTGTTTGGACAACTACCACTCCCAATAGGCTCTTATTGTTCAAATTATCCTCAATATGTGCCAAAAGAAGAGCCTCAAGCCAATCCTTATGATCCAACAGACTCAAACATACCAGCCTCCACTCAAGTTGAAATCTCCCTTCTGCAAGCCAATCCAACCACCACCACTCCACCATTGGTCCATACCACTCCATCCCAAACTTTCTTCGCCCAAAACACCTCATCATTCACTCCCTTCACTATTGCTGCTAGTGCTCTCCAACCCAGCCTTCCAAATCCACCCATCTCCCAAATCAGTGCTAGTATCTTTGGCCAACCTAAGCAATATATGACCGAGATGCCACCCATGGGGCCAAGTAATCAACCTTTCATCACCCCCAGCTTGTTTACCTCAGCTCAGAGCACAATTCCATCATTTTCACTAGGTCCTTGGAGCTCAGTGCCATCAGCCACAAATCCATAAGCTACTACCAATGTTCTGCCAAGCTCTCAAGTGACCCAAGCTCCTGCCACCACTCTACCAATCTTTCAAATCCGGCCACCAAGCTATCAAACCCCATCAGTTCCATTTCCAAGCTTTCAATTCCCACCACCTCCACCACCAACTAATCCATTACCTCCTATTACTAACTATTTTTCTATGCCACTTCTAGGAGGAAATCCACCACCACCAACCACCAATTACTTGGCCTCTTTTGCCATGCAAATACCTTCCCAAATAGGGGCACAACCCACATATATTGGTCAAACTCCTCAAATCCAAAGTCAAGTTCCACAACCTCCCCGATCCTTTTCCCAAGCTTCACAACCATCTTATACCTTACCTCCACAAAGCAATCCATTTATCCCATAGCCAGCTTATGTTCCTCAATCCCAACCTCAAATCCAATATCAACAGCAAGCCTCACAACACATGCAGCAATATGTGCCACCTCCACCTCAGCAACCCATCATCCACCATTCAATTGCCCAAGCCATGTACAATCCCTACCAGCCCATACCTCAAAGCCATCCATATTCCATTGCCCCATCTAGCACATACCTATCTCAAGGCACTCCTACATTGGGGGCACCCCAGCCATCATCCATCAATTTAGAATGGGAAGAAATGAAGATAGCTCTGAAAGCCATCCAAGAAGGGAATGATCTGAAGACATTTAAGTTTGAGACTGTGTGTCCTTATCCATTTCATAGAGCCATTACTATGACTCCATTCCCCAAGCATTTTGAGATACCCAAGTTTGACAAATTTTGAGGAAAAGGAGATCCAGTCACCTAAATCAAAGAATTCTATATGCACTGCCAAGCAGTGGCATACAGTGACATCTTCCTCTTGCACCTCTTTCCCAAAAGCTTGGCTAGACCAGCTCTTGAATGGTTTTATAGAATCCCATATGGCACAATTAAAAACTTTGTTGAATTGTCTGAGGCATTTGTAGCCCAATATGCCCATCTTGTTGAAACAAAGCTATCAGTAGTTGATCTTGTCCACACCAAGCAAAAAGGTGGAGAAAGCCTTGCCGAATATCTGCAAAGATGGAAAACCCTTACCACCCACATAACCTGCACCTTGCTAGAGTGCCATTTGGTGAAAATGTTTATTGATAATGCCCATCCCAGCTTGCTCAGCACATGACCATGAACTGTTTGCAGACCTATAAGGATATCAAAGAGAAAGGAATGATCCTCGAGCAAGGACTCGTTAAAGATGGTGTGGTCAAGATTTACAAGGAGGCCAACCAAAATCAATCACATTCCAATGACAAGTCTAGGTATTGGAACAAAAACAAGCACGTTGCAACAGATGGGGTTACCGATACAAGACATGTGAATATTGTTGGTCCTTCCCAAAGTTAGCCCAACCCACCGTATCAACCAAACAATCAACAAGCTATCAACTACCAATAGTAGAATCACCAAAGCTATCAAAGCCACAATCCAGGACCCAACTTTCAAAGGTCTAACAATCAAGCTAATGCCATCAATGTAGCTGCAGGACTAAAGCCCAAGTTCCAACTTGCACCTAGAAACTATACACCCCTTGGTGAGCCATTGGATGTCATTTTTGAGAAATTGACTAAGGAAAACCTCATCAAATTTCCTCCTACACAGCAAATTGACCCAGGCCAATCCAAAGCTGCATGGTACAAAGACAATGAGTACTACAAATTTCATAGGGTAAAAGGTCACACCACCCTCAGATGCATGAAACTGAAAGATTATGTGCAGGACCTCATTGATCGGAAAGAAATCATCGTTGGTGCCCAAACCTCTCCCAATGCAGGCTTACAGATCTATCAAAATGCTTTTCCTCCTCACAACAACCAAAATCCTGGAAAAGCACCTATCCAAACCAACAACAACAATACCAACAACCAACAGCATGGGAACAACAATGACCACACTTCATCCTACATAGACTATGGTAGCCTCATCGGTTGTATATTTGAAAAAGAGCCTTTTGTCAATGTTATCAATATCCAAGGCCCAAACAATGAGTGTGCAGTCACCACTAGAAGAGCACGATTGAACATCACAGCCCCATCAGTCCCATCAGCACTATCAACCCCAGCAGTATCATCAGCTTCGTCCAAAACCCAATACAATAACTTGGAACACCTTGGGAACATGCCAGCCCAAATCTCCATTTTACACCTTCTCTGCACTAGTCCTGTGTACAAAAACATCCTTGACAGTGTTCTCATAGAATCTCGTGTCCCTTCAGATATCAACGCTACTAATTTTTGTAATCTCGTTGGACACCTATCCTCCTCATGTGCCCTATCATTCAAACCCACCGACATACCCGTGGTCGAGCTAGATCACACCCTTCTGCTTCGCATAGCCATCATGATATCCAATTTTTTCGTAAAAAGAGTAATGATAGATAATGGATCAGCCTTGAATATTTGCACCCTAAAATTCATAAAACAAGCTGGCTATACTGAGGTAGATATCATCAGTAAGGTTATCACCATCAAAGCTTATGACAACTTGGAAAGAACCACAGAAGGAACTATTTTGCTGCCAATCAAGGTTGGGCCAGTCATCCAAGAAACACTCTGCCATGTTATTGATCTAAACCTACCATTTAACATCCTCCTCATTCACCCATGGATTCATGCCATGAAAGCCGTTCCATCCACTTACCATCAGTCGTCAAATTTTTGCATCAGGGCACTGAGGTAACCATCCATGTCGATCCAAAACTCTTTGCTTACTGCAATGTGGTTGAAGCTTCATATACAAACCATTGCCTTGGAATTGATATCAGCACAACCATTGCCAGCTCATCCCACACTTGTAATAACCCAGAAAACATCCTCGCCTCCACCCTGTCTACCATGAAGATCAATAACAAAGGATGTGGAGAGTATAGTTTGTCAGACGCATTTGCTATCGGGGCACTCCCACTTGATCCACATGCCCATGGACGATCGACATATCATAAAGCAAAGGAGATTCCACCTCCTCAATACAAATAGTTTGGCCCAACAACCTTTGTATCCTCGAAAATCCCTCTTCATGAGGAGCTCACTCCAGATATCAACAATTGGTTACATAAGGATGCACCTCCAAGAAATCAAGCATGCCTTGATCACTTCAGCCAGAAGTATCCCCAAGAACATAAGCTCATCATTAACAAATGGAACTATCAAGGTGGTGGTCTAGGACCAGAAGAAAGAGGCATGCAGTGCCCCATCGACGCACACAAGTGGGAATCGAAGTCAAGTCTTGGCTTTGGCATACCCACAACTGGGGGCACCAATGAGAATGGTCATGCTTTTTCAAACATTCACTGTGACCTTGTCAAAATTGAAGACATTCCTAAGGAAGTTGAAAAGAGAGCCTACGACAATATCCCAAACCAAATCTTCCTCGGAGACTCTGTTCTCCAAGAACTATCCATCCATTTCATTGACCTACCACTCGCCCATCCACAACTTATAGATTGGGACCAACCAAGCGTCATACACATTGATAAGTTCACATCAGAGGAAGTGCTTTTGAGGTTCATGGGAGCCGAAACACCTCACAAGCAAACAAAGCTAGACTCAACATATATCTACAAGTTGGATCCAAAAGCATATTTTGGAGAAAATCCCCAACCTAGTTTTGATACACTCAAAACTGGAACTAAGGTGAATATGAGACTAGCTAAGGCAGTGAAGAGAGCCTCTCAGCAAGAAAATCCAGAGTCACAAGTAGAACATGAGGATTTAGCATTGCCTCCTCAAGATAATTGACCAAAGGTGTCTTCTATTCTAATTGAGGATACTAGAGAAGTCAACATCGGTTCTTTAGAGATCCCCAGACTTGTTCACATTGTTGCATCCCTATCGCAAGACCAAGCTAACCTCCTCTTTGAGGTCTTAAGAGAGAACATTGCTCGATTTGCATGGTCATATTAGGACATGCCAGGACTTGATCCAAAGCTTGTAGTTCATCATCTTGCAGTCAATCCAAAGATCAAGCCCGTTAGACAAAAGCTTAGAAAAATGCACCCCAAGGTGGCATTATTGGCCAAAGCTGAGTTAGAAAGAATGTTAGCTGCTAAGGTTATCTGACCTATCGACTACTCAGAGTGGATCTCCAACATGGTCCCTATCACTAAGCCTTCCGATGACATCAGAATCTGCACTAATTTCAAAGATCTTAACAAAGCTTGTCCAAAAGATGATTTTCCCTTGCCCAACATAGATATGATTGTAGATCTTATAGCTGGACATGAAATTCTGTCCCTCATGGATGGATTTTTTGGGTATAATCAAATCAAGATTGCAGAAGAGGAACAACATAAGACAGCATTCACTACCCCTTGGGGAACCTTTTGCTACAACATGATGCCTTTTGGCCTAAAGAATGCTGGGGCTACCTATCAAAGAGCTATGACAGCCATTTTCCACGATCTTATCTATAGCATTTTGGAGGATTGCGTGGATGATTTCTTGGTTAAACCTCACACCTTCATGGATCATCTTGCTGACCTGGAGAAAGTCTTCTGACAAGCTTCTAGGCTTTCTAGTTTCTAAACAAGGTATAGAGATCGACCCCAAGAAGGTCAAGGCCATCTTAGACATGCGTCCTCCCCAGACATTGTGACAACTTCTCACTCTTCAGGGAAAGCTTAAATCCATTCGACGCTTCATCTCCCAACTTGCAGATAAGTGTACGCCATTTGCACATTTACTGAAGAAGGATGAAAACTTCAAGTGGGATCCTTTATGTCAATACAGCTTCGATCATCTCAAGTGGTATCTCATTAATCCCCTTATCTTGGTTCCACCAGTTCCTGGTCTTCCCTTGATCTTGTACATATCAGCAACGCCTACTACTCTAGGGGCACTTCTAGCACAGCACGATGACTACGGCAGAGAAAGAGCCATCTACTATATCAGTAGAACCCTAGTTGGTTATGAACTCAATTATACTCCTATGGAAAAAGCTTGTTTGGCAGTTCTTTTCTCAACTCAAAAGCTTTGCCACTACATGCTAAGTCATACCATCCAACTAGTCTCAAAGATCGACCCTCTCAAGTATATGCTCTCTAGAAAAACACTTACAGGCCGTTTGGCCAAATGGGTTATGCTCCTTAGTGAATTTGACATCCAGTATGTGGACCAAAAGGCAATCAAAGGGCAAGCTATAACAGATCACCTAGCTGATGTGCCTCTAGTAGATACATATCCTTTGATCATAGAATTTCCAGATGAGCATATCTGTCTAATTGAAGAACAGCTCCCATGGAAACTTTATTTTGATGGCTCATATACATCTCATGGATCAAGGGCAGGAATATTGTTGGTCACACCTCAAGGAGATTACATTCCAAAAGCCTTCAAGCTACAATTCCCTAGCACCAAAAATATAGCTGAATATGAGGCTCTCATAGCAAGATTAAAGATAGCTGCAGAATGGAACATCATTGAGTTACAAATCTTTGGCGATTCTCAGCTCATCATCAAGCAAGCCCTAAATGAATATCAAACCAAAGATGAAAAGCTATTACCCTACAAAGAGCTAGTTGATCAGCTAACCCAACATTTTACAAAGCTTCAGTTTACACAAGTGCCTCGAATGCAGAACAAAGCAGCAGACGCTATGGCTACTATCGAATTTCTCTTGAAAATTCCCCAAGTGGCTACATAGTATGAGTTTTTAGTCGAGCAACTCCTCACACCTGCCTATGTGAATGATGACTCAAACCGTGTTTGTATCTTGGTTGGTCCCCAATCCCCTTGGTACCATGAGATTCATGCTTACCTTAAAGATGGTATCATCTCCCCTCACCTCACACGTACCCAATGCCAAAACCTCATCCAAAAATCATCCCACTATGTTATCATAGCCAATACTGTATATCATTGAGGTTATCACGATACTCTCTCTCAATGTTTAGATGAAAATGAGGCCACGATGGCGTTAAAAGAAGTACACTGAACTTTGTGGTGCCCACACGAGTGGTATTGTCCTCGCGTGGAAAATCCTTAGAGCAGGATACTATTGGCCTACCATTGAAGAAGACTCCTGTGACTTTGTCAGAAAGTGTCTCCCATGTCAGTAGCACGCAAATCTTGTGCACGCTCTAGCATAGGATCTACAGCCTATTGCACCACCTTGGCCTTTCACTTGTTGGGGCCTTGATCTAGTTGGAACTATCACACCTCTCTCATCTGATGGACATAAATGGATAATAATAGCTACAGACTATTTCACTAAGTGGGTGGAAGTAGTCCCCCTAGTCTCAGCTACAGGAGTTCAAGTCTCCAAGTTCATCTTGTACCACATTGTTTGCCGCTTCGACATCTCATCCACCATCTTCACCGACCACAGAGGTAACTTTGAAAATCTCAACATGGAAGAATTATGCACTTCCCTCCGCATCCATCACCGCTTTTCTAGCCCATATTTCCCACAAGGTAACAGCTAGGCAAAGGCAACTAACAAAACCCTCCTCAAAATCCTAAAGAAAGTTGTCAATGATTTCAGATGCAATTGACACCTACAAATAAATCCAGCCCTATGGGCCTATCGAACTTCCTTCCATACATCCACAAGCACAACTCCATACTCCTTAGTCTATGGTGCCGAAGTAGTACAACCCATAGAGGTTGAACTTCCCTCCTTGTGCATATCTTTGCAAGGAAAAATATCATATGAAGAATACATAGTAGCTTGGCTCACCTAGCTAGATCTCTTAGACGAGAAGCGACAACAAGCCTATGGTCATCTCACAGTCTATCAAACTCGTCTCAAAAGGAGTTTCAACAAGAAGGTGCTCCCACGACACTTTCAGTAGGGCGACATGATCCTCAAAGAAAATATGAAAGTCCAAGCTGATCGAAAAAAGAAAGGCAAGTTTGAACCTACATGGCTTGGTCCTTATGTTGTCACTGCTTCCTTTGGCTCTGGAGCCTATCAGTTATCTACACCGGAAGGAGAACTCTTGAATGATCCTACTAACATCATTCATCTCAAGAATTTTTATGCTTGAAGATCCTTGGTATAGCTAGCTTTTGAAAATACAAACAAAAAAAAAATAGTAAAGAGGAATAAGCGTCCAATGGTGAAAACTTGACAATTCAAGCACCTTGGATAGGTACCTTAGTGAAAACCTGGTAATTCAGACACCTTGTGTACTAAGACTAATCCATTATCTATCACTATCCTATCCCTCATCCATTCACCCACCATCACATAAAACACCTACTTGTTCCCTTGGTGTTCCAACCAAATATCCAAAATCTAATGAAGCTTGTAAATACCTCCTGTACAGCTTGTAAATCTTGTACCTCATCTTGTAAATTTTGTACCTCAGCTTGTAAATCTTGTATCATCCCTTGTATCATAGCTTGTATATCCAAAGCTTGTCCAAAGCTTGTACCATATTCCAGCTTGTATTATATACCAAAGCTTGTATCCTAGTTTGTATCCTATCACATGCACACAAAGAACCCCATTTTCACTTAAGCTTTTCACAAACCATCTACCTATCTGCCTATCAACTATTAAAGACATCCCACCCTTCACAAACATTTCCATCTCACAAAAACCACAACATGAAAAACCTTGTACATTTGTAACATATCTTGGTCTGTCAGCTTGTACATCCTCTTTAGCTTAGTACCATTGTATCTATCTAGCTTTCATGTAAGTTTCTCCTTGATCAGCATCTTGTACACATCGCACAAATCTTGGTTAGCTATTCCAATGCATCCTTTAGCTAGATCTCCTATCATAAAAGTGTTATCCTTCTTAGTTCAGCTTGCCAAGTGCATCACTCATCCAAATCCACCAGCTTAGGTGCTCTCTGATAGATCCTTGTAGGATATAGCTTTCCTCATTTCTGATCTTGGTCCATTAGTACATCATCCTACCCATCTCAGTGGCAAATGGTTCTCTTTTGGATTTTTGCTTTCTTTTGATTTGGAATCTTCCCTTTTGGGTCTTGAAGTATCTTTTCCAAGCAATCTTTTTGTTCCCTCCTCAAGGTTGTCACGATCTTCCATATCATGGTATGTTGCGAATGGGGCACTCTAAGCGTAGGATTTTGATCAAGTCTTTCATTTGTTTCCTTTTTACTTTTGGGTTACCCAGTGTCAGTTCCACGTTGTTTCCTTCGAGTTTCATGTGTGATGTTGGGGCAATCCTTGTGTGTTTTTTTCGAGTCAGTCCGTCAGTCCTCTAGACAGTTGGTGACACAGCCTTGATATTCTTAGTAACCTTGGAAATTAACCAACAATCCTATAGCAAATCTAGTGCTCAACTACATGGTGGTACTTCTCTTTGAAGTATCCCCCTGCTCAAAAAGCTTCAATGGAATCTATTCATCTCCATTATCCCCCATCCATATCTAGCATCTATCTCTCCTACCCCAGCTTATGCATCAATATCTCTTTGAATCAATCTTCACTTTTGGCTTTAGGGATCCACAATCCTAGTCTTAGGGATCCACCAATCCAATCAATCCACCAAGCCTCATCTTTTGAGATCCACAATCCTAGTCATAGGGATCTTCGCAACCCATCTTCTGCCAATTTGACTCTTTGAAATCTTGTTGCATCATCTTTATAATCCCTTCATCCTTCTCCCTATCCTGGATTCCTTTTTATAGTGCTCCGCTCCTTCATCCTCCACCTTCCCTAAAGTCTTAAGCTTGCTTCCTCTTATGCATCTGATTCTCCTATATCATTCTCCCATAGTGAGAGTTTGAACTAATTTAGCCCCTTCTCTTTGCCAATCTGAGTCTCCTTGCTTATCTCGGATTCTTGTATTTTTCAAAAAGCCATCAAGCCTCGTTTTTCTCTCCCTGCCACCTTCTTGAGGGGGCATCTCATAGTCTAGTCTCTTCTTCTTATCCAAGACTGGGGCAACTTTGTTGCTAAAACATCTTCTCCATGTCGTTTATATCTGAACTTCTTTGAAATAGTGTTGTTTCAACACTATGTCAAAGAGGGGCAAAATGTAGACACCTAAAAATCCTTTAGAAAATAAAGTATTTTTATTTTCTGAAAAAGTCCCTGATGACATCATCATTTATTAATTAATTATTTATTTATTTTATTTATTTATTTTTATGTCATTAAATCCCTTTATCTTAATTAAAAATATTTAATTAAGGAATCCCTCCCAAAAATGTTTAAATCTTACTTAAACATTATTTCCTTATTTATTAATTATTTAATTAATAAATTGACCAAAAATCTCAAAATAAATAATTTATTTATTTTTTGCCCAAAACTTGGCCAATTTTCTTAAGACCACTAACCTCTTCCAAAATCTTCTAATCCTTCTTTAATTTCGATTAAAGGCTAATCCCATAATTTCCTACCCCTAATCCCAACTCGAAATATTTAATTAAGATTAAATATTAATCCTCATGTTTATTAAAAATATTTTAATAAATATCTCCTCAACCCAAACCCTTGAAATAAATAAAATTTTATTTATTTTCTAAAAACTTCATTTATCTTGATCCTCAGAAGTTCTAGACTCTTCTAGAAAGTCTTCATCCTCATCCAAAGCCTAGACTCTTCTAAAAGATATCAATCCTTATCTTTAACCCTTATCCTAATCCCCCCTTAACCTTGTCACATTCCCTAAACATGGGTTAAGACTTGCTAACCCAAGCCAAAGTTAACAAATATCTCCTCCTTCACCCACCCTCATTTATTGTCATCCACTTGCCCATCTCTAACAAGCCTAATCTAATCTTAACCCAAGCCTAATCCAAGCCTTAATCATTTGCACATTCTTAAGTCAAGCTTAAGACTTTCTCAATCCAACTCAAGTCAAAATATCTCAACTCTCTCACAAATATCCCAACCATAAAACTTTATGAAGCCCACAAAGCCATAAATGACTCTTACAAGCCCATTCATTGCTCTTACAAGCCATTATGAGGGTCTTTATGAGCTTTGAGCCTCCTTTGTTGACCCCTCAACCCCTCTTGCTCTAACCAATGACCCTATGACATGTGTCACTCCTTGATTGGCTGTAAGAAAGCACAATCCATGTGCTCTCCTCTTATCCAATCTAAACCTTCCATAAGCTTTTTCCCACCCTTGCATCCTAGCCCTTGATCCCTCAAGCCCTGTGCCTATTTAAGGAATCCTCTCCCAAGTCATTTTAATACAATTTAGAAAGTAAAGCCATAATGCCATTTTGAGAAGCCATTTTTACATCAAATCCATTCACCAAAATCTATCAAAAATCCTCCATTGAAGCCCATTTGAGCATTTGAGCATACATACATAATCAAGCCATCTTAACTATTAGACACACATCTACATCAAGTGATCATCCTAATTGAAAGAGCCTATCCATGGCTCATATTCTCATTTGAGGACTTCACTTTGTCTCTCATGAAGTTATGTTAAATTAGTATGCAAATGCTTTTTGATTGTTTTAATTTAGTGTTTCTAACATACTAAAGTAGCATATACAACTAAATTCTCAATTTGAGTGACACCTTGGAGTATGTTTCCCTTTTCTATGTTCCTTCTGAATGGAATAATATTGCTAATTATTTAACCAAGTGGGCCTCAGAAGGATTGGATGATTAGAATGTTTGATAATGTGGCCAATTACCCAAGGAGTATACCCAAGATCAAGAGAGGATTATTAGGGATGATAAGTTGGCTTACTTTTGATCATTAGGGATCATTCATTTTTTAACCTTCTTGTTTTATGCATTTTCTCAGCTTGCAAGATCTTTTTAATGTATTGTTATTCTTAAATTTTAAAAAATTTACTTTTGATTTTTTTTCAAAAAAAGAAACTACAAGTTTATATAGTATATATTATTACTCTCTTCTTATATACTCATGAAAGATGAAATTCCTTGAATGGTCATTTATATAATTAATAAAAAATCATATTAATTTGGAATGCCATAAATTGATACATACACATTGAGATATCATTAACTACAATCCACACTTAAAGTAGAATTGTAATGATAAATATTGACCCAACCTTACTTTTCACATACCAAAAAGTATACGCAAATACAAAATGAGGCATATATGTTACAAGTTCATCCAAAATTTCAGCATCCATGCAATAGAGAATCAAGATAAAGAGTTAACATGAGCAAATGTGATGTATTAGTTATTTTTAAATAACTAAATAATTCTTTAAACTTTTGCATCTATTATTTTAAAATATTAAAAAGTATTCTATTGTCAAACTAACTTGGTAAAAAATGTGAAAATCAAAACTTTGTTTTCATCCTAAATCCAGAAAATTTTTTTAGTGTGACATTTTTTTTTTCAAAAAATTATTAAATAACTTGAGATTCATGAATTTTTTTTTTTTAAAGTATATTTATGAGGAAATCATATATGATGTATGGAGAAAATGAATAATCTTTATATATTAATATGTCAATGAGAAATATATTTCATTTTTAGAAATTTGGTTGATATTTCAGCAAATCCTTTTATTTTATTAAATTCAATAGTAAAAAGGATTTGTCAACTTCAAGATGAAGCAATGGATAAATTTAGAATAACATTTAACTATGTATGTATGCATTCTTAAATTTAACAATTTATATGATAGGAACTCAAGTTTTTTATTTAACAAAAGAAAATAAGGGCAACTGTGATACATTTTTAAAATGTTTTAATAAATAAATAGTTCTATATGAAACTTTGGTATATATCATTTTATAACATTAAAAAATATTCTCTTATCAATGTAATTTGGAAAAAGAAATATGAAATTCAAATTTGTTTTCATCCTAGAATATGATACTTTTGGAGTCAAAAAAATATCAAAGAATTTGAAAGTTACAGATGTCTTTCAATATGTATATCTATGAAGCAATCAGATATGATGTATGTAAAAAATAGAAAATCTTGATCTCTTAGTATTATAATAAAGAATATATTATATTTTTTGAATTTCGATAGTTTCCTCTACAAACACCTTCCATTTTATTAAATTCAATTAAAAAAGTCTATCAACTTCAAGATGAAGTTGTGGAAAATTTTAGGATAAGGTTTGCATGTTTCTTTTTTCAAGTTTTGGGACCCTCACTTTCTTAAATTGCAATAATTCTAAGGAATATTTAAGAGAGTCCAAATTTGAGCTAGAAAATTAACATGTTTCTCATCCAATCTAAAGTTTTTTTAATGCTATTAATTTTAGTATAGTTCCCTAATGGATTGATTCTACTATTTAATTAGTATAATTGAGGGTCAACTCAAATCAATTTTATTGTTCATAAAAATAACATTAAACATGCAAATTAATTTGAATGTGATTAATGCTTATTTCTATCAAATTGATGATCTTATTGTGTATTATATTCTCATTCAAATTTTGAAAGAATAATAAACTCATAAGAAAAAGTATTGCTTGCTAATTCTGGATAGGTTTCATTTTCCTTTTGTGTGTGTGTGTGTGTGTGTGTGTGTGTGTGTGTGCGCATATGTTTATGTGTATATATGTATGTATGTGTCTGTGTGTTTGTGTGTGTGCATACATTCATACATATGAAAAAAGGGACAAGTTCAATGAATCTGTGTGGATTGGACCAGAAACAAGTAATTATTTTGTGCTACATTATATATTTAATTGCTCTAAGAAAATTAAAGATGGGTAAATTGTGGCGTACTCTTATATACAAACGATGAAGATATCGTAATGAACCAATTTAACATAAACTAAAACTCTCTTAAATAATAAGATTTATTAAAAAGAACTTCATACTATTAGTAACAATAAATCAATTGGTTCTAAGTTTTGTAGGGAGGAAGGTGGTGATAAGGAGGATGAGGATGATCCAGGTGGATTTGGGAAGGATTTTGTACTGAGGGTAGCTTGTTGTTCCCCTTGCTACATTTGGAGGCTTCTAAATGGATTTGCGTTTCTGAGGTCCATTTGGCATCTTTGGAGTCTCTTAGGCAGATCATTGATCTTTTGGCATACTTGGGGTACCACCGCCTTTATCTAATTGCTTGGTCCCTTGTCTTGGTGGATTTCTTTGGTTGTGCACCTTTCATTATGTCCCCCCCGTCTCTTTGGTTGCGTGCTCATGATGGAGGTGGTCTGATTTGGACCATAAAATGACTTCCTCCATGTGTAGGGGCTTACTCCTAGTGGGGTTTGTTTCCTCTATTATGCATGCTCTCAATGATATCAAAGAAACTTATAGTTCTTGGTCAGTTACTAGGATTTTTAGTAGTTGGGGTTCTCATGGTGTGGGTCCCTCTACTTTTCACTTATGGTTTCATCCAACCTACTCGGTGGGTTTGTGGTGTGTGAATTACGAGGTGTTGGCTAGGGGATTTAGAAGAGGCTCTCATCCTCTTATGCTTGTTTCCTTGTTTTGTCCTGATACCATAGTGGGCAATTGTTTAGAGACCATGTTGTTGGGGCTTCTCCCCTATGGTTGCAATTATTGTGGTATGGTTTCGATGGAGGGTGAGTGATGCAGGAGCATCCTAGGCTTTCTTGTGATCCTACATGTTGGGGGTATTTGGCTTTGAAGCTATGGACTCAGTCACCAAAGGAGTGGTGCTCGATCGTTGTTGAAAGTAGTGTTAGTCAAGGTGCTCGGTCATTGAAGGGGCTCGGTCACTGAAGAACTTGACAACTATTGTTGCTAGGCACTCTCTGTTGTGCTCGACATGTGGTGGTTGCTTAGCATGTGTTGGTTGCCCAACATGTATTGTTTCCTCAGCATGTGTTGGTTACTTGACAATGCTTGGGAGTTTGCTATCACTCGATAGTGTGTTGGTGTCGATTGGAGTTCTTGGTGCATTTAGCATGTGATCATGACGTGGATTGATCTGAGAGTTTGTGTGGACCCATGTGTGGTCTTGGTCATCTCTTCTATGCGCATGATCTTGGTTGTAAACTTGGGGCTTGTCCCAAGTATTTTTGTGTGGTTACCGCGAGTTAACTTCGGGTTAACATTTTGTATTTAATGTTTGTTGTGAGTTGACTTGTGGCTTAAATATGCATTTAATGATCGTCTAGCTTGGAGAAAGAGATAAAGTGGAGGAGCGAACTTTGAAGAGCTAGTAGCTATGGCTTGGAAAACAAAGAGATTGCTTGGTACACTTGCAAGCACAAGTTGAGATCTTCCTTGGAGGTTTTTACCAAATTGCAGTGTTGGACAAGTTGGGATTAGTGTTGTGAGTTGGATCTTGTGGGATCTTGCAAAATTGTTATTGTATTTGCTACTGTATTTGGCTCTAACCAGGAAGGCCTTACAACCAAGTATATTGCATGTAAGCAATTATTTTATAAATAAAGAGTTGTGATTTGGTATCAAATCTTGCATTGTTGTTATCTTGTGTCGTGTTTCCATTGATTGTCTTCTCCATTTCTTTCTTAGAATGATAGGGCTAGCCACCTTATTAACTGCTTTAATTATAATAAACATTAAACTAATTACGCATGATGTATATTGATAGTTACAGCCCAATAGAATCTTATTAGGTAACCCTAACTACAAAGTAAAATTTAAAAGATACATACGCATCGACCCTTACCTTTCACATGTTGAAATTATATATACAACACGTAAGAGAATATGAACTTTTCAGTCCACGGGGAAATTCACCATCCAGGTTCCAAATCATAGAATGGAGTCTTTCCACGTAAAAAGCTTTGAATACAATCGTACACCCATCAAGCATAAGCCACACAAGCAACAAGTGACCGTAAGACGTACAAAAGTACCAGTCGGAAGATCTTCCAAGATCTCGTGAAATCATTCCATGTCGTTTGTTATTAAATTTAGAGAGGCCACGCCGCGCTACGCTACGGTAGAAGGATAAATATTGTAAAAATCTTTAATTGAATAAGTTTATCCCCTTCTCACGAGGATGAGGATGGCTTACTAGTTCCACGATGGCGACTACTCCAATATGTAGGGATTGTCTAGTGTGTGTTTTCTATCATTATTGCTAATGCTAATAGTAATAGTAAATAGTAATGCTAAATGTAATACTAATGCTAATGCTTGAGAGCTGTCAATGTGGCATGTGGAGTGTATGGGTGAATGGAATTCGTACCAACTAACTATCTACACCTCATCAATGATTGGATCATGACTGCTTGATGAGCATGGTTTGCTTGATCTCGGAGCGCACTCTAACATTACAGACAAGGCTATGGATGGCAAAGTTCATTTGTCTTGAAGCATCCTTTTGTTTGCTTCACAATCAAAGAGTTAATATCGTACCATTATTTAAAAGGGCGCCCTAAGGACACGACAAACTCAACACAAGGAGGTGTTGTCCATTCCAAAGAGGAGAAAAGGTTTGTCCTAGCAATCTAATTTGATTGCCTTATAATGGGGACCCTTGAAAACCCCTAGAGAGAAGGCATGATTTGATGAACGAGAGAAAGATGCTTAATGGTGATAAACATAACATGATTGTGATTATCACCATGGCGTCGATGAGAGAGGACAAGAGATGGGGTAGCAATCTAGAGTTGATTCCGAAGAGAAAACAATTGGAAGTAGAAAATGACATGTGAAGCATGAAGACAAGATGGATTGTTGAGAATAGCGGCCAAAATGAAAGGAGGGCCCCTCGTACACTTCCCCTGCTGTTGCTCTCCGGACGAACCACATCAACTCCTTTGTTTTCTTCCCCGCTGCGTGTTTTCGATGGGGACAATGCTTTAGCTGTCTTTTCTCGAGATATGCCATTTCGTCCACTGTTTCTTAGTAAAACTATCAACGGATGCACACACCCTGCGCGCCGGGGAGAACCGTGCACGTAACATGGATATTTTTCTTTGCATACGTGCTTCAATGAAATCAATACGTTGCTTGTGGATTGGATTTCCAGGCTGTAATGCATTGATTCCAAGGAATAAGACAAGGCCGATCCTTCCCACGTCCCAGATGATGATGTTGTTTTTTCCATTATCATTCATCACAGATTCGTCTTCTTCTCAAGATTTTAACAGACTGGGGTTTATAGATTCGAGATTTGAGATTCCAGATTGTTTTGAACACTTGGAGTTGGGAGTTTTTGTTATGCGCCCGGCTGGCCACACATTCCATCAATCAATTGGTAATCATAATGTGTAGAGACGGAGCTGTTCATCCTTCCAACGTTACGTGAGTGTAGATACCCGTAGAAAGCCTAGTTCAAGGCTTTTATTTTTTTTAAATACAAGACACAAGATGTGGACCAGACGTACACGACAAAACTTTAAAACTGAAAAGAACCAGAGTGGGCAGAAATGATTGATGATGTTGCTTCAATAACAAAAGCAAAAGATACAAAATCTTACTGCAATGCTAGAAGAATTAGATTGTTCCCAGAACAACTTGAAAAAACACTGGAAAAGTAAATAAAAAACTAGAACCATTAATAAAATGCTCTACCACCACACTTGAAGTAATTGTTTACAATTTGCTGAAGATATATACAGTCTTCTTGTCCAAGATCACAGTTTCGATTCTTCAATAACAGCCGGCAGTGATATATCTATTATCACGAAAAGCTTAGAGCAGAAAATTGTTGAAAGATAATATTTTTTTTCGCCTCACAAAAAAAAACCCAATAGTTGTATAAAGCAAAAGAAATAAAATTTTTAGAGGCATTCAAGATTGGTCCATCCATAGTGCTGAAGGAGCCTGTTGGCTTCCCTCAAACCGCTATAGTAAGCTCCATGAGTCGTTGAATAATGTGTCCTGTGCGTGGCTTCCCCTGCAAAGAGAAGCTGCAGGGGAGGATTCAGGGCAGCTTGTGAAGACCGCTTCGGCAGCGGCTCTGCAATTGTATCAATGTCCTGCCCGCTCGAACCCACTGCCACATAACTGTACGACCCTCGAAACAGGGGATCGAATCCCCAACCGCTCCTCAACACTCCACTGAAATCTCCATTTATCTTCTCTTTCGCTCCAGACTCTGATATGCACCCCTCACTCTTCATCTTCATGTTCACGCCATTGACGACTCCTCTCTTCTCTTTCCCCCCGTTGTTATCTCTGACACCGAAACTCACCAGAGTATCCGAAACTCCCTTTATAATTTCCTCATCAGATAGACATTCGAGCTCCAGAGCCTCTTCTCCAGCAAACCAGGCGAGCAGAACGTTGGAAGTTCTGTAAATGGGACACAAAGACACCGTTTTCCTCATCCACCAGGGGACCTTGCTCTTCTTCTCTAGCCCCCCGGACTTCCCGAACACGAACTGGAGAAAGGGGAAAATCACACCTTGCTGCGATGAATCCACTCGGAGGAACAGCTTGTTGACGACGCCGAAGCCGAGCTTGGAAATGGCATTGACCTTGCAGGAAGGAAGAGGGGGGGCAAAGAGCGCAGGCTTGCTCTTCCCCGTTCCGGCCTTGAGCACGCCCAGAGACACCGTTATGATGACGTGGTCGGCGTCCATGAGAGACCCGTCTTCGAAATGAATGCGCACCGGCGTCGACTCCGACCGAATCTCGTCCCCGTCGGTCCATTGAATTTGAGCCACTTTCTTCCCGAACTGAATCGCGGCGGCCGGCAAAACGCTGGCGAGGGCCTTGAGGACCGTGGAGTAGCCCTTCCCGATGGTAATCTGCTCGCCTGGAAACTCCCTGTACTCTTTCTCGGCCTCGAAGTCCAGGTCCAGCAGCGACCCGGCGGATGTGTATGTCCTCTCCGTGTTCTCGTGGATTGAAAACACGCCCTCCTCCACAACCTTCGCACTCCATTGCCCGTTCCCGTTCCCGTTCCCATTCCCATGAGTACTCCCCTCTTTTCCCTCCCAGTAGCACTCCAATCCCTGACGGACGAAGGCGCCAATGCTGAGGCCCCCGTCCTCGTTTCTGGCGGCGCGCTTGACGGCCTCCCGAGCAATCTGAGCCTCTCTGCCGTGGTCACAAGGCCTGGCCTGGGCGACGTCCATGAGACCCTTGTACAGCTGCGACATCGACTGCACCACCGACGGATCCACCGTCACTCCGCCCTCCGCCTTCACGACTGTCTCCTCAGGAAAGCCGTCCATGCGCTCCCACGGCATGTCGTGGTCGACTAGAAAGTCCATGTCTCGCGCAATCGCGTGGACGGGGCTGCCTCCAATTCCATGGATCCAAGTCGCGCCGAGCTCGACCCTGTTGCCGCCGAACTCGGTAGAGCTGATACGCCCTCCGATGCGGTGGCTCGCCTCCACCACCACCAACGAGCAGTCGCCGGCGCTCCGAGCGAGCCGGTTCGCAGCGCTCAGACCCGCCATGCCGGCCCCGATTATCACAATTCGCGGCTTCCTCGCCACCATTGCTTTTCCTCAGAACACACACGACACTCAGAGGGGAAGTGTGGGGGAGAGCTGCTTGTGGTGTGCGTGCGGGCGACCTTATAACAAAAAAGAAAAAGAAAAGAAGAAAACTATGTAGTAGTGACTGGTAGCTTTAAGCCCTCCCCGAATGGACAATACTGGTCAAATTCGAATAAAGACGAGACTCTCCTTTTTGAGGTCGACTGGGGTACCTTATAATACCCATACTAGCCTACTTACTCTAATTATGCCCTTTCCTCTTCTACACACCCTCCTCTGCCTCCTACTACTCCACCCTGCCCTCACGTATTTTTTAACCAAACGGGACTCGTTGCATTTTATTACAAGAAAAAGACAACACTTATTCGTAATCGACACGCTGGAATCCGCGAGTCCCGGGCCGTGGTTCCTGTAAGCCTCTATCGTAGGGCGGGCAGGTATGTAGTTCCTGGTGTTATTGTCATTATTTATTATTATAGTTGAGAATCTGAGAGACTATGCGTCCGTCGTACGTGGAGAAAAGGATACAGTGGACCGAGGCCCAGGCTCCCTGTTTTCTGTTTTCTTACTTCCCTGCCCTCGCCAAAAATCGAATGCAGTGCAGTGCAGTGCAGTGCAGAGCAGAGCAGAGCAGTGATTGATTGAATGAATTGATTGATTGATGAGAAATAGTGGCGGAAGCTATGGCTACGCCCCCGTACCCGCCAGGGTCCAGGGCCCGACCCCTCGACCCCTCCCCAATGCCCAATGCCCCATGGCCCATTCGCTCCCCGCGAATCCTATGCCTCCACACTATCTACGCTACCCACCCTCTATTGTTTTAGGGCAACGGAATCCATGAAATGATTTGATCAAGTTCACGGATTGTAGGATCTCACGAGCAATATCCTTCATTTTTTCACATTCTCTCTCTTTCATGTTTTAAATATTTTTCGAAAGAATCAATTGTTTTTTTCAGCATTCTAATTTTGAGCTTCAGAAATTTTAAATCACTCACAAATTTTCAGAGTAGTTTATCCCGCAAGTGTATGCTTATAACTAAGGTTTCAAGTCTACATCATTAATTATGATGCCACACAAATATTATTTTGTCAAAGTGTATATAATAATAGAGGTAGATTTCATTCAATTATGGGTAGCCATCATTGTATTAACAATTTAAAAATCACAACCATAGGTGCAATGTTGTCAAAAAAATATTGGACATTAAGTAAGCAAATATAGATATTAAATTAATATGGTGTGGATCAAGTCAACACCCATATCACAACCATGAGAACATGTTCAAGATATTAAGTCATTTCCGGTAGTTATTTTTTAAGTTGTTTTCATTAGTAAGTTGTTTCATTCCTTATACACAGGTGTCATTCCATTTGTATTATTTTAGAATATGTCTACAATTTTTTCCCCCTTAAGTCTCTTGAAGTATCGTTTATCTCATTGGTCTCACAACTAAGATGATGTGATCATCTTTTAAATAGCACAACTACCAATGTCACTTTCCCTTTCATAATTGTCACTAAATTTGTCTTTCCACCACGATCCTTGGATTAGACTATTTCATATGGAGAAGGGCACTAGTAATTATTATAGCTAACCACACCCAAAGCTCTTAATTAATATTCTTGCATTTCATTGTCTTAATGTAACTTAACTATTTTTTATGGTTATTGTTCTCACTTCTAGTAGAAAGATGAGCATTATAAGATCCATTGTACATACAAAGGTCAAAAATGGTCATTTCAATGTATTGTTCAAAACATATTTTGTATTACTCCATTAACTATTCCCTTTGATAATTAAATGGACTATTAACTCCTATTATGAATTGGGCAAAACTTTAAAAAAAATAAAAATTGATTGTCTCGTTACTCTTACCTTTCTTCGAATAATTGGTATATATCGTGAACCTTCAAACTATTTTTGTATTGTTGTTAGTCCAGGCAGGGCACTAATGTTTTTTTTTACCCCCCCTGCCTATTAATTTTGACAACAATTACTCTATTTCTAAAATTATTCTTAAAATTCAACAAACTTTCTATTTTAAAATTAATTTATGTTGATTTATTACCTTTTTCTAATTGGTCCATTACATTTTTGGTGGGGTTTATTTTATTTTTCCATTTCAAAAAATACAATATTTTCCAACATGCATTAATGAATTCATTAATTGCACTCTATCTTTTACATATTTGTGACAACTTCATTATTAATTACAACTTTATCTTTTGTATATTTGTCACAAGTTCATTAGAGTCATAAAATAATTAAAGCTTTATCTTTTAAATATTTGTCACAAGTTGATTAGATTTATTAATAAAAAATCATGTTTTTATCTTTCACAACAAAATTAATGTCTTATCAATATTAATACCACAATTTTTAGTTTTGAATATAGTATTTAAAAATGTTAATATATTTTATATTATTTTAAAAATTGGTTTTATATAAATCAATAATTACTAAATTTGATTTTCTATTAAAATATATTATTGCTATTAAGAATTGTATTGCTTTATATATATAAACTTTACTATATATCAATTAAAAAAATTTAAAACAATTAATCTCAAAATTTAACTTATGTAATAAAATTTTAAAAATCTTAAATTTCTTAGTTAAAACTCTATTCATTCAAATCTTGCAATTTTACAATACATTACATTATGTTGTATATTTTTAGACAATGGGTAGTCGCCACATTATTCTATAAAATTAAAATTTAAAATGTTAACTAAAAATCTAAAGTAAATTTGCTAAAATTTATAACTTCTCTTTTCAAAACCATAAATTTAACATATATTACGTCCAATTTGTTTTCCTAGAGGAGGAACTCCAGCTCTCAAAGAGCTCTTGTTTATAATTGTAATCGTACAATACCCAAAGTAAGCACCCGGGAGTCGAAAACTACTTCAATTATACAAAATTTTAGTAACTTTTACAAAATTAACTAAATGGCTTTCGTTACCATGAAGAACGGTTTTGGTGACTGCCTAGCTGCTGCCCTAAGAACCCACCTCTAAGGCAGCCATCTTTTGCGTTCCTACAAATTCTTTCTGATTTGAAGATTTAGCAGCCACATCGAGGTCTGAGAAACCATGAGAGCGATGTTGCAAGAGATGGCAGGTGCCTCGGGAGGCTCGTTGGCGTAAATTATTGGCTTACTCCACAAACCTCACTTGCCCCGCCCCAAGTTTTAACCACCTCATGACGTCACTCCTCGTCATGCATCCCCCCCTTCGAAAACATTCCCGATTTCGCTGCCGTTAACCAGCACTAAACTCTAAATCACATACGCCTACTTATCACGCTCGTCTATGCATCCATACATTTTTCAACGGGTCAAAGAGCGTCGCCAAAGTCCCAACGTGGGCACACTTTAGTCTCAGCCGAAACCGCGAAAAGGAAAACCTGGTTCGGCAGCATTTAGTACATGTAGATGTGGATGTAGGAATCCCTCTCATCTAGGCCGTAGAATCACGTGCAGAGAAAGTGATGTGGGGAGAAGGTCACATCAGCGGATACAGTAGATCTCCTCGCCATTTAATCATCGTGTAATCTTACGTTTTTAAATGACTAGTGCATCGAACTTATCGTAAATCTCCTCAGTCAAACATGCAGGTTTCCCAGAAGTAAATGAGGTACCCAAACTATAGAAAAAAGCAGAGTTCCCACCAACCCACGTCCAGAAGAGAGTAATTCATTGCCCGTGGTCCTTTCAATAATTAAGATTTTGATTTGGCATTTGCACTTCACGTGAACCCTAAAAACACACCAGTTGTCCGCCACAAACTGGGTCGTCTCTTTTCCTCTTATAGATGCATCGTGATTCCAACTTCCTCTACCCTATATATAACCATTTTAGTGCTCCTTCCCTGGAGTACGGGACGGCCTGCGTGCACTCCAAGCTCCTCGGAATGAATCTCCACCTTCCACTCTCGCAGGTCATCAGATTAGACCGTATGATAAGTAAAATTAATTAGAGACAGTAGGAAACTGGAGGAGCCTACCCCACGAAGGGCTCAAATGTCGAAATGGGCCACAACGGGAGATTTGACTTTGCTTGCTCGTATCAATTCCCGACTCCCAACAATTAAACAATGCTTATATTCCCTTTAACAAACTCATCTCCTGCAAATTCAATTATGTAACATGTTCCAGCTAAGAAGGGTGGGTCTTTGTTTTGTTTTGTTTCTTTACCCCGAGTTGTACCGCTCAAGAGAATATGCAAACGTGGACTCTAATATTTTCACGATTCTTTTAACATTCTGAGGGAGCATTGAACAACTGCCTGAATGTCAAAATCGCTATTAAATGGAGTGCGTACTTTGAGGAAAGATAAAGGAATCTAGCACATTAATGCAATGCATACCCTACGCTTGGGCATTCCGAGCATAACTCTACGTAGAGTCCACGTAGAAAGTGTCAAAAAGCATTCGTGGGATGTGATTTTCCAATCAGTGTTGTCTCCCTCTTCTTATCGCTTGCTTTTGAGTTTTGAGTCGATGACGATTGAGACTTACACAAGGATTCTCTGCTTTTCACACCTTCCGTCTCAATCACTTCTCATCAGACAATTAACTATTCATAAAAATATTATGCCTCTTATTTAGGCCGCTTAATGATTATGCCATGCTTTACTCGATGTGAATATATCAACTTTTAACTCCCTTCATGCCTATGCTGATGCCGACTCTATAAGGGTCCGTTTGGTTGCAGGAATAGGAATAGGGGAATAGGAATAGCTATTCTGGAATAGAAAATGGGATTATGTATTCATGTTTTCTGTTTGGTTCAGCCAATATTTGATGGGGAATTCGCAAAGTCCAAAATTTATGTTTTCTAAAATAAATAAAAATGGAATTACATATTCCAATAACACCTATTTGGGTGGAATTGTAAAACTTTTTTTTTGGGCCAAAATTAGAATACGTATTCCTATCTTACTTCGTATTCCAATTCTAATTTGCTGCATCCAAACAAGGAATTCAAAATTTTTAGAATTTACATATGCTTATTCCCCTTGTATTCCCGTCGCCAAATAGAGCCTAATGGAGCTAACTGAAATGTAATATTAAAACTAGTACTTTCAACATGGTGTACGCTGATAGGTCATAGAAACAAAAGTAATATTCATCAAAATATCATATTGTATAAGTGTTTCTTGTGCCATTTTAATTAATTTGAGCATATTAGAAATTGTTTTATATGTAAGCACAAATAGAATTTGTATTTGTTACCTATTTTTGCCCCCCGCAAAAAATTTGAAATTTAAACACTTGAGCCCACCCAACGGCCACTTCCCATGTTTAATATTATTTAAATGCCCTGGAAATACAAAAAATAAAACGATTAAAACTTTATAGTATTTCTTTTATTTCCTAATTTGTTTCCACTGGCCTGCAACTTTTCGCACCATCAGATCTTTCGTGATCTACAGTGATAGCTTTCCCGCATTCTCAAAATGCACTAACTTTACATAATATAGGGAAGCCCCTTTGTGACGTGTGGCAAGTGAGGCAAATGTTCTTGTGTGGGCCACAGAAAGAAAGAAATGTCAATCTAGCTAGCATTTTGATTGGCGCCTGCTTTCTCGCATTTTGTCTTTTGTCAAACTTCTTGACAATGCAAGCAAGCGCCCTCATGACACATGTCCTAACGACATCACAGAGGATATTCACGTAGGTTCAAAGGGTACGGGTTATGTACACCGTCTGATGCAATGAGATCGAGGGTTGGCGCTTCTTCGCATTATGAATATGCAAGGAGATTAAGGAATGCTGGCAAGCGCCTTGTTGCCGTGTGTGCTTGTGGGGTCAGGTTATTATGAAGCCGCAGGGTGATGCCAAGGTGGTGCCAGGTCATGCTGAAGTGTATGTTGAATGGTTCGTGGGCCTAGAAGTATTAAGGGTAGGCGTAGTGTAATGAGGATCTTTCACGATCATTGATCTTATGGAGATCAACGATCGACGCTTTCTCGCATTATGAAGATGTGAGGAAATTAAACAATATGAGGAAGCGCCTGAAGGACACGTATCCCAACGGGGCCGGCTAAGGAAATTAACAGAAAGGCATTACAGTTAAGGCTGGCAGTTATGTGACCACCACGGTCAGGGTTTTGAGGAGGTGGTGCAATTAGTTGGTTTTGAGCCAGAAACGAAGGAAATCAAGTTTTCTTGCATGATTTGATCCTCATGATCAATTCCAACTACTCTTAAATGAATGCTAAACCCAGGAGAACACTCCACCACCCCAGTTTATCCATCTACTTGGTCAGAATGGTTTAATGGCATCATTTCTGTCAGGGCCCTGTTTCAACAAAATATTAGATTTCATTGTATCTGAATTTGTGCCCAAATCATAGTTTCTCCAGATCTTTATCAAGACTTAATGGCAATGGTTGTGGAGTAACTTCAGTTAGAGAACATCTCAGTTATGCCTAAGCTATAAAGGCGATTTTTGTAGATTTTGTCTTGTTTGGTCGAATCTTCTCTGTTTTCTCTGATATTGCTCTGCAATTTCACTATAAATCCCCTTTGCCTCTGAACTGTATGACATTATTATCTCCTTCAGCCATTGATGTGAAGTGCAAGAACTATTTTCCTCTTATTGGTGTATTGTAGATATCTGTAATCTTGCATGATTGTATCTCTTTTGGCCTATGAATGGTATATAAGTGAATCCTCCCTTTCCTTGTGTCATTCATTTGAATTTTTTCTGATCTACATGTGATTGTTAGATTAAAGCAAGTCTGAATGTGTATATCTTTTGGTGTCATGATGGTTCAATAATGCATGTATGGGCAGAGATTGGTTTGAACACTCTATTTTTGGTGCATCACCCCCCTTAGGTTAGAATAGGTAGATTTGCTTCTATGCATTCCTTCTCCCTTTTCCTCCCCAAGAGTAGTTAGGTGCACCCTGATAGTAAAGGAAGTCAGCCTTCTTCGGAGACTCAATCTCACAGTTCAAGTCCACAGCTTGGAGGTTGTTTCCATGTTTCACAAGGTTGTCCTTAGGTAAAAACTTTGGACAAGGGTGAAAACTTTTGTGACAATAGTATTAAATTAAAAAAATTGGAAATTAATGTTGCTTTAACAACAATGGATGGAAATTAACTTGAATCTTGCACGAAGAAAATATAGTTTTTTGGCATTTCATTGAGTTTTAAATTACATAATGTATTTTAGTTTTACATTTTCCACCATTAGTGTCCATTAAGAGTCAACATTGTACTATAGAATACAAGAAAGACGAAATCTAACAAATTGTAGGAGGAAATAAAGTTTTTCTTACATAGAACATACTAAAGTTTCATTATGCAACACGATACTTGAAGGAGAAGAGATATAGTTACAAATAAGGCATATAACTACAATAGTTGAAGTGTGAAGTGTCTTCTATAGACTTGAGAAGTTATTCAATTGTATTGCAAGTAATTATTGTAAGAAGTAGTACTATAGAGAACAACATCCAATTAGGATGAATTTAAGTTACAATAAATAGTAGGAAAATATTGAATTGGTAGATTTTCCAAAAGAAATGTAGCGATGAAATGATTACAACACAATAATTTCATCTAGTTCTATAGTCTTCATCACTGAGTTGAATCTATAAACGATGTAAAATTATAAAGGATTAGAAATGTGATTGAATGTAAAGAATGGAATAACATGAACTATAAAACTATTAAAGAGGTTGTGCATTACACAAAAAATACCTGAGAACCATGGGAGAGAAATTGTAAGTGACCCTCTTATTTCTTTCTAATAATAGTGTACATGAATTCTTTTTCATTTTGCAGTAGCATTCGAAAGAGGAGGAGGATCAATGCAAATGCATTGTAAAAACTTGACTCTAGAGACCATTGTAAAGATTAGGCCTTGCCCTTTAGTTTTACCTATATTTTAGTTTCATTATTGGAATCATTCTCATTTTTGAGAGTTTGCTCCTCCTTGAACAATTTATCTCCCTTGTGTTTCTCTTAGAAATGTTTCACTGCTAGGTAAATCACTTAGTACATAGTGCAATCTCATAGATGTAGTGCCTCTCCCATCTTGGGAAGATGGTAATATCTATCAACACCTAGGATTGAATGAAAATGAGGTAAGACTGTGATATTAAGATATTGTTTACATAAAATATGTGAGTTTTAAATAAGCTCTTATGTGTTCTTCATGTTCTTCTTGTTTCATAGTGCGTGTTATATTTATTAAATGATATTGTATACATGCATCATACTTTATGTATAGAGATATATCCTGACTTACATAAGTCTGCATCATATGTATGACATAAAGCCTTGTTATATCAAGCATTGAACAGATGACCACTAATTCATGTGAATTTGTGTGTGTGCTTCTTAACTATGTATTCTTTAATTGCATATATATGCCCATTACTCTCCTTTTAAGGCCAAGTATCACTTCCTTCAAGTGGTCTTAAAAGTTAAAATGAGTAAACTAAAATTTAAGGCCCATCCTCATATAACTTCGATGTGGAATAAGAATTGTATGAATATAACTTATGTTATGATAATAGTATACAACTATGAACCCTCATTTAATGATTACAATAATTGTATAAGTTGTACTTAATTCTATGTGTTTTACTAAATTGTTAGTAATCAACAAATATTAAACATCAATGATTATTCTCATGATGTAGGAGCATCTTGGGTATTTGAGAAATCTTGCATCAACCAAAAAATTTTCTTTTTTTTTTGTACCAGTTTGTTATTGCTTTTTTTTTCATGTTATGCACAATTTTCATCTTATCAAGGACTTGTTCTTGATCATTTTCCTAAATGTGGAAATTCTTATGTTCTATGTTTCTTGAGTTCTGTTTCATTCTTTGTGGTCCTATTTTCTTGTTGTTTTCATCTTGTGTAACATGTTGTTCTAATGGGCAAGGCTTCCATTGAATACATGATGTCTTGCACACTTAAAATATTACTCATAACACACTTGTGGACCTACCTTTAAGTATGCATCATTTCATATTACCGTTTGCATGGATTTTTGGTTTACTCTTTAGAGTATGGACCTATATTATAATTAAATGCTTGACTAGCCAACTTGTGACTTAGCTAGCTATAAAAGAAGTTATCATAGATGTAGGAAAGTAGAATGAAGGATAGAAGATACAAGATACAAGCTAAGGCTTTGAGATTGTATAATTCTTCTTTTGTATAAGATCACAACCTTGAAGGCCTCACAGTTGGGCATGTTGTGGTTTCTTTATATGTGAAGTAAAATAATTACACCTGAAGTAGGTTGCAGCTGGCCTTGTATTTTTTGTGGTTTCATTAATCTAAGTGTATCTTCTATGTGCATCTCTGAGTGAGGAGTGTTGATTGGGTTAAGATGAGTTTATCTCACATTTTTTAGTTAATACCTACACCTCCCTACATGAGGTGGTATCAAAGTGAGTTCATTTCTAAGGCTTGGATCGTGGAGAACTTTGTTGAATTTGGTTGTAGGGTGGTAGATGATTAGGTGAACCCACAATAATGGGTTACACTTTTTTGGAGGAAGGAATTCATCCAAAAAAAAAATGGTAAAATGTTTTCTCAAGGAGTTTTGATAGAAACCCCTAAGCACTTTCGATCAAAAGTAACATTTTTTAGCTATAGGTTTGATAAAAAATAAAGTGCTTTTGATAATACTTTCTTAAATCATATGAAATATTTGAAATAATTTTGATAGAAACTACCTAAAATAGTTTCTATAGAAAGTGCTTTCTATAGGAACCCCCTAAGTAAGCAAATTTTGCAAATTCTAAATAATTTCTATAGAAATCCTAGCTTGGGGATTCAATTAGAGGGTGGAAATGGAAAAATTAAGCCATGCCCATTTGCATTGAACAAGTACTCAGAACAAAATTTTTAATGATTATAGATTTGATATATTTTTATTTAATTATGTACATATTTTTTGATGTGAATCAAATGTATCTTTATTGGCCAAAATAAACCTTTGTATTAGATGTTCACGGAAAAATAGTAAGCGAGAGAATAAAAGTTCTAATAAATAATAAAAAGTTTTGTATTCAATTCCTCTTTCTATGAAAAAAAACTAAATTCGAAATCAAATAAATACAAAATAATTTACATGCATAAAAAATAATGTATGTCAAAATTAGAGTTAGGTCAACTTTAAACATCAATAAAATATGCAATACTAAAGATAATGACATCAAACCACCTCCATGGGCTTGGTATGGATGTTAAAAATCTAAATTCAAAAGAATCACATTGATATCTATTATAGAAAAAGGTTACATGCATAAAAAATGGAGACACTTTTTGAAAATCAAGTTTTTGATCACGTACAATTTTCCATGGGAGAGAAAATAATTGAATCAAATAAACTCAAAAAATAAAATTAAAATATATTTAAAATCTACATAGAAAATCCTAAAAGAATCTAATTTACTTCATCTTCAAATTTGTAATTATTAAATGGTAATTTGTATTTGAAAGTGAGTTTTTTTTTTTCAAAATGATAATTCAGTGTTCATTTAGGCAAAACCAACAATTGTGGGTCCACCCAACTTGCAAAATGTTGTGATCTTGAAGAAATATTGTCAAGATGGTTCATGGTAGAGGAAATGTTGATAATGCTATCATGGACATGTTGAGGCAGATTGCAGTGAGAATTTAAATTGTGGAGACAACACAGGGAAGAGGTGTACATCTTGAAGATATTAGTGATGATGAAGAAATCCTAAATCCTAACCCTAAACCCGAGCTCAAATAAGATGAGGAAAGGCTTCTAAGAGTTTTTTCTAGGGTGAATGCTAGACCCATTATTGAATTTTCTTTCAATGATGGAAGGCTTGAGACTAATGTTGTATTAGATTGGATCACTAAGATGGTTAAGTACTTTGAGTATGAAGGCACTCTTGATAATAAGAAGGTTAAGATAACAGTCACAAAATTGAAGGTTCACACTTCACTTTGGTGGGATCATTTACAAACTGAGAGATAGAAAAGGGGAAAAGAAAAGATCAAGACATGGGCAAAGATGATTGGAAAGATGAAGAATAAGTTTCTCCCTACTGACTATCAAGTTAATTTGTTGAGAAGGATGCAAAATTTCAAACAAAGGGACATGGGTGTGAAGGAATATACTGAGGAATTTTACAGATTTGTTGCCCCACTTTTAATCCCGTAGTAATTTGGCAAAGTAGATGTTCCGTCATATTTGGTCCTATCAAGTCAATAAGTCTTCCCTCTTTAGGTGATGATTTTCTCCATCGGGTTTCCATCCTTCCCCCTTCTCGCACATTGTATAGCCGGGTGGGTTTTCCTCATGGTCATAGTTCATTTGGGTAGTCTAGATCCTTACTTGATGGAGATTCTCAAAGGATACTACCTCAGATAAATTTACTTGCAGATCATATGGACTGAATATGAAGAAAGATGAAGGGGCGGAAATTTCAATTTTGCCTTCTCCTTTTGTGGACTTTCGCACCTTGAAGGTAAAATTCTGCAATGAGTTTTAAATACGATTTGCAGATTTCAAAATAGAAAGGTGAGTGAAGTTATAGACAAGTCAGTTGATTATCATCATATTCTAGCACGGGAATCATTCAGAAATTGCCAAAGTGATCAGAAAAGGCATTGGCAGAAAACTAAAAACTGACTTCTCCTCCTGCAAACTTTCGTAGTTGGAAGGTGAAACTCCGCCAAAAATGTAAATGCAGTCTACAGGATGAATTCAGAAAGAAGAGTTATGTTTTGCTTAAGATCATCTAAAGTTCAGGATGTTTCAATGATGTGAATGATTTAAAACCTGTTGAGATGAGTAAAAGGAATATTTGCGAAAAACTGAAAAATAACTTCTCCTTTTACAAGCTTTCGCAACAAGAAGTCAATTTTCCGAACAGGCATAACTAAAGAAAGTAAAGGAAGTCAGTGGGCCCCACTTCCGTTGGCGAAGTACTTTTTCTATTTTTCGAAGGCTTAAAGCGAAATAGTTAAGACAGAAAAGACTAAACGAAGGCTTCACGGGAAATTGGAAATTGCCTTCTCCTTTGCAGAGTTTCTACCTTCAGAGGCGATTTTACGCATTGTCCAGAAAATTAATCTTGCAGGCTTGGTTATGTAACAAATTAATCACAAGAAGCCTAAAGGATATAAGGGAAGTGAATACTCACATCTGAAAAGGAGTCTAAATGCAGAATCGAGCTGAGCGGATTTCACCCTAGGGAGTACTCCGTTTTGGTTTTTTCGAAACAGGGTTAAAACGGGAAAGTAAGTCAGTAATAAAGAAAGTTACCGTTAAGCCAACGGAAAAGTGAAAAGGCATGGAGGAACCCATTATAACCATCAGTCTAACGGATTGATCATTTATTTTGCTTGTGTGGCGCAGATCCTAAAAACCTAACGGGTAAATTGAGGTTTCTATATAAAGAACAGTATAACCGATCTTCAAATTACCATTTTCTTGATTTGAATCATTATGTTGTTGAATTGAACATTGCTAATACAGTACTTGCAAAGCTATTTATTGCAATCATTTACATTCTCAAGTTTCATAGTCTACATCTGTTTGATTAAATGGTTCGTTTCTCTGGATTTGATGGTTTGGGTGGAGTCCGATCAACATGGCAGAACATCACAGATACTTCACTCCGCTTTTATGATATTCTAGATTTTTAGAGAAGGATAAGGTCTGAACCAATTCATCCTATTATTGAGAAGCTCCGTGGGAGTGGACTGGTGGAGGCAGCTGGATTTCCTGTGGCAGTTCAAGCTTAGGAGTTGATTGTCAAATGTATCAATCATTACAATCTAGACACTAAGCAGATTCTGTTGCCTGATTAGAGTGTATTGATTTCAGTTGATAGGCAAGCAGTGGTGAATTGTCTGCGAATCCCAAAACGTGAGGAGTTCTCCACACTGACAGTTGGAGGAGCCATATCAGAATTCTCTTTGAAAAAGATGGTATCGAGGAAAGAAATCATGAAGTATTGGTTCCAGAAACCAAGGGGAGTCAAGAGTAAGGTCCCTAAAACCCTTTTTGACACTGATCTCAAGCCAGAGATTGTGGATATTATGGTTCTTTTGCATCGACTCAAAGGTGAGGTAGATGCCTTTAATTTTGTAGAGCAATATTTTTTCTTGGTGCAAATTATTTGCTCGGATTCGCAGTATATTGAATGGACATTTGAGGTCAGTGAGCAATTATCTAGGGCTCTCAGTGTAGCCAAGTTTTATAATTCATTTTATATGTCTTCCTTCCTGATATATATGTTGGCTTCCTTACAGTTATGGCCAGGCTTCCCTAGAATTGAGGACGTGCCGGGTAAGTGCACCAAGTTGTGGTGCCAAAAGGGGGGTATAAGTGGACACCTTTTTCCTGAAATCAGCAAATTCTGGACTTCAACAAGAATTTGAAGATAGTTACGCTCAAAATTTTAAGATATGACAAAAACAAAAGTCGTAGTCCTTTGAATCTAGTTACAAAACTACTAATTTTTTTTCAAAATGGTTTAGTTTTAGGTCCTCAAAAAAGGGGCCCATAGAAAGTGGTACTGTTTATTCCAAAAAAATATAACATAGTACAAAGTGTGGCTCCCCTAAAATTTTAACTTTTTTTTTGAAATTCTTTAATCGCTCTAGTCAAAAGTTACCTAACACTATGTAGTTTATCCCAGATTTTTCGGGTAATTTTATAATGTGTATTTTTTTTTTAATGAATTTTTAAATTAGACCCATCCCAAAAACATGAAATATCTGTGTGCTCCCCCTAGAAATGATTGAAAACTAATCTAAAATCAAAACTTCTTTTTTTCAAAGTGTGTAGAATGGAGTCTAGTTTCTAAAAAACTAAGTTGTTACAAAATTCGATGAATGAGCTAAAATCTACAGCCCAATTAGTACATGGTGGTTTTTGACAAAAAATGAACATACATTCAAAAGAAATTATAGATGAAAGACTTAAAATAGTTCAAATTAAAAATAAATTATATGGTTAGATAGCTAACACAGAGACCTATAATGTTATGTAACCTAATCTTATCGATACCCAACCACGAGGAATCTTGAAGGGGAGCACACAAGAAAAATCAATCATTTTTTGTATGTTTGCTGGAAAACACGTCTCAGACCTGTTTATAAACTCCAAACCTTTGGGTTGGATCTCCAAGGCAAAACCAAGCCTTAGGCTTGGTTTTAATGCAAAGCTTTGAATAGCGCGTGCGCCCTATAGCGTACACGCCCTATTAAAACACTATTGAATTTGAGGTAGTGCGCACGCGCTATAGTGCACACACACTATTGAGACCTAAATTGCAAACCAAGACCAAGAGAGAGCTGGGGGGGTGGGGCGAGGGAATGGCTATTTGTGTGTGTGAGAGAGATAGAGAGAAAGTAGGAAATGGGAGAGGGGAGAGAGGAAGTGAGAAAGAGTAGGGGTGGCAGAGAGAGTATAGGATAGGAGATAGAGGAAATGTGAGAGAGTAGGGGTGGCAAAGAGAGTACAAGATGCAAGAGAGAGGAAGTGTGAGAGAGAGAGTAGAGGTGGCAAAGAGAGAGTATGGGATGGGGGAGAGAGATTGAAAGTAGGGAATGGGAGAGAGAGGAAGTGTGAGAGAGAGTACAAGTTGGGAAAGAGAGATTGAGAGTAGGGGATGGGGGAGAGAGAGAGTAGGTGGTGGGAGACGGAGTGGGAGAGGAAGAGAGAGAGAGAGGAGGATGGGAGTGCATGTGTGTGAAAGAGAGAGAGTAGGGAATGGGAGAGGGGGAAGATAGAGTAGCTTGAGAGAGAGTAGGGGATGGAAGAGAGAGTAGGCGATGGGAGAGGGAGTGGGAGAGGGAGAGAGAGAGGGGGGATGGAAATGTGTGTAAGAGAGAAAGAGAGAGAGTGTGAAAATGTGAGAGAGTGTAGGGGGTAGCAGAGAGAGATTAGAGAGGGAGAGAGTGAGTGAGAGAGAGAGAGAGAGAGAGAGAGAGAGAGAGAGAGAGAGAGAGAGAGAGAGAGAGAGAGTGAGAGTAGGCAGTGGGAGAGGGAGAGTGAGTGAGAGAAAAAGTAGAGGATGGGAGAGGAGAGAGGGGGGATGGGTGTGTGTGAAAGAGAGAGAGTAGGGAATGAGAGAGGGGAGAGAGAGATAGAGAGAGTAGGGGATGGGATAGAAAGAGAGTAGGCAATGGCAGAGGGAGTGGGAGAGGGAGAGAGAGGGTGGATGGAAGAGAAAGAGATTAGGCAATGGTAGAGGGAGTGGGAGAGGGAGAGAGAGGGGGGATGGAAGTGTGTGTAAGAGAGAAAGTAGGGGATGGGAGAGAGTGTGAGAGAGAGTAGGGGTGGCAAAGAGAGAGAGAGTGAGAGTAGGGGATGGGATAGAGAGGGAGAGGGAGAGGGAGGGAGAGAGAGAGAGAGAGAGAGAGAGAGAGAGAGAGAGAGAGAGAGAGAGATAGTAGGCGATGGGAGAGGGAGTGGGAGGGAGAGAGAGAGGGGGATGGAAGTGTGTAAGAGAGATAGAGTTGGGGATGGGAGAGAGTAGGCAATGGGAGAGGGAGTGAGAGAGAGAGAGGGGGGGGGAATGGGAATGTTTATAAGAGAGATAGAGTAGGGGATGGGAGAGAGTGTGAGAGTTTGAGAGAGAGTAGGGGGTGGTAGAGAGAGCTTGTACAAGATGGGGGTGAGAGAGAGAGAGAGAGAGAGAGTATGAGAGAGAGTAGGGGATGGAAGAGAGAGAGTGAGAGCAGGGGATGGGAGAGAGAAAGTAAAGAGGGAAAGAGAGTACTTGAGAGAGAGAGAGAGATAGTAGGTGGTGCAAGAGGGAGTGGGAGAGGGAGAGAGAGGGGGGATGGGAGTGTGTGTGACAAATATAGAGAGTAGGGGATGGGAGAGGAGAGAGAGAGGGGGGGATGGGAGTGCGTGTCTATGAAAGAGAGAGAGTAGGGGATGGGAGAGGGGAGAGAGAGAGTAGGGGATGGGGGAGGGAAAGTAGGCAGTGGGAGAGGGAGTGGGAGAGGGAGAGAGAGAGAAGGGGAATGGGAATGTGTGTAAGAGAGATAGAGTAGGGGATGGGAGAGAGTGTGAGAGTGTGAGAGAGAGTAGGTGGTGGCAGAGAGAGCTCGTACGGGATGGGAGAGAGAGAGTGAGATTAGGGGATGGGAGTGTGAGAGAGAGTAGGGGATGGGAGAGAGAGAGTGTGAGAGTAAGGGATGGGATGGGAGAGAGAGAGAGAGTAGAGAGGGAGAGAGAGAACTTGAGAGAGAGAGATCTAGTAGGCGGTAGGAGAGGGAGAGGGAGAGAGATAGGGGGGATGGGAGTGTGCATGACAGATGTAGAGAGTAGGGGATGGGAGAGAAGAGAGTGGGGGGATAAGAGCGTGTGTGTCTGTGAAAGAGAGAGAGTAGGGGATGGGAGAGAGTGTGAGAGTGTGAGAGAGAGTAGGGGGTGGCAGAGAGAGAGTACGAGATGGGAGAGACAGAGTGAAAGGATGGGAGAGATAGAGTGAAAGAATGGGAGAGAGTGAGAGAGAGAGAGTAGGGGGCGGCAGAGAGAGAGAGAGAGAGAGTACGGGATGGGAGAGACAGAGTGAAAGGATGGGAGAGAGTGTGAGAGAGAGTAGAGGATGGGAGAGTGTGAGAGAGAGTTGGGAATGGGAGAGAGAGAGAGTAAGAGTAGGGGATGGGAGAGAGAGAGTAGAGAGGGAGAGAGAGAAATAGTAGGTGACCTGGGAGAGGGAGTGGGAGAGGAGGAGAGAGAGGGATGGGAGTGCGTGTGACAAATCTAGAGAGTAGGGGATGGGAGAGAAGAGAGAGGGGGGATGGGAGTGTGAGTGTGTGTGTGTGTGTGTCTGTGAAAGAGAGAGAGTAGGGGATAAGAGAGAGTGTGAGAGTGTGAGAGAGAGTAGGGGGTGGCAAAGAGAGAGTACGAGATGGGAGAGACAGAGTGAAAGGATGGGAAAGAGTGTGAGAGAGAGTAGGAGGTGACAGAGAGAGAGAGTACGAGATGAGAGAGACAGAGTGAAAGGATGAGAGAGAGTGTCAGAGAGAGTAGGGGATGGGAGAGAGTGTGAGAGAGAGTTGGGGATTGGAGAGAGAGAGAGAGTAAGAGTAGGGGATGGGAGAGAGAGAACTTGAGAGAGAGAGAGTAGAGAGGGAGAGAGAGAACTTGAGAGAGAGAGAGATAGTAGGTGGTGGGAGAGGGAGTGGGAGAGGAGGAGAGAGAGAGATGGGAGTGCGTGTGAGCGATCTAGAGAGTAAGGGATGGGAGAGGGGAGAGAGAGAGTAGCCCAAGAGAGAAAGAGAGAGTAGTGGATGGGAGTGTGTGAGAGAGAGAGTAGGGGATGGGAGAGAGTGTGAGAGAGAGTAGGACATGGCAGAGAGAGAGAGAGAGTAAGAAGTGGGAGAGGGAGGATGGGAGTGTGTGTGAGAGATCTAAAGAGTAGGGGATGGGAGAGGAGAGAGGGTGAGAGAGATAGAGAGAGTAGGCAGTGGGAGAGGGAGAGCGAGAGAGAGTAAAGGATGGGAGAGGGGAGAGAGAGAGAGTGTAGGGGATGGGAGAGGGGAGAGAGAGTAGGAAGAGAGAGAGAGTAGGGGGAGAGAGAGAGTAGGGAGGGTGGAGAGTGATGTGTTCTCATATAGTACGTACGCGCTATAGCGCGTAAGTACTATGTGAAATCACCTAAAAATGGTCAAAAAGCAACTTTGGGGCCCGTTTCATTCATTCTCTGCTTTTGTTCTGTTCTGCACTCTGTTATCCCAACAGAAATTGCAAGTTTCAACACAGCAAACACTCTTTCAAGGTGGCAAACACTATTTCAAGCTAACAAACACTATTTCAAGGTGGCAAACACTTTTGGAAGCTAACAAACACCAAATTCAATCATTGGATACACGATTTGAAGACTTTTTGAATATTCCTTGTATAGAAAAGGTTAGTGCAATCTATTTTAAATATTGTTTGTTGATATATAGATACAAATTTGATTATAATTTGACATGTTGTTTAATATATAGTGAATTCATTGAAATTTTATGTTTCAATGAAATGTTATTTCGAAATGGTTAGAAATTTGACAAGCCGTTTTATATATATATATATTGTGTATTCATTCAAATAATTCTAATTTTTATATGTATTTGAATAATTTGTAATTTTCACATTTTAATTAATTCAAATGTTTGAATAATTTGACATGTAGAAATCATCATCATGCCAAGGAAGAAACCAAAAAATCAAACAAATGAAGATAGGGAGAGAGATTTGGCAATTAAAAGAGATAAAATGAAATTACTACGTGAGCAAAGAAAATTGCAAAGCAATAATGAAGAATTGACTTTCGAAGAGGATCAAGAACTACCAGTACCAAGAAACAAAGAGGAAGAATTGGAAAGACAAAGAGAACGAATGAGACTGCTACGCTCAAGAAGACAATTGAATTGTGAAGCTACACCATCTTCTAATGTTGGAGTCATATCGTCCGCTACACCATCTTCCAATGTTGAAGTCATATCATCCTCTCATGTTGAAGAGACACTGATTTGTAGATCCGACGATAGACACACTCCATCATGTCATGTTGAAGGCACAACATCAACACATCAAGTAGGTGATATTCCATCTTTTGCATCTTATTGCCAAGGCACATCATCTTCGGTTCAAGGTACGCAATACACTCAACCTTATGTTGATGTTCAAAATGTTGAGAGAATTGAAGAGATTATAACACCTTCTAGAATTCGTTTTAGAAGATCAAAATATTTGATTGATATTGATAGTAACATTTTGAAATCAATGCCTGACAAGATTAGCAAGCGTACTTGTCAAAGAAAAGTTAATCGTATGTGGAGATTATTTTTTGATGAATTAAATATTACAGGTCAATGCCAATTATTTGTTGAAATGATGAAGAATTTAAAATTTAGGCCTATCATGAAGATTCTTGGGCTAAGAACGATGGATGATTCAAATGAAAAAAACATTGTAAAGAATCTAATGAATGCTTATGACAAAGTGGGTTCTAAATCACGCACCAAAGATAGTAATATCGCAAGACGAGTACTTACATCGACAATAGTAAGTAGCCAAATGAAGAAAGCTTGACTCATGAGAAAGACAAGAAAAATATTAAAAATTGGTAGAGGTACTCTAAGGAGAGCCATGCTAAGGTGTGAGAGATTGGAAGATCCAACAAAAAATGAGTTATGGACATTTAGCGGTAGACTACCGCCAAAGGATAAAAAAATTAGTGAAGCCTTGAAATCATTGATCGAAGATTTTTGGAAAAATAACACACATGTTTTCCCTAATCAAAGAGATGTAAGAAGGAGGATTGGTAGCCAAAATCGTGAGCCACATGCAAAACATTTTTTGGACACAACTCAGACACAATTTTTTGCAAAATTTATTGGTATGTATTCTCAAATTCGAATAAGTCAATGTTTTTTTGAGATGGGTAAACCTTTTTATGTGAAGATAAATCACACACGCACAACTTGTTGTTGTAGGATACATATTGAATTTTCTAACCATTTTGATGTTTTTAGGAATATATGCATAATTTTGCATTCTCAGTTTGTTTTGCAGGATTGTGACATAAATGAGCCACCAAGATCTTCAAGGGAATTCATATCCAACATTTTATGTGAAATAAGAGACGGCCAACAATTTTACAAGACATCATGCTTGGATGGTACGTGCTTATTTTGTGGTTCTTTGCAACTTTTATCAACTTGTCAACATATGGATAGTACACATGCAATTGGAAATGAAATAGTAGATTATGGAAAATTTAAGACAGTGACATATGCTCTAAAAGATGAGAAACATGGTAAAAGATGTGATTTAGTCATTGAAAAGATTCCAGTGTATGAGTTCATGAAGATTTTTCGTGAAAATATTATTTATGAGTATGCAAGGCATACCCATAGAGTTTGATGGCTGGATTTGCAATTCAAGTTGTGCAAGGATACATTTCCACTGGATACCATTGTTTCAGTTGTAGATTTCACAGAGAACTACACACTACAACCACAAAATGAGGTGCAAGAAAAGTATTATACTTCTCAACAGGTTTCCATATTTGTTCACATAACATTCATGCATTCACCTACAAGTACAGAGTATGACAGGAAGATTTTGACGGAGTACCATTTTTACATCAGCGATGATCGATCACATTCTATGGAGTTCGTACATGGTTGTTTTCAACTATTTTATGGAGATTTGGCTAACAGGGGCATCACATATTGTCAACACATTATTTGGCCAGACAATTGTGCATCTCAATTCAAGAATGCACGGATGTTCTATTGGTTGAGCAGGATGCACAAGTTGTGTAGAATTCAATACATGTGGAATTTCACAGAGGTTGGTCATGGAAAGGGAGAGCACGATGGTGCAGGCGCATGCATCAAAAGAGCCTTAGCTCGTGAAGAACTAAAGTACAAAGATGGAGCAATATTGAAAGATGCAAAATCCATCGTCCAGTGGTGTAACGCTACAATGGGTCTAGGTAAGGAAGGTGAGTCTACGGTTCGTAGATTTTTTGGGTTGATAGATAATACTAACATTGCACCATATCAGGATTGTTGCACACTAACAGGATCTAGTGAGTTGCACTCTTTTAGAAGCTCTGATGCAGGTTCATGGAGTATCCACACACAAAAAATGGCATGCTATTGTCCATCATGTGCAGAGGAAAATTGGGATGACTGTGAGTCGACTGAATGGGTGGACAAATGGGATATATGGGTTTTGGACCCAATTGACACCTATCGTCCCCCACAGGCACTGGAAATGGTACAGATCGAATCGTCTATTGACTTTGACCACTTGTCTAATCTAGTGCAACCTGGTAATATATATATTTATATATCTTCGTAATTTCAATATGTAACTTTATAACTTTTACGTAAGTATTTTCTGAATTAATGACCGCATTTTGTACATTTGTCACTACAGGCCATGTTTTTGCTGTTATTGCACCTGAAGACAATGAAGAAGGGACAGATTATTATTTGTGTCGTTGTGTTCAAGCCAAACAAAAATTGGATCACTCAGTTATAGATGGTGAAGGTTTAGAGTACCATGTCGGTGCGGTGGTTGTAACCGGCACATGGCTTAGACGATATTCTATGAAGAACCCTAACTTGTGGTTATTCAAGGATTGGCAAACAGAGAGGAAGATTCTTCATTATTCAAATCTTGTTGTCGCATCAAATGTCCACTTGATAAAATATGGTAGAAAACCACATAATAAGAATCTTTGGAGAGTTCGCGAGTCAGACCACAAGGCAATACTTGAGACATTAAAATGTTGAGCAGATCCAGTTGGCTCATTAGATTGAATATAGAGAGAGGGAGAGAGAGAAAGAGTGATCAACTAGATCCAAATACATTGTTGCAACCTCTTCCCCAAGACTGTCCAAATGACTAAGGTGGACCGTATTGTTATGATGTGTAAGTGATGAGATTTAGTTTAAATCATAGATTTTATGTTTTGATTTGTTTAGAATCTAGATTTTATGTTTTGATGTCTCCAATTTTTTTAAAGCTAGAACAATATTTTTCATATTTTCTTATTGTGACGATATTTTTCTTTCATTGCATGTTCTTTTGGATGACAGGAGGGAGAGAAGAAAAATAAGTAGATTTCCAAACAGCCAGCCACCCTTCTTCATGTAATTTATTCATTTAAGGTAAAAGTCCCATTTCCTTTGTTTGGCTTTGGTATTTGGTTATTTAAAGTCATTATTCTAGTTGGACCTTCGTATGTTTGAATTTGGGATTGTTTAGTGTCTATTTGTTATGATTATACTGAATTATTAATTCTACGATGTTTCTATTATTTAATTATTTAAAATAAATTAAAACTTTTTGTATAAAATTATTATTTTTTATTTCTATCTATTTGTTATGATTATTTCTATTATTTAAAATAAATTAATTCTATAATATCTCTATGATGAACTATTTATATTTCTAAACTTTACATATTTTACACCATGACCAACAATCAAACTATTATAACAATACAAATACATTTAAATAGTAATGTAAGAATGGTTTAGTTCACATAAAAAATAAGTCTATCTTAGATATTCTAAATACATCACAAAACTTTATCGCTTCAAAAAAATTGGAATTTCTCCCATCTACTTGAGTTCCCATTAATTGTCCATAAAACTGGGAAAGGGAATAGGTGCTATGCTCCCAATCCCAACATCCTCCTGTCCACTACTAGGAGATGTGTGTAATGTAGGATTCAGCTCCATCAACTTAGTCATTTTTTTCACTAGTTGATTGGGACTCTCACCATTTGTTGCCAACTATGGTGACAATGCTTGGGGTTACACTTATTAAGTAAGAATATTTCCTAATCTAGGGATTAGAGCATTGAACATATTAGAATGTGATTTATGCTATGGGAGAAGAGGTATGTTGGGCATACTAATTGATTCTAGGGCTAGTGCAATTACATCTCCTTCCACTAGTGTTGTAAATATAATTTCTATAGTTGTTGAAGGTGCACCTCCAATATTTGGTCTATATCTCTTTGAAACATTTAGATTATCCTCTCTTTCTTTCCTCTTCTATTCCTTTAGTGCAACCTTCTCCGCAACTCATTTTCCCCTCTCTATAGCATCTAAGATCTCATTTCTTGCAATCTTTTCCTCTCTCCCATCTTTCCTATCCCTGATCTTCTCCTTCATGTAAAGTGCATTAGCCTCAAATAACTTCTTAGTCTCTCTTGTTCCTTAGAATTTTCTATCCTTTTCTTTGGTAGCTATAGGAATCTACTGGGTAAACCACTATGTTGTTTTCTGTCTAGTGGCATGTAACGTATAAAATCAACATCTCCATCATAGTCATTTTGGGCCTGGGTATCAAAAAATTGTTAACGATTTATTTCATCATGGTTGCCACCATTTGCAAAGCATTAGATGACGTCCTTGGGGTCAACATGTGGTGGGGATGGAATTAAAAGGGAAACATTTTCATCCCCACAAGTATTTGGTTACCCAAGGTTTGTGACAACCTCCTACAACCAATCTGGTTGTGAATCTTGCATTAGCAAGCTTAATCTAATATCAATGTTTGTTGTATGCTCAAGGTTTTATCTCCTATAATAGTCCACTGGCTGGTTCAGGTTTTCTGGTTGGGTATTTTTAGGTGCAATTGTACCTAGTCCCTTCATATTTCGTCCATAACTCCTCAACAAAGTGTTAATTGGTTCATCTAATAAGCCATTGATTTTTAGGAAGGATTCAATAGTGATTTCCTCCCCCTCGCTTTACAACTCATCAATATTTGCATCATCTACAGTAGTTGTTTCTTCTGATCCACTACTTGTGGGTTGTGGTTTAGATCCCTATTTTCCATCCTCATCAACAATGAAGCACTTTCTTGGGCCTATATCATTCACTAAAACCTCCCTATTCAAAGACCATATCCCTATCCTATCCCTATCATTATGGAAACCTTGGATCATCTCAAAACATCTCATCTAACATGTTCCAACTCCTTGCACACTCTCAACAACTCATCTCTTACACTTTCTCAATTTTGCCTCTTCTAGGCTTGTTCCAACTAGCCCTTGCCAGTCACTAATTTGTTGTTTTCTCCAAAATTTTCCATAGAACTTCCTAAACTATTGGGTGATTAAAATACCCTTTTCCTCACTCTAAAATATACTCCAAAACCAACTACACTTGTTTTGTAAAATATCACTCAAAACTGGCTATTTCAGTCTGCCAACTAGGCCTAGTTTGAGGCCATTTACAAAGCAACTCACAATCCCTTGACTTTTGGAACTCCCATGACCCAAAAAAGTCTTAAGACATGACTCAAATGCAAGGATTCTTTTATTTTTTTGGTCTCATGATCAACTTTACAATGGTTTTTACAAAACCCTCCTTTCTAGCCCCTTTACCCTAGGGCTTTCTAGAACTCTTACTTTGCAACGTCTCTAGAACCCCAAAATGGTTCAAAAACCTTCACTTTGGTTATATTAGATGACTTCAAACATAAAATGCAACTCTTGTTTGGAGAAAACACTAAATCCACCTTGGGAGCAATCACATACCCCTTTTTATGCACTCAAATTTTAGGGAAAACTATGCAAATACTTATTAAATGGTTTCAACACTCAACTTTTCAGATGGAAATGGTTATTATAGACTCAAACCAACAAGAAAAATCCCAAACTTGAGGTTTCTCAACACTCAACAATCAAATTTCAAAACTATTACCAGCACTTACTACTAGGACAATTTCTAGTTTTAATGGTCAAAATCCCAAACCATACAAAGGACCCCACGCTGTTTTTGTATTTGTAAACACTCTTTTTGGAGACCTACAATAACCTCTCTCACTTTTTGGAGATCACACTCTGTTTTTATTTTACGATGCCATCTCGGGTGATGCTGAAACTTGCAATGTCGGATAGTACAAAGTTGCCAATTGCCAAATCTCTCTCACCTTTCCTCGTGGGATCGAACTGTCTGCTCCGTTAGCTCTGTGTGGTCGAGTAAACCCTATCCCCAACCTTTTCCTATCCCCTTCAGTGCTTGAACGTTCTCAGGCACGCCAATCCAGAATGTCCCCAAGGGTCACTAAATGCCATAGGGCTGCGATCTTTGACAGGGCATATCTCAGAGCTCGTGCGAGGTATGGATGCAATTATAGTTCCTACAAGACCATGTTGCAGAGACCTACAATAACCTCTCTCACTTTTTGGAGATCACACTCCATTTTTGTTTTACAATGCCATCTCGGGTGATGCTGAAACTTGCAGTGTGGGCCAGTACAAAGTTTCCAACTGCCAAATCTCTCTCACCTTTCGTCGTGGGATCAAACTGTCTGCTCCATTAGCTCTGGGTGGCCGGGTAATCCCTATCCCCAACCTCGTCCTATCCCCTTTAGTGCTCGAACGTTCTCAGGCACGCCAATTCGGAATGTCCCCAAGGGTCACTAAATGCCATAGGGCTACAATCTTTGATGGGGCATATCTCGGAGCTCATGCAAGGTATGGATGTGATTCTAGTTCCTACAGGACCGTGTTGTGGAGACCTACAATAACCTCTCTCACTTTTTGGAGATCACGTTCTGTTTTCATTTTTCAACGCCATCTCGGGTGATGCTGAAACTTGTAGTGTTGGCCAGTACAAAGTTGCCAACTGCCAAATCTCTCTCATCTTTCATCGTGGGATCAAACTGTCTCCTCCATTAGCTCTAGGTGGCCGGGTAAACCCTATCCCCAACCTTGTCTTGTCCCCTTCAATGCTTGAACGTTCTCAGGCACGCCGAACCAGAATGTCCCTAAGGGTCACTAAATGCCACAGGGCTGCGATCTTTGACGGGGCATATCTCGGATCTCGTACAAGATATGGATGAGATTCCAATTCCTAAAGGACTGTGTTGCAGAGACCTACAATAACCTCTCTCACTTTTTGGAGATCACATTCTATTTTCATTCTATAATGCCATCTCGGGTGATGCTGAAACTTGTAGTGTTGGCCAGTACAAAGTTGCCAACTGCCAAATCTCTCTCATCTTTCGTCGTGGGATCAAACTGTCTGCTCCATTAGCTCTGGGTGGCCGAGTAAACCTTATCACCAACCTCTTCCTGTCCCCTTCAATGCTTGAACATTCTCAGGCACGCTGAACTAGAATGTCCCTAAGGGTCATTAAATGCCACAGGGCTGCGATCTTTGATGGGGCATATCTCGGAGCTCATGTGAGGTATGGATGCGATTCTAGTTCCTACAGGACCGTGTTGCGGAGACCTACAATAACTTCTCTCACTTTTTGGAGATCACACTTCATTTTTGTTTTACAACGCCATCTCGGGTGATGCTGAAACTTGCAGTATGGGCTAGTACAAAGTTGCCAACTGCCAAATCTCTCTCACCTTTCATCATGGGATCGAACTATCTGCTCTGTTAGCTCCGAGTGGCCGGGTAAACCCTATCCCCAACCTCATCCTATCCCCTTTAGTGCTCGAACGTTCTCAGGCACGCCAATCCAGAATGTCCCCAAGGGTCACTAAATGCCATAGGGCTGCGATCTTTGACGGGGCATATCTCGGAGCTCGTGCAAGGTATGGATGCGATTTTAGTTCCTACAGGACCGTGTTGCAGAGATCTACAATAACCTCTCTCGCTTTTTGGAGATCACATTCTGTTTTCATTTTACAACACCATCTCGGGTGATGCCGAAACTTGTAGTGTTGGCCAGTACAAAGTTGCCAACTGCCAAATCTCTCTCATCTTTCATCGTGGGATCAAACTGTCTGCTCCATTAGCTTCGGGTGGCCGGGTAAACCCTATCCCCAACCTTGTCTTGTACCCTTCAATGCTTGAACGTTCTCAGGCACGCCGAACCAGAATGTCCCTAAGGGTCACTAAATGCCATAGGGTTGCGATCTTTGACGGGGCATATCTCAAAGCTCGTGCAAGATATGGATGAGATTCCAATTCCTACAGGACTGTGTTGTAGAGACCTACAATAACCTCTTTCTCTTTTTGGAGATCACATTCTGTTTTCATTCTACAATGCCATCTCGGGTGATGCTGAAACTTGTAGTGTTGGCCAGTACAAAGTTGCCAACTGCCAAATCTCTCTCATCTTTTGTCGTGGGATCAAACTGTCTGCTCCATTAGCTCCGGGTGGCTAGGTAAACCCTATCCCCAACCTCTTCCTATCCCCTTCAGTGCTCGAACGTTCTCAGGCACGCTGAACCAGAATGTCCCTAAGGGTCACTAAATGCCACAGGGCTGCGATCTTTGATCGGCCATATCTTAGAGCTCATGCGAGGTATGGATGCGATTCCAGTTCCTACAGGACCATGTTGTGGAGACCTACAATAACCTCTCTCACTTTTTGGAGATCACACTTCATTTTTGTTTTACAACGCCATCTCGGGTGATGCTAAAACTTGCAGTGTGGGCCAGTACAAAGTTGCCAACTGCCAAATCTCTCTCACCTTTTGTCGTGGGATCAAACTGTCTGCTCTGTTAGCTCTGAGTGGCCGGGTAAACCCTATCCCCAACCTCATCCTATCCCCTTTAGTGCTTGAACGTTCTCAGGCACGCCAATCCGGAATGTCCCCAAGGGTCACTAAATGCCATAGGGCTGCGATCTTTGACGGGGCATATCTCGGAGCTCGTGCAAGGTATGGATGCGATTCTAGTTCCTACAGGACCGTGTTGTGGAGACCTACAATAACCTCTCTCACTTTTTGGAGATCACATTCACTTTTCATTTAACAACACCATCTCGGGTGATGTTGAAACTTGTAGTGTTGGCCAGTACAAAGTTGCCAACTGCCAAATCTCTCTCATCTTTCGTCGTGGGATCAAACTGTCTACTCCATTAGCTCTAGGTGGCCGGGTAAACCCTATCCCCAACCTCTTCCTATCCCCTTCAGTGCTCGAACGTTCTCAGGCACGCTGAACCAGAATGTCCCTAAGGGTCACTAAATGCCACAGGGCTGCGATCTTTGACGAGGCATATCTATGGGCTGTCAATACTTTGACTATACTTTAAGTCAATGATTATCAATATGTGAAAAAATGGAACTCGTTGTATTTTGAAGTACTGAGAAGATGGCCTTGCCCTTCCCCAGGAGTTTCAGAAATGGGAGACATTAGGTAAGAGAGTGAAAATGTTACTATCGCTTCAATGCACATGACGCAATTGGAAATGAAAATTTTGATGGTAATCATTTTGTGATAAGGGAGAGACCAGGGATGATCATTGTTACTATCTCTTTAGTAGTGGAATTTTGTTTTCCCTTGAATTTGGTGGTGGGGGATCAGTGGTAAGACTCCTTGGATATTCCTTCTTATGATGTTAGTGACAAGTGTTGCTCTTTGAAAACACTTGTACAATCTTTTTTAAATTATTAGATAAAAACAGAGAATTGTAAGTATTAAACATGATTAGCCTTTAGTTCCTAGAAGATCTTTATTTCCCCATCAATGCATTTAGAAAGTTAAGTTTTAAGAAGATCATAAATAGAAAAAATTAGAGAAGCGATTTAAACATTTATATTGATTGGAAACATGTGAGTCTTGAGTTTCCTCTACCTTTTAAAGAACGTTCCTTAGCTAGCAGACCTAATTCCACATTCCATAAGATTGTCATTGCGCTAAAGATTTAGGAAACCAACTGCTCTAAGATAAAGCTTCCCGGTCAATAATAATCTAGCCTATTGAGGTACATAATACTTCTCAATTAAACTTGTGTTAATTCAGTATTAATTTTGTAATTAACTACAATTTCAGTATCTATGTACAGGGGGTGACTGAGAAAACTTTTTGAGGTCCAATTTGAAAATATATTTGTAAGGATCTCGACCAAGGTTCACAACTTCGATGATTAATACATTCATTCAGGCTAGAACCTCACTACAAAAAAATAATATATAAAAAAGGTAGTGAATAACGTCATGTCTAGACCCAAATCAACCAATGAAAGTCAAATTAGCATAATGTGGAACAACAATATATGCATTGAGTGGTTTGTCATAAAAAAGCTTCATAGTAAAATTCATGTCTAGAATTAAAAGACCTTAAAGAACATTTATGCTTGTAACACAAATGGCCATTCAAAACTGAATATGATTACAATATGTGAAATAGCATTACAAGAACTTGTAATGCTCTTGTGAACATCGTGTTAATTCTTGTAAGAATTCCTAAGATGCTTGTTATACTCAAAATTTTGTTGAAATTGAATTAATTTTTATCCTGTCGGTTAATTGGCTTAGGGTGATATATGCTTCTTGGATGGAATAATGAGTTCGTGATTAACTCTGTATTAAGATTCATAGCATCTTCTAGTTATTTGCAAAGGAAATTTATAAATTACTTGCTAATGTCATATGGCTTGCTTGAGAAAGATGTCCGTGTTCTTATTGATGGGTACTAATGACTATCCACATTTAGTTCTTCAATATCCTATTTGACAAGCTTTCCATAGACATTTCTTTGCCATACTAAGTATTTTTGAAAACATATTTGAGTAGAAGGACTATAGTAGATACTACCAGAAATAGCTTCTTTGCAGTTTTTGAGAAATACTAATAAAGCAAAAAAGAACATCTACTAGTTGGTAGACATAATGGCAACTCTCTAGAAATTGAATTTAATTTCATACATGCACATATCTAATTTAATGTCATACATGAACATATCTAATTTAACGTCATACATGAACAAACATATAATATAAAATGATAACCAATAATGTCATATACATTAACAAACACATAATATATTATGATAACCAATAATGTCGTATATGAACAAACATATCATATATTAACCAATAATGTCATACATAATATATTTCATACATCAAATATAGAATGTCATATGTACATCAAATGTGTATCGAATATGTCTCTCAGATGCCTATATATATACATGGGGAAGGAAACAAGTCTCTATATATATGTATCAAATATCTCAACTACATCTTTTCCTTCCCACAAGGGGAAGGAAACAAGTCTCTCGACGTCCTCTACCGTCGTGTGGAGGGAGACAGTGGAGATGATGGGGCCCTCTTGACACGCTCACTTGACCTCTTGTTGAGGCTCTTCTCTAGGTCCAACTAATACAAAGAAAGTAGATATGAATCAATATTTATTATACGTTGAAATCAAATATATGTACTCACAAAATCAATTATTTTCTTACCACCAACAAATAGTCACTCTGTAAGTCCACCTCAAATGCTCGTGGACGATCAGGCATGACAAGACCCTACAAAAATTCAATAAATATAATCACTTATAAATAACATTAGAAATTTTGAGATTAACTATTATAAACAACAACTAAAACGAAGAAAATTCTTTCATACCTCTGTCAGTGGCTGTGAGCTAGCCACAGCTGTGGCCACTCCACTATCAACAGACTATGGCATATGAGGAGGTGTGTTCGACATCATGAGCTGCACGTCATACAATACACGTTATATCTAACATGAAAAATGGAATAAATATAATCAAATGAATTAAATTAACATGAAACAACTGTACTTGTGTGAAGCTCGTATGATGTCTCTGCTCTGCGTTTGTGGTAAAGGTTGAGGGTCCTGTGGAGAACTGATGCACATGCATATTTTTTTTGGTCAATCCTTAATATGATTACGTAATAAATATATGTATTAATTAAAATGACTAAATTGATACATACCTCAGGACTCGTCGAAGGGACAAAAAATGGGCCTGGAGGATCACTGCTAGGCCCAGGAACACTTTGACCCTAAATTTTAAAAAATGTCAATAAATCCTAATTAATTAATCATTTACTATACATATGAAATGTGATCAAATTAGTAATTTACTTGTGTGTCAATGCCAAATGTCTCATTCGGGAACTGATTGGTGACAAGCCCATCATCTGCACCATCTCCGACATGAGTGCCAAATGTGCATAGGGATCCGCATAAAGTGCACATGTGACCACGACGTATAGAAGGCTCCCCCTCAACTAATGGGCTCGTGGAATGGATGAGGGTCTGCGTCAAAGCATTAATGGTCCCTAGAGTGCTGGCCTCTACATGTTCCTTCACAACTGAAGGAATAATCACATGCTCACGCTGTGGATGGACCACGGGTGCCCTAACTACATTAGGGTCACGACATGCTCCGGGCCTCTCAAATGATGACCCCCCACCTCTACCCTGGGAGTCTAACATATCAAAATAATTGGGGATCTCCCCAAGGACAAACTCACAATATAATTTCTTCAAAAAATACATGGGGACCTCGTGATTGTTGCAAGGAGGGGCATCAGAAACCATCCACCATCTATCCCAAAAATAATTTCTAATAGCATCATGTATGCACCAATGGATGGGGAATCGTTTAGTACCCTCTCTAACAGTATTTTGCTCACCGAGTTTTCTAAATAATGCACATATACTACCTTTTGGTATTTCCTTTTTTTTAACATCTTCATATGACAATTTATTTGCATAAAATCTTTTTTGTTCATCCCTCTTAGCCCGCCAAATATCTAACTGACCACTAACTGAGGCTATCTGAGTGTTAATGGATTCGAGGGATGATGCCAATTGAGCCCTCATTGGATTGGTTTGTCCGAATTCTTTCAACCGAGCAATGATTCCTTCTAATTCAGTTTTGCCTCTCTCTATTTCATTTCTTAGATTTTCTTGTGTGCCTGGTGGAGGTCTTGCAATTGGTTCGGGTTGTGGAATTTGTTCTTCTTCTTGAGGAGGGTTTTGGTTTTGGGGTTCTTGAGGGTTTTGATGTTCTTGTGGATTTTTTGGTTGATTATGAACATTTCCTGATAAAAAATAAATTGAAATTCAAATAAATAAACAAATTTAAATGAAATTTGTAAAAATCCTACAAAAGAATATAAAAAACTTATAAAGCAATATGAAAAATATATCAAACAATGCAAAGTTAGGTTTATATCACTTACGGCATCGTCGTGGGTGCACTTGTGGTCTTGGATTTCGTCAACAAGGAGGCATTTTGGCAAATGGTGGTGCAAATGTTGAGTCTTCAACTCGCATACGCGCTGCTCGCTGTAGGAGTAGAAGAAAATGGTAATGAAAATGATGGGCTGTAGGTTTGCAGCCCATCATATATACTTTTTATTTTTTAAAAAGCGTGTATGTGCTATTTAAAATAGGAAAAAAAAATTTCCTTGTCACCTTTTTGGCACCACAACTCGGTATATATGCCCTGCCAGAAAATGTTAAAAGTTATGAATTTTATCCATGCTTGCAGCTACAAAACAACTATGTAGATTTTATCAGAGTTAATGATGCATTCACTATGAGAATTTGGAGGGAACTCCAAGGGTGTCCGGAGTGGAGATTCAACCCAGAAGCAATGGCGGTAATCAGTCAGTTTGGTTGCTTTTTTATACAATTCTCATCCTTCTCCTATTTGCGTCTTGTAACATTCGATGGTTTTCCCTTCAAGATGCCCAGATACCCGGATGACATGATCGTGTTGATGGAGATCGTGAGATAGGCTCTCCAGGTGAACGCGTTAAGTGCCGGACTGCGAAAGAAGGGATATGAATTCCCTATGAAGGTTGGAGCTTATAGTTGTGAATCCAGGTCAGATGCTAAGAACATGGTAAAAGCGTTTGAAGGAAGGTTCAAATTACAAGAGTATGAAGTTTTGAGACCCATGTTTGACCCGAATGGGTATGCTCGAGATGTGCTTCGAATTGGAGGCATGATCAAACATATCACCACCATAGAAGACTACTGGGCAAATTGTAAAGATGAGCTGGAGAGTAGAGATCGTGCCTTTGCTAGATTCATGGTGGATCAAGTAAAAACTTATGGTATCAATTTGGATGTAGAAGGGCTAGAGGATGATGGCCAGAATATGTATAGCAATACATATTTAACAAGGTTGAGAAATACCCCAGTCAGTTTAGAGCCCTACACTAATATAGATGAAGATCTCGATGTTATGGTGGCTAGGATCGTCAAAAGAATAGGAAAATGGGTAGAGTGGACAGCCAAGAAGGTCCAAAGTAAGGGAAAAGCTTCTCAACAATCTCCAGCTGCTACCACTCCCACTTCTTCTCATAGTGCCACACCCAATGTATCAATATCAGCTACTCAAGGACCAGCTATGCCTGCAGGAGGAGGAGATCAACCACCTGAAAAGAACATTCCCATATCTCCGACATGTCAAGGTGGCTCTCTGCTAGTTATAGGGATCCAGTCTACTACTGAAGAAAAAGAGACTGATAAGGAAAAAGATAGTGGTGCTCCTCCAATCTTCATTCCTCACGTTTCCCCATCTCCATCTCCACAGAACAAACCTGTCCCTTCTCCTCATACTACACCACTTCCATCTCCTCATCATAGTCCTATTCTATCTGAGAAGACTCCCATTTTGCAGCCATCTGGTTCTCCAATTTAGGTAGTAGAGGTTGGAGATGGAAACTCTAGTAGCAGTGAATCCACTGAATTGGACAAGGCTAAAGGAGGAACACAAGGGGAGGAAAAAGCTCCAAGCTCATCTAGACTTCTTTCTAGAGATTCAAAGAATCCTTTCTCCGTAGAAACAATGGTGAAGACTCCGGTGAAGAAGAAGATGTTTAGCATTGAATCATTAGGAGCAGCTTCTAAGGTAATTGGAACAGAGTCCTGGCTTGAAGACTCACTAGAAAGAAAAAGGAAAAGGAAAGATGAACATGTTCCTGCAAAGGACATTGTATCTCAGGCAGTTCGTTCTGGTTCTGCCATGGTGAAGGTCAAGAAGCAGAAAAATTTGTCAATTCTGGGACAAGATCTGAAACAAGACATCTGACCATGGAGATTGCCAAACCCAGTAAGGCAAGGCGAATTGAAGACCTGACTCCTAGAGATTTTACTTTGCATTCTATTGATCTTGGAGAAGCCAAGCACGATACAAAGGTGGGCCTATGGAGATCAGGTAATGAGATCATAGAAAATCAATTAGAGGATCTCAAGTTGTCAAAGATCAGAATGAAATCTGAGATAGAAGAGCTTAAGAGGTTCATTAAGCAGTTAGTTTTCCCATTAGCAACTATTATTTGCGTACCTGCTACTGAAAATCCCACGGCAGCGCAAAGTACAAGCCTTCATCTCCCAGGTGCAAAAAGATCGACATTTCAGTCAGATCGGGAAGGAATGGATTGACAAGCTCAATTCGGATGGAGTTATGTTGATTGATCAAATTGGAAATGTTATCATTCAACTAGAGACTGAGAAAGATAACCTCATATCTAATCAACATACTCTGGCCACAGAGAGAGGAAGATGTGAAGAGTGTGTTTCCCTTCTGAAGATGATTATTCAGATGAAGGCAAAAGAAGCAGTTGAAGCGAAGATTCTGAAGAAAGGTAATGAACCCCTATTTGAATGGCTTCAAGGTATGCAATTCAAATAGGAGATGATTCAAGAAGCAGAAAAGGGGCTTAAGGAAACAGAAGATAAAGTAAAGAAGACTCAGGACAGAGCTTTCGAGTTGATGAAAGGACTGCATTCTGAAGCGTAGACTAGTGGTCAAGGAAAGGCTTTGATTGGAATAGAAGTGATGAAAAATAACTTCTCTGTATATTTGAGTAACCTGTCAAGCATCGCTCCTAATAGTCAAAACAGAATAACAGATTTATAGACATTGAGCGGATGCATACATGTGGCAGCTGAAGAATTAAAAAGTCAGATGAATTCTGTAAAGAATTAGCTCGAGAGCATTCAAAATGGCTCTTAAGATTCACCAATGTATACGTGTCTAGAAATGATGAGCTAATTCCTATTATAGTTGCTGCCAGGGCATATAGAGCGACAATGGAAAAGGGGAAGAGGTCAAAATAATGTCTCTTTTTCATTTTCTTTTGATTTTGTAAATGACAAATTAACTTCTTGTTATTTGTCTTCTGAGGAGATGAACCGATTGGTATTCCTATTGTAATGGTCATCTCTCATCTCTATATGTATAGGGCTAATGATTAATGAAGGGTCGACAAATTTTTGGTGTGAATCTTGTTGTAGAGACAACTGAGTTTTGTGCCATTTCTTTACTGTCCGCTTTCTTCTTCTGTATGTTATATTTCCATAAAGGTTAAGTTGAAGTAATTAAGTGAACAGAGTTTCATTTTGTTATTTCATTTTAATGGAACTGGTAAATCAATCAGAGAGTTGAAACTAGTTGTTGGAAATATTTTCATTAAGTGTTTCGTTTGTATGCATTCCATCCTATTTCTTCTTAATCATTGTGATATTCTGTTGTGCGTCAGAAGTCATAAGATTGTGAGGGTTCAAACACAACAAGTATCTATTAGTTGTTTCATCTGCATAGTTAAGCTTGCATTGCATTTCATATTTGCATCTATCATGATTGCTTTGTTGAGAAATTCATAAGAGTGTGAAGATCACAACACAACATTTTGCATCTAAATTCTGCCTGAGATTTCACTTGCCTGGGTGGAACTCGGTTTTCCTCTGCTGTTCTCCAGTTAAGAACATACCCCGTAGTAGGAATTATAGATAAAACATGATTCATTGAATATCATTTACATAGGGAGCTTTACCTCAATTCAGAGGGAAACTAGATATTCTTAGAAACGGTTTCCCAACTGTTGTGTAAAGTTGTTCTTTGTTATAAATTTGGGCACATACAAAGAGGAAAAGAAGAAGAACAATTTGTTTACCAGCAAGATTGGATATCAGATCTAGACATGTAGATGATGAAGTTCAAAAAGTGGCTAGATACTTGAATGGTTTGAGGACATCAATTCAAGATGAGATCAACTATGTTAATATGGACAATGTAGAAGAAGCATATATCCATATGCTTTGGAGGTTGAAGAAAGATTGGTAAAGAAAATGATCATAGACAGAGAAGAAGAGGTGGCATATTTTAGAGAAGCAGAGTTAGGATGCATAAGGAAGTTAGAAAATCTGACAGTGTAATGCAAGATAAAGGAAAATTAGAATGGAAGTAAGAACTTGCTAGTAGAAGATGTAACTAAACTAGTTACAATATGGTGGAAAAAAGGGAGAAAGATCTTGGTTCAAAGGTACTTTTTATAAGTGTGAAGAAGAAGGACACAAAGCCTTTGAATGTACTAACTTTGGAAAGAATATTGGAGGTAATAGAAGAATCACTTTGGTTTGTGAAGAAGTTGATGAAACACCTAATGAACCTAAAAATGGTGAGAACCCGATGATAACAAGGATGTTGTGGAATGAGGAAATTGACAGAAAACCTGTTTTGAGAAGAAGTTTGTTCAAAACTAGATGTAAGGTAGCTGGAAAATATTGCAAGGTAATCATTGATAGTGGAAGTTATGATAATTTGGCATCTAAGAAGCTGGTTAACAACTTGCAGTTGCAAAGATTAAGACATCCTAATCCTTATCATGTTGGCTGGATCTAGAAGGAGCATAAATTACTTGTAAGTGAGCAATGCCTTGTTAAATTCAAAACTAGGAACTATCACGATGAAGTCTAGTGTGATATTATGCCTATGGATTGTTGTCATATTTCTTTGGGTAGACCTTGGCAGTATGATAGATAAGCTTTGCATGATGGTAGATTAAATTAGTATACTATTTGGGTAGATAGAGATTAAAAAAAAAATTGTTTCCATTGGTAGAGAAACTTGAAGAGAATCATTGTACCATAGCTAGAGTATGCTTGGTTGAAGGTAATTAATTTGCTAAAGAAATAAAGGAATATAATATTTATTTTTCTTTGATTCCTAGAAAGATTGAGAAACAAGATGAGTTAGAGAATGCACTTGAAATTGAATCCTTGTTAGCAAATTTTTATAACATTATTTCTGATAATGTACCTGATGGTTTACCACCTATGAGAAGTATAAGTCATTATATGTATTTGATACTTGAAGCTAGTTTTCCTAATAAAGCACCGCATAGATTGACACCTAATAAAAATGTTGAATTGAATAGGCAAGTACAGGATTTTCTTGAGATGGGTTTGATTAGGGAAGGTTTGAGTCCTTATGTAGTACCGATTGTGTTAGCACCAAAAAGAATGGGGAATGGAGAATATGCATTGATTCTAGAGCCATAAACAAGATAATAGGAAATATAGATTTTCTTTGCCTAGAATAGTAGAATGAATGACATAATGAATAGTTTGAGTGGAGTGAAATATTTTACCAAGATTTATTTTAAAAGTGGCTATCGTCAGATCAAAATTAGAGAAGGGGATGAATAGAAACTTCTTTTAAGACTAATGAAGGTTTGTATGGGTGGTTGATTATGCCTTTTGGTCTAACTAATGCACCTAGTACTTTTATGAGGTTGATGAATGAGACTTTGAAAATATTCTTGGGTAAATTTTGATTGTATATTTGGATGACATTTTGATATTCGGTAACACTAAGGAAGGAAATTTTGAGCATGTCAGACAAGTATTACAGAGATTAAAAGAGGAGAAATTGTTGATTAACGTGAAGAAATATTCATTTAAGAAGGAAGAAATTTTGTATCTTGGATTTATGATTTCATTTGATGGTTTGAAGATGGATCCCAAGAAGGTGAAAGTTATTCTCGATTAGCCTACACCTGAGAATGTTGGGGAGGTAAGATTATTTCATGAATTGACAAGTTTTTCATAGGAAGTTCATCATAAATTTTAGTTCTATTTGTAATATTATGACTGAGACTATGAGAGGAGATAAAAGGGATTTTAAGTGTACACATGGAGCACAAAAGAGATTTTAAATGTTAAAATAAAGGATTACAAAATTACCTACACTTACTTTGCTTGATTCCACTAAAGTATTTCAAGTTGAATTTGATGCTAGTGGAAGTGCTACTGGAGCTTTTTTAAGTCAAGAAGGAAGACCTATAGCTTTCTTTAGTGATAAATTAAATGATGCTAAGAGAAAGTATTCAATTTATGATCAAGAATTCTATGCTATTGTTCAAGTTTTGAAGAAATGGAGACATTACTTGATGCTTAAGTATTTTTTGTTGTATACTAGCCATAAAGCTTTGCAGTATTTGGGAAGTAGGAGATAATTTCCACAACAAGTCAAATTTTGATATTGCTATCAAGACTTAACTATGTGATTTTGAGTCAAACTCATTGACCCATGTTTCATGAGTAGTGATTCAACATGAATCCATCTCTCATGAGAATAAATGGAACATAGACTCATGAGAGATGGATTCATGTTGAATCACTACTCGTGAAACATGGGTCAATGAGTTTGACTCAAAATCACATAGTTAAATCATGATAGCAATATCACAGTATTTGGGAAGTCAGAATAAGTCAAACCATAGACATATGAAGTTGGTTGAGTTTTTGCAAATTTTTTCTTTTCTTGAAAATATAAGAGTGGGCAATCAAACAAGGTTGTTGATGCTTTGAGCAGAAGAAGGAACTTGCTGATGAAAATGAGAGTTGAGGTACTTGGTTTAAATGATTTGAAGTATTTGTATGAAACTGATCCTAATTTTGCAGAACCTTGGAAAACTTGTGTGGAATAGATGGTGAGAGATAAGAGGATCGATTACTTCACTCAGGAAGACATGTTGTTTAAAGGAATTTAGTTGTGTATTCCTAGAGGATCAATGAGAGAGAATATCATTAAAGAGAAGCATAGTGGTGGACTTGTTGGACATTTTAGGATTGATAAGATCATAAAGTTGATTTTAGATAAATACTTTTGGCCCTAGATTTATAAGGACCAACTTCCATAATATGATTTGAATGTGCCCTAGAAAACACTCTCAACAATATTTCCTCATTTGGATCTTCTTTAGGATCTGGATTAGGGTTTGTTGTCATTGCTTGATCATCAAGATGTGCTCCTCTCTTCTAGGTTGTCTCCTTAGCATCTAATCTAACTAAGATCTATCTCAACATGTCCAATATGACATTATCAACATTTCCTTTACCTCAATTTTGACAAACAAGTTCCTGTAAGATGATAAACCTCTGCAAGTTATAGGTCATATCTGCAGATCTTCCACCCTACAACCAAAACCAATCGATGTTTTACATTATCCAATATCCTCAAGGATGAACTTAAAGCTATGATACCACTAGACATAGGGATGGATGGAAAATTAGGGCCAAAGGCACACCTAACTGTCTAACCACCTTACAGAGTAAAAATAATGGAAGAAAAACACATATAACAACACCAAGGAGGGAGGGAAATAACAATATCTTTATTGATTCATCAAATTATTTGAGAACTTGTCTAGTTGTGAGGCCTTCTAGGTTATAACTAATAAAAGATTAGATATACATAAAAATTCATCCAACATGATACAACTATGATCAGATATCCAGACTCTTGCCTGCCAACTTCTACAATTCTTCTACTTGGTCTCCTATCATCCTCTCTCCAAACCTAAACCAGACTCGCTGCTTATACTTGTCAAAATGGTTTATGAAAGATTATATATCTTTACATAAGAGAAGGTTGACCTCATAAAAATATGCACACATCTCAATGCACGATCCTTACAAAAAATTCTACAACTCAAATGAAATGAACATGTTGGATCTCTCTAAGAACCAACCACAGAAAAACTCAATCAAAGAAGAAACCCAACATTAGAAAATCAACAAGCTCACCCAACACTTGAAGGAACTTGAAAACCACAAAACTTGGCCAATGAAAGAACTTGACTAGCATAGGAAACTTGATCATTACTGCAACTCAACAATAACTACACTTAGCCAATATAGGAACTCAAAAGCAATTGATAGAATGAACAAAGATGACCAGGATAACGAGGCAACCCAAGATGATCCTACATAAAGAAAGATCATTACTAATTTTTCACAGGGGTAGGGAGAAAAACCAAGGAGTTAGATTCTTCTGCACTAGCAACTATAGAGGATGTTCGATATTTAAAGCTAACTACTTTGTAGTGAGTTTGGGTGGTGTTGTCGTAATCGAGTTTTACAAATTTGTACATTCAAAGACATATTTAGAAAATGAGCCATATGTGATCCACTACACAAAACCACTTTCCAACTATTCTAAGCTTATACATAATCAATGGTTTAGCTATGTGATAGGTTTTTCCTTTGGCTATATGTGAGCAATCTCGAAGGAAAATCCTATTGGATAAAAATGAATTGAAATTTATAAATGTAAAAATAAATGAGAGTATATTATATTTGTGAAGTTATATAGCTTTATGATTGTCATTAAAATTTGTGTTTATGTTGGTGGAGTACCTTAATAATTACTAATTGATAAATAACACATTCTTTTACTAAGTTTGGATTAACTATAGGTATCAATTAATAAGCTTAAATGGGCTCTATAATAAACTAATCATAAATCATAATACTTGGTTGTTTGTCGAATGGCAAGTTATTATAGATTTATTTGGATTCACGATCTTGCTTGTTGCATCAAACTTTGCTTCTACTTCAACTACCTTATCTTTTCCTTTTAGACCTAAACACTCTCTAGTGAATCTTATACCTTCCTTGTCCTTGTGATTCTTTTGCACAGCTAATAATTGATCCATAAGGGTAATTATTTCACAAACCTTTACTTTAGATCTCAACTTCCTCAACTCCATTTCTAGCTTCTCATTTTCTTTTTCTGCTTCTTGATGAACTCTTTGAGATATCCTTTGATTTTCTTCGAATCTTTTATTTTCTAGTTGAGCTCTTTCTTCAAAAAATCCTCAATATTTTTACCATCACTAAACAACTTTTCCTAATTTTCTAGCTTTACTTTTAATTCATTCATATCCATATTGGCTTCATTGTGTCTTTCTTTGAATTTCTAGAGCTAATCCCTCAAAGTTGGCATACATGCATTTTCTTCCTTAAGGTTTTTCTTTAGCTCTTGATTCTTTGATTCCGTACTCCCAATGTTTCTCATCATGATCAACCAATCTTCATTATAATAATACTCTCCTTTCATCTATTCAAACATCCTAGATAACCCTCAAGAAGTTAAGCTCTTATTTGCAAGAGACCAAGATCTGATACCAATTATTGAATAAGATGAATAAATGGGGAGGGAGGGGTGATTTAGTTATTCCAAAATTCATTTCAAACTTTTATTAATATAGTAATAACACAAACCATTTAAATACTCAAGACCAATAAAAGCATGAAAGGATACTAAAACACCATGAAATAGATATAATGTGGAAACCCAAGTTGGGAAAACATGGAGAAACTAATTATAATGAAAGGAACATTAGTTGTCATGACATTGATTAAATTGATTTTTATAGAAGTGATCACTTTTGGTTAGGCTAACTACCTTATACAAGGCCAAGTGCACAAAGTTGTGACCCAGGTCAATATAAATCTTGTGCACTTGAAAAATATTGCTAGAATAAGTACCTATTTTAAGCTTTGACACTTGATCTAAGATTCAAAAATTGGTTCCCCTTTTTTTCAAAATAGGTGCTTTCTTTGAAATTTTCTTTACTTAAAACTTTATGGCTAAAAACTCCTTTTTACATACCAATTTATTATAAATAAGCAAAGGGTACACATTTTTTGAAAGTTTAATTTACAAGTCGCCCTTTGGATTTTGGGTTGGGATAGGCTTGACATGACCAAGCCTATGCTTTGGGCTTGAAAGATGATAGCTAAGACACTATAATCCTAGATTTCTACCTTGTTGTAACTTTTTGAAGGTCTCCATGATTGCATTTTTCAATGAAATCTAAACCCATTAGACATCTTATTTTACATATTTCAAAAATGTAAAATTTTAAGTGATATAATTAATTTTACAATTTTTGTATTATTTATTAATCAAAATTGGTACTTGAACCAAAAATAGTGAGTTTCACTAAAAATTTAAATACTTTTTTATATTTTTTATGTTTTTCAAAAAATAAATTATACGAAATCAAAGTACATAGATTTTGACCATGAGCTCATGATCCAATGGTTGTTGCAAGTCCTCGTGATAGGGAGGTTCAATATTAGAACCAAAAGAATTGCACCCAATTTAGATGGAGTATGTTGGGCACAAAAGTCAGAATAAATCACTGTTCAACATAATTACATGGTTTGAATCTCACAAGATTGCACTCAGAGTTAACTAAAAGTAAGATGGGAACATGAGTCAGAAGGAGTTGTCATTCAATATAATGGTCACGAGAGTGTAAGGAATCACTAACCAGGAAGTATAAAGTGTCAAATAGTTACTGATGGATATTAAGATAACAATGTTCATGTCAATCCAATTTGCATACCCTTTTGGGATAGGAATGTCCACAAAACTTATGCTAGAACCATGTTGGTTGTATGTCTCTTATGCTCCTTGATCTTAGTGTGTAGCATCTCTCCAACCTAGTCCTTAGCAGGAGGTAATACAACTAAAAACCTTGGATTATATGTGCAATAGAGTAAGTATACTTGATGTTAATATTAATTGATGTAGCTAGAAACATAGGTTTCATTAAGTAAAATACTATGATGTTAAATTATGTGGTTATTTAATAATTAGATTATAAATTCATGATGATGTCTTATGATAAAATCTAAGATGTTTTGCAGTCAAGAAAATTGGGTTAATTTTTTAGGATGGTTACCGATAATTCCTAGATACTATACCTTATATGGTGATGGGAATTTTATAGAGATTTAAATTGACACATGTTCATATTGCTAGAAATGTTAAATGCCTTCAATTTAATGTAATATTAAGGTGATTATGTTGGAAATATGGTTAGATTTATTGAGCTTTGTCATTTATGGCAACATGTATTCAAGATTTCACTTATATATTTAGATATAGAAAATTGTCTAATTATTAGACAGTTTGTAGCAATAAAGAGAGAAGATGTGATGTGTATGGAAAAATAATTGAGAGTTAGCTTATGCATAATTAAGGAAAGCTCTATGATAGTGTCATGACGATGCATACTAGTGCACATGTGTGTATAGACAGTACAATGTGAGTTATGATTGAAATACTAGTACAAGTATTTAACAATACATAATAGAGCATAGTAGACAATTGGATTATACGACTTGAGGAATTGTTTTGGTGACTATGTGGATATTGTTCAATAAGTTATTTCATATTATGCCAAGCATGTGATAGCATGAAGGCTAACTAAGTAGTAAATTGTGAAGATGCGAGGTATAAGTAAAGATATTATATTGAGAAGATAAGTGTGAAAGATGAGTGCGATACATAATGAACAATTTGACATATGTATGATTGATGGTTCATGTGAAGTAAATGATATGTGAACTACATCTAATATATGACCAGAGCAAGTGCAAAATATAGCAGATGGAAAGTATTGCATGTATATTTATTCTTGTGAAGAATTGAATTATATAATTGCATGTTAGGGTAGTCAGCCCTTCTTGCATAAATTGTATTTGATCTACCAAATCCTAACAAGGTTGAAGCAACTCCTAATAGGGTTGAGGCTTCTAACAAGACCTAGTCCTCTAATAAGGACTCAAGACACTATATGTACTTCATAGACTCCTAGCAAGGTCAATATCCTTAACAAGATCCTATTGTTTAGTGAATCATCTAGTGGGTATCATCCCCACCAGGGTTTTCCCTTGGCCAAGGGTTCCCTAGTTAAAAAATAATGGTGTTATGAGTTCTCTATGTGCATGGTTATATTTACTATTCAAAATTATTGGTTTACTTTCATATGCAAGTTATAAAGTAATTAACAATATTCAGTTGTGGGCAAAAGATTGTAGAATACAAATTCACCCCCCCCCGCTCTCAGTATTATCTATTTCTAACAATTTATATCAGAGCCTAGTTACTTAGAAGAAGTTTAACAACTTGAGTAATATCCTTGAAGTTATGGAATAGTTGAAGAAAAACCTTGAAGGAGCTCTTGAGCAGATTGACCTTCTTACTGAAGAAAGAGATAACCTGAAAGATAGATATGAAGATGCAAAAGTTTTCATTGGTAAACTAAAAGAAAATATTGATGGTTTGAAATCTGGCAAGGAATCAATTGTGCAGACTAGTAACAATGATGAAGTAGGAAATCTTTAGAAGGAAAAAAAGATTTTGAAACATGACCTATAAATTGTTGAACTTGAGTCTTAAGAAAAATGGTGGCAAGAATGAACCTAAACTGAAAACTGAGAATGCAGATCTTAGATCTCAGTTAAGTCAAGTTACATCTAAACTAGATACTATCAAGATTGAACATGCAGAATTAGAAAAGTATAATATTAGTGTGAAAGTAGAATTAACAGAAGCTAAGAAACAATTAGAGAAACTTTATTCTAGTAGCAAGAAGATAGATCAATAGATATTTCACAAGAGACCTTCTTATAACAAGACATGACTTGGATATTTGATTAGAGAGAAATCAACCAAGAAAGTTGAAATAAGAAGAGAACCAGATCTAGTTATTGAATCCACTAAGGAATTTGATTTGAGTAGGGTAGAATCAAGAACATCTACTGAAGTATCAAAGAAAATAGAATTAATTAATTTGTTAGCAAAACATGATGAGCCTAAGAAAACAAAGCAAGTTGATAAACCTAAGAAAGATGAACCACCCAAGGAAGTAAGACATGAATTTAGAGGAAGATGCTTCATATGTATGAATTTGGATAGATGAAAAGAAATTGCACAGGTAAGTATTTTAAACCCATTACCAATTTATATTGTTATAATTTTCATGGTTATGGACATAAGGCAGTAAAATTTAAGAAACCAAAGTTTGATGGTAATAATGCAAATAGTAGAATGTTTAGGAATACTAACCCTATAGGTAATGAAAGAGGAAGATCACAGAATATACCCAATGATGGAGAGAAATATAATGGAGAAAAGAACTAGTTTATGTGTTACAAGTGTAACAATCCCAGACACATTGCAAAGAATTACAAAGTACCTAAGAATCTGAACTGAATGAATGGGAGAAGAAATGCACCTATATGTTAGTTATGTAATAACTTCAAAAACACAGTGAGATATTGCAAAGTGGACAAAAAGAACTTTAATATGAATCCTAATAAAAGAAGGAACAATAATAGAAATGACAGAAGGAATGATAATGGCAGTGACAATAGTCAGAAGGAAGCAATTAAGAAACATGTTGATGAATTCAAAGAACCATTTATGATAACTAAGGATCTAGAAAGCTCTTATAAAATTTTGGAGGAACAATATTGTGATGCACCTAATAAGACATTGAAGTCATAGATTTTTTGTGACTCATCTTACCTGAATTAAGCAGTTTTAGAAGAGGCAGTGCATCAGTTGGCTGGAAATGATGTTAGAGAGAGAGTTGGAAGTTGCATAGTTAATAGAAGATTAAGGACATAGAGTAAGGCTATGGTCAAGTGCACAAGTCTAGATATGATCATAGAGAGTAGGAATTGAGAAATCAAGCTTACTGGTAAACAAGGATAGTATTTGAATTTGTTGTAGATACACATTTAATGCATAGTGTGATTTGAAATGATTTAAGGATCGCAAGCAAGATTCTATGTACCATTTGTTCATGTGAAGTGTCTTGAGTGAATTGAAGAGTGATTTAACAACAAATTGAAGTGTGAAGTGAAGGTTGTGAAGTGGAAAGTTGCAAAATCCCTAAATCTTGTTCTTAAGGTATTTTACTAAGTTTGAATCCAGTTTTTCAATTTTTATAGTTACAGTTTCAATGGCTAGTCAGAATATGTATAATGTGAGAGATAGACCATGATATGTATTCAAGAAGCATCTATTTGTGTCACTATTGGATAACCCATTAGGCACATTTTTACAAGTTCTAGAAAATGTGCTCCATGTTGAGGATGTTAGAAGTTATATTCACTACAAGATAGAAAGTATCAGTGATGATGATATTCATCAGTATTTGGGAAAAATGTGTGATAATGGCCTAACCTTGAAGTCTAAGTAAGTGCACCTAGATGGCTTAAATCTAGTGAAGTATATGTTCTATATGGAATTCAACAATCATGATTGGACCTGAATAATTCTGAGTAGGGTACATGATGATATGTTGTGGCTAGGTGATGCATAGATTGTTATTGACAATTACCTAATTCATAAGGTCACATGATTAAGTAATAAGAGCTACCATACTGTTAATGAGAAGAATGTTAGGAAGATGGTGGAGACAAACCTGAAAACAAGGCATGAAGAAAGAAACATGACGGTAGACTCCATACAAGAAAAAGGAGTAAAGCTACTAAGCAAGATATTAGGGTACACATGTTAGAAACAATAGTCCACCAAAATAACTGAGAGGGGGGGGGGGGGGGTGGGGGGGTGGTGGGGTGAATTAGTTATCTAATTAAAACATTTATCAACCTTAATTAATCTTAACCATCCAATCAAAGTAAACACCAACAATAATAAGACACACATACACAATTACACCAAATTTGTTAACTAGGGAAACCCTTAATCAAAGGGAAAACCCTAGTTGGAATGATGCCCACAAAGATATATATATATATATATATATATATAGGATGAACCCTATTAGGAGTTTATAAGCACATTTAGTACATAAAAGTCCCTGTTAAGAGATTCTAACCCTATTAGGAGTTGTTCCAACCTTGTTAGGAGTTGAAGAAGGCAAAAGGACCCACTATCCAAATAGCCTATGGGGCAAGACCATTAAACTTCACTATTCAACTGATATGTCAACTATTCCTTGTAGAATACTTGTTCATAGTGTGCTTTGATCCTCTTTTTTCTATCCTATAAACTTAACCAATCATGTTGTTAGACCTTGTAGAACAAGTCATGACCCTTGGATCCAAATATCAAACCTCAGATCTTAGAATAAAATCTCCACAAAAAAGTTTTCTCCAATTTTTCTTTGCTTTGCTTCTTCTCGCATATCAACTTGTTTCTCTTCTATTTTTCTCTTCATTCTTCTTGCATTCATTCATTCATACATAACAAAGGAAAATGTCCTTCCTTTATATTGAAACCATAAAAGAATTCCCTGAGTTGGCTATTACACCTTCTTAATTAATTATTATAGGACCTCATTAAGAACACATTATACTTAGCAATAACATTAATATGTCTCCTTGTAACTTGAATAACTTTATGTACATGTAATATTATAACAAGCAAGCTTAACCACATCATGTCCAACATGTATTCTACAAGCCTCTAACCTTGCTTCTCAAAATAACAAATCTACTAAGAGATATAACAAGTTTACCAGAACATGCTTGTGTATACTCTATCTCAAAATAGTCTTCACCAAAACTTGCATAACTTATTCCAAACTTACTATCTTATGCTTCTGAGATTAGATGCATATACTAGACACTTGGTAGTATCTCCCTTTAACCTCTCTTAGTGAAAATTCTCAACGATCTATCCATACCAACTTAATCTTTACTATTGTTCTTCTGTCAGATACCATAAAAAATTGCAATGTTGACATTAATGACAAACATAGTCATGAATGTAACATATCATCATGGTAATGATCTAATCATGTTTCTACAATACTCCCCCATAGGAATATTATCATAATTTATGTTTTCAACAATTCCCTCCTTTGGCAATGATGGCAACATAGATGAAAAACATCTAGTTCCAAGAATACCAACTATAAAAGATGGTTATCCTTTCTTTTCAAATCCTCTTCATCAATCATTCTCCCCCATTGATATAACTCAATGTACTCTATATCAATTTTTTTTTCATGCTGTAATCTCTCCCCCATTAACATCAATGTCAAAGGTTTTATCAACCATCTATCACTACAACAACTATCTTTGACTTTCTCAAGTGTCCAAAGACACTATTCAAAACAACAACTATCAAGAGTCCTAGATGACTATATCCAACACAGAGACTCCCCCATATAGGAAGCATCAACATACAATCTAGACAAATAATAGTGCTTTGTATCATTGGAATGATGCACTCTTGCATCATCTACTATGAAATAGGTAGGGGCATAACCCCTAGCATACCTCACAAATACTCAAAAGTCTCTTTGGCAAGAGGCTTGGTGAAAATATTTACAATCTACTCTTTGGTGCTTACATACTCCAATCTGATTTGCTTTTCTACAACTTTCTCTCTCAACATGTGATATTTGATAGAAATGTGCTTAGTCTTAGAATGCAACACTGGATTCTTAGACATATTCACTATGCTTGTGTTATCACAATGTATGAAAATAGGTTCAATGAACTCTACCCCTATATCCTTCAACATCTGCTTCATCCAAATAACTTGATTACAATTGTTTATTGCTGCAACATATTATGCTTCTATTGTACCCTGTGAGATACAATCCTTCTTCTTGCTTAACCAATAAACCAATCTTCCTCGAAGAAAGAAAGCTCCACCACTGGTGCTCTTCCTATCATCCATACTATCTGCCCAATTAGCATCAATATAAGCACATAAAGTCAAATCATTAGATCTGTCATACCATGATTCGAACTCTAGTATTCCCTTCAGACACCTAAATATCCCTTTAACTACTGCATAATGTGCTTCTCTGGGATCAACTTGAAATCTTGCAACAATTCCAACTACATTTTTTATATCTGGCCTTGTGTGAGTCAGATATTACAATTCTCCAATCATAGATCTGTATTTCTTCTGCTCAACAATAGGTGTCTCATCCTTTGTAGATAACTTGAGTCTAGTTACCAGAGGTGTTCCAACTAGTTTACACATTTCCAAACCAAACCTTTTCAATAAATCTTTCAAATATTTAGTTTGAGAAATAAAGATTCCTTCTTTATCCTGCATAATCTATAATCCTAGGAAATATTTCATCTCTCCTATCATACTCATTTTAAATTCCTTCTTCATTTCTTTTGCAAACTTGTCACTTTCATCATCATCTCTTCCAAATATGATATCATCAAAAAATATTACCAAAATCATCAATCCATCATCTATTTCTTTCCAATACAAATTATTGTCTGCCATAACTTTGCTAAATCCAAGTTTTGTCAAATGCTTGTCCAACTTTGCATACTAGGTTCTGGGTGCTTGTTTTAAGCCATACAATTCTTTCTTCAATCTGCATACCATGTCCTTGATATCTATTAAAGGAAAACCTTCAATTTTTTTTTATGTATACCTCTTCTTCAAGTTCTCCATTCAGAAATGTTGACTTGACATCCATTTGATACACTTTGAATTTCTTATGTGTTGCATAGACTAAGAATAGCTTTACTACTTCAATTATTTTCATAGGAGCATAGGTTTCATCATAGTCTATTCCTTCTTGCTGTGTGTAACCTTTACATACCAATCTTGTTTTTTTCTTGACAACTTCACCTTTTTCATTCATCTTGTTCCTGAATACCTATTTTGTTCCTATCACATTATTGTCTTCTACTGTAAGAACTAATTCCCATGTCTGATTCTTCACTATCTAATCTAATTCTTCCATATCTTGCTTCCAATATTTATCTTTACATGCCTTGTCTACATTCTTTGGTTCTACTTGAGATATCATACACATTTCTTCATTTATTTTGCTTCTTGTCATCACACCTTTTTCTCTTCTTTGGATGATTCTTTGTCACATTCTTACCAGAAGTAGGAGTTGTTATCTCAACTCTTAGCTCTATTCTAAGTTTCAAAATTTTTTCTTTCCTTTTCTCTCCTTTATTCTATAATCATTGTTAGTCTCAAATAATACTTCATCATTCCTTGGTTTAATAACAACAACATTCTCATCATTAGAATGCAGTCAACTATTCTTTCTTGTATCCTAGATTTCTCATTTACTCTTACATTTACACTTTCAACAATAGTCTTAGTTCTTAGATTATAGCATCTATAAGCTCTTCTTTTCAATGAATAACCAAGAAGCATACCTTCATCACTTCTAGCATCAAATTTACCAACATCATCATCTCTTTTGATATAACATTTGCTGCCAAAAACTCTAAAATACTTAACTATAGGTTAGTGACCAAACCATAGTTCATAAGGGGTCTTGTTTGTGTCTTTCCTAACTTGCACTCTATTCATAGTGTAGACTACTGTATTCACAACTCCTCTCCAACACATCTTGGATACATAATTCTCAGCTAACATAACTCTTGTTACTTTAGTCATTGACCTCTTTCTTCTTTTTGCAATGCCATTTTGTTTTGGGGTTCTAGGAGCTGAAAAATTATCTTTTGATTGCATTAGCTTCACAAAATATATTAAACTTATTTGAACTAAATTCTTCTCCTCTATCTGATCTTCAACATTTAATCTTCATACTTGATTCATTCTCAACTTTATTCTTGAATATCTTGAACTTGTCAAATGCCTCATATCTCTCTTTAAGAAATGCAACCCACATCATTCTAGAAAAGTCATCAACAATAATCATGAAATACTTTTCACCATAGAATCCTTTAGTCTTTGTAGGACCACTAAGATCAATGTGTACAGTTTCTAACTTTGTTGTAGTAGTAAACTTATTGCTAGGAAAATAAGATCTATTATGCTTTGCCAAAACATAGTCCTTACAAATTGTGTTAGTAGGCTTTACAATATTAGGCAAATCTCTAAGTGCAAACATACTACTAGTTTTCACAATGATGTCAAAGTTTATATGAAAAAATCTCTTATTCCATAACCAACTGTCATCAACCTTTGCAACCTAACATGCCATTTCAATGGGATTCATCTGAAATACATTACCTCTAGATTTGCTTCCCATTCTAGTTACCTTTCCATCTTTGTCTCTAATCATGCATGTCTTCTCTGTGAACTGTTACTGATAACCTTTATCCACTAGTTGTCTAACACTCAAAAGATTGTGTTTCAAACCATCAACAAAATATACATCCTCTATGTTAGCCTTACCATCAAGAGTTATAGATCTAATACCTTTCACATGGAAGGTTTCATTGTTTCCAACTTTGAAAATGCCTCCATCATAACTTTTGAAGTCAACAAACTTGTTCATATCACCAGTCATATGATGTGAACAACCAATGTCAATTATCCAATCAAATTTATTTTCAACCTGTGATACCAAAGCCATTTCTTTGGACATTCTTCTTTAATAGCTACAAATCCTATTACATCATCACTGGCACTTACTTCTTGTTCCTTAGATTTATCTTCTTCATTAACATACAAACAATCTCTATCTCTTCTAGGTTTGAACTTTTCTTTATACTTTGCTTTCTTTTAGGACATTTAGATGCATAATGACCAAACTCATTACAAGTTCAACATTTAAAAATTTTCTTACTATCCTTTTCTCTTCTTACTAGAAGTGCTACTCCTTCTTCTATCTTTTTGTCCTCATCAGTTTTGCCACTACTTGCAAAATCTTCTCTAGCACTTGTGCTCCTTGATAGATTAGGTTGAATGTTTAGGGCACTAAAAGATGTCTCTATTATGGAAAATCCTCCAGACTGTATAAGCTCATTCTCAACTACTTCAAGTCTCCCAGGTAATGTCTCCTTGGTGAAATCTTTGGTTCAAGAGATCAACAATTGTATCATTTTAACTACTTGCTTAAATGGTGTCCTTAAGCTCTTCAATATCTTCTAGATTACCTCATCATCTTCCTTGGTTCCTCCTTAAGATCTAATACCTACAATAATTTATGATATTCTACCTACATATGTTCTTCTAGATTCATCTTCTATCATTTTAGCATCTTGAAATGCACAAATCCAACTTTGTAGCAACAATTTCTTAGAATGTCCATCACCTTCAAAACTATTTTCCAAAGCTTTCCAAATCTCATGAGAAGTATGAAGTGATTTTACCTGGTTGTACTCTATTTTAGGAAGTGCAAATAATAGTACCTCTCTAGCTCTCATGTTGCACATGAAAAGTTCTCTCTCATCCTCGGTACAAGTTTTTAAAGAACTTTTAGCAATAATTGTTTTTTCTAATTTTATCAAGATCCAATATCTTGGACCCATACACAATAGATGTGTCTTCATCTTTTCCTTCTAGCTATCATAATTTTTTCCATCAAACTTTGGACTATCCTTTCTAACTATGTTTGCCATGGATCTCCCAAATTTGTTAAACTTTATCTTCAATGACCTGATGCTCTGGTACTAGTTGTTAGAAACAATAGTCTACCAAGATAACTGAGAGGGGGGGTGTGAATCAGTTATCCAATTAAAACATTTATCAATCTTAATTAATCTTAACCATCCAATCAAAGTAAAAAAAAACCATAACAAGATACACATAGACAATTACACTAGATTTGTTAACTAGGGAAACCCTTTATTAGAGGGAAAATCCCTATGGGAATGATGCCCACAAAGATATATATATAAATATATATATATATATATATATATATATATATATATATATATATATATATATATATATATATATATATATATATATATATATATATATATATATATATATATATATATATAGTCCTTGTTAGAGGATGAACCCTATTAGGAGTCTATAAACACATTTAGCACATAAGAGTCCCTTTTAGGAGACTTTGAATCCATATTATGAGTTGTGCCAACCCTATTAGGAGTTGAAGAAGGTAGAAGGACCCACTATCCAAACAACTTTTGGGGAAAGATCACTAAACTTCACTGTCCAACCGATCTCTCAACTATTCCTTGTAGAATAGTTGATTGTGCTATGCTTTAATCCTCTTTCCTCTATCTTATCAACTAGACCAATTAGTGTTAGACCTTGTAGACTAGGTCATGAACCTCAAATCAAAATATTAAACCTCAAATCTTATTATAAAACCTTGGCAAAAAAGTTATCTCCAAGTTTGCTCTATGCTACTTATCCTTGCATATCAACTTGTTTCTCTTATATTCTTCTCTTCATGCTTCTTAAAATCATTCATTCATTCATACATAAAAAAGGAAAATTTCCTTCCTTTATATTGAAACCATAAAACGATTCCCTAAGTCTGCTATTGCACCTTCTCAATTACTTATTATAGGACCTCACTAAGAACACGTTATACTTAGTGATAACATTAATATGTCACCTTGTAACTTGAATAAATTTATTTACATTTAATATTATGATGAGTGAGCTTAACCAAATTATCTCCAACATGTATTCTACATGTCTTTAACCTTGCCTCTTAGAAAAACAACTCTATTAAGAGATATTACAAGTTTACCAGAACATGCTTTTGTAAACTCTACCTTAGAATAGTCTTCACCAAAACTTGCATGACTTCTTCTAGACTTACTATCTTATGCTTCTAAGGTTAGCTTCATATACTAGACACTTATTAGTATCTCCCTTTAACCTTGCTTAGTGAAAATGCTCAATAATCTACCCATACCAACTTGATCTTTACTATTGTTCTTCTATCAAATACCACAAAAAACTACTATGTTGACATCAATGATAAACATAGTCATGAATGTAACATATCATCATGATAATGATCTAATCATGTTTATACAATAATCCCCCATAGGAATATCATCATCATTCATCCTTGCAACAAAAAGTTCAACCATGGATAAAGGGTTAACTTAGTAGTAGCCAAATTTTTGCATGCAACTTTGTAATGGCAGTACAAGGAAGAAAAGTTAATTTATGTGAGATTACTAGATTGTAATTGTTGGATATCATTACAAAGTTGAAGAATACAAAGAGTGTAGTTTTTAGATTTGAGTCCCTACTGACTCATTTAATCTTTTATGCTACAAAGAAGTTTCCTAGTATGACAAATTGGGATAGCAATGAGTGTGCAATGAAGATGCTAAGTCAATTCTATAGATGAAAGTTAGAAAATATTATAGATAATGATATGATGATGAAGAACTTTTAGACTAAAATGAAATAGAGGTTTATGATACCTCCCTCCATGGTAGAGAAATATAAGGATGAAATATGCTTCATGTGGAAACTAATAACACATGTGTGAAAGTTGTGGTACCAAGGGTAAAGTTCATATAACTTATGGGATATGAGATGAGCATAGAGCTCATAAAAGGGTATGCACAGATCATACTCTAGTAAAAAAAGGACATAGAGTGCCCTAGATGGGGAACATATGAGGAGAAAATGAGAGTAGTTTAGTTAGAACTACATAGCAGTGTGAAAAAGAAGAAATTAGAGATTTTTTTTTATTCTATCCTTAAGGAATCAAGAATGACAAGAGAAGAGTTTAATGAGGTGAAAGGAATTGCAATTGAAATTAGAACAAGTGGATACTCTAAAGTGATTGCAACAACTCCTCTTGTTGTAGAAGGACCTTTAGAAGGTGTGACAGTGACACAACCATGTGCATAGGTCCCCATTGCAACTTATGTAGAAGTAACACAAATACAACCTGTAAGAACAAGAAGTGACCAGTCAAGGAAGTAGCTAGAGGTGAAGGCACCTACAACATAGAGAAAATATAAGAGATTGGTCAAGGTGAAGAAAGAACCTACACCTTCACCAAAGAAAAGGGTCAAGAGACCACCAGTGGACCAAGCAAGAGGAGGAAAATGATGCAAGTAAGTGATTCAGAGAGTTTTGAGGATGAAGTTAGAGATAGACCAATAGTGCAAGATGTGCAAGAAGGTAGAACTACAACTGGAAAAAGTGTAGAGAAATGAAAATTAGAAAACCTTAACATGCAGAAAATAAATAATTATATTTTTTTTCAATTGAATATGTTTAATAACTTGTATAGTAATATGGATAGAAGGAAATTAGAAAATTCCATAGTGAGAAATATGATCTTGAGGAATAAAAAAATTGAGAATATACAAAATGAGATACCATACGACCTATATAATAGGCTTATAAATAGAAAGAAGAGAGTATTAGAAGAAGATCTAAATATAAGGAGCACTATGATAAATAAACTATGTGAGGTTGGCTCTAAGGAGGACTCAAACCAAAATTTGAAAGGTATTGTACCTGTGCTAAGGAACAAAAGAAGATAAATTCTTCTAATGAGAGGAAATTATGAGGAGGTAAGGAAAGAAATAGAGGATGCAATTGTGAAATTCATGACCTTAGTGCCAGAGATGAGTGCACAGTCAAAACCTGATAGCCCAGTGTATGTGCAAGAATCTACATTTTTGACCAATCTAAAACATGTGGAGTTAGAGATTGGGAAGGTAGTGTTCCAACATGAGGCTAACATACCTTATGTAGCCCCAACAATTATATCTACTATAGTACCAACAACTAGCCCATCAACAACAATATTAGATGACGAAGATCAGAAAGGACTAATGAGCTCATTTAGTAAATTGTTTGAGAAGAACAAATCAATTAAGTCTTTAAAGAAGACATTAACTAAAGTCTTGGATATAATGCAAAAGAGAGTTACTAAAACTATAGAAAATCAAGACTTGTAGTCAAAGGTCAAGGAGTTAGTGAAAATATTTGATGAAAATTTCACAACTCTAGTAGAAGCAGCTTCAATGCAAGCATAGGTGAAGCATGATGCATCACTGTTTGATACAATATGCACTAATGTGAGAAATTATTTAAAAGAAATTGATGAAGGGAAGAGATTGTATGGATACTATGTAGTGTCATACAAGTACCTGACTAATTTTGAGAGACAAATAAAGGGTAAGTTGAGTGAACTTGAAACACTCACTGCTAAGTTACAACTTCTAGAGACCAATATTGAGGACTGTAAAGTAGAAGTTGAGAAGATACATGATGTGATTAGAGGCTTGGAATCTAACAAGGAGAAGGAAACAAAGAGATTCTCTAGTCTCAGAGAAAATTTTCAGCAAAAATCAGCATTTTACAAAGGCAATTAGAGGAATGTCTTGCAACAAAGAATTCCTATGACAAATTTTCCTATATTGACTTGAGCGTAGTTGAAGTGGCACCTTATGCACTATGTGCACTAATCAATATTTTAGATATAATAAAGGAGAACTGGAAGAAGCAAGTGGAAAGAATAAAACTTGTATATGAAGATTATTTTTCCAAAATAACAAGTTGATCAACAACAGGCTACCCAATTTTTGTCGATACAATTTTGTTTTCTTTTTGACACCTTTGCCATTGATGTCAAAGGGGGAGTGATATGTAAAGGAAAATTATATAGTTGCATGTTGTATATGTAAGTGGGAGTACACTTATGTATCAATGTAAAAGAGATATAAGGAATCTAATGATCTATCAAAATATGAATAAAATTGTTATGTTTTGAAGGCATTTTTGTGTAGTTACTTTTATTTGTTTTTTTCAATTATGTATGATACCATTTAGGGATTTAGCCAATTTTTTCAAATGTTGCCACCAATTCAAAAGGGGCAATTGTTGGCAATATGGTTAGATAGATGTATTAAGTGTTTTCATTTATGGCAACATTTATTCAACATTTCATTTATATATTTAGAGATAGAAAATTGTTTAAGTATTAAACAGTTTACAACATCACAGAGAGAAGATGTGATGTATATGGACAACTCATTGAAAGTTAGCTTATGTGTAGTTAAGAAAATCTCTATGACAATGTCATGATGATGTGTACCAGTGCACATATGTGTATGAATAGTACGATGTGAGTTATGATTGAAATACCTGTATGAGTATTTAATAGTGTATAACAAACCATAGCAGAGAATTGGATTGTATGACTTGAGGAATTATTTGGTGACAAAATAATTACTAAGTCATGATGAGATGAATATGTGGATATTAATCCATAAGTTATTAAGTTATTTCATATTATTCCAAGGGTGTGAAAGCATGAAGGCCAACTAAGCAGTAAATTGTGAAGATGCAAGGTATAAGTAAAGATCTTATCTTGCAAAGATAAGTGTGAAAGATGAGTGTGATATGTGATGAACTATGTGACATACATATGATTTATGATCGATGTGAAGTTGATGAAATCTGAACTACATCTGATATATAATTAGAGCAAGTGAGAAACACAAAAAACAATGAGTATTGTATGTATATCCATCCTTGTGAAGAACTAAATTTTATAATTATATGTTAGGGCATTGAGCTCTTCTTTCATACATTGTATTTGATCTATCAACTCCTAATAGGGTTGAGGCTTCTAACAAGGCCTAGTCCTCTAAAAAGGACTCAAGACACTATATGTACTTCATAGACTCCTAATAGGGTCAATATCCTTAACAAGATTCTATTATTTAGTGAATCATCTTGTGGGTATCATCCCCATTGGGGTTTTCCCCTGGCCAGGGTTTCCCTAGTTAACAAATAATGGCATTATGAGTTCTTTATGTGCATGGTTATATTTACTATTCAACATTGTTGGTTTACTTTCATATTCAAGTTATAAAGTAATTAAAAATATTTAGTTGTGGGCAAAAGATTGTAGAATACTGATTCACCCCCCATCTCTTAGTATTATATATTTCTAATAGATTATAAGTTGTTATGTTGTGTTGCATGCCTACTATGTGTGGATTGCCTATGGGTGCTATTACAATATAAGATGAAGTCATAGTTACTTGCTTGCGAGATCTACACGATGTTACACTCTCCTTCATTGTGATTATATATGCTATATGTGCTTTGGCTATTAATATATTATGAGTGTCTTATCTTGATGTTTGGATGTTTACTGAATAGGTACTAGGTGAATTCATCATGGTTTTTAAGAATTTAATGTGTCCCTATATCCCTACCAATGGACATGGGAGATATCACTTCTCACCTTTCGTACTAAGCCAATATTGTCCTTGTATGGACAATGTATCCATAATTGATTATATATCACCCCTCCAGTATATGTTTGGTAAATCTGGGTTTATTATGCATTTGTGAAAGACTAGTGATGTTGTTCAAGTTCTTTAGAGTTCTCATAGTTAAAGTGAAAATGATTTAATTAATGATGTTGAATTTGATTATCATGTACTTATTTTATATTCCTAACCACCTTGTTGTTGGCACTGAATACAGGAGTTGTGGCAAGCCTTAAGTTAACCAATCCATTGTAGACTCTATCTGAGATGCATAGAATACGATTGAGGGTTCAAAATGCTACAAAGCTTGGGTATACGAGATACCCGAATCCTTCCTTCTGGGGAAGAGTTTGCTTCATCTCTACACCAGATGGAAACATATGAAAAATGGTATGCTGCATTTTATATATATCCATCATCAATTATGAAACGAGCCAAGCAATGCTAGGATACTATTAGAGATTGGACCTCAATCCATTTTCTAGAAGTTGCTGATACCTTATCACCTGGTGCAAATGAAGAGCAAATCAACGAAGTTGAGAAAAGCCTTGGTTTTAAATTGCCCATGCCCATGCGGGTTCTATATCATTTTTTGCAATGGCCAGAATACCCTGAAATGCCACTTTCCACATAATGAATAGTTGGCAGCCTTGGACCTTCTAGGGGGTTATGAATTCTATGAATATAAGGCTAATGTTCATTTATTACCCTTGCAATATATTTTGTAGCTAACTAAATGCCGTATTCCATATACACTAGAGTATGTTGTTGTTGCCATTTCCTCTTATCAGGCTAAGTTTTTGTGTCTCAACTGTTCTGATGGTCAGCTTTATGCCACTGGTATGGAGCAAAAGTAATTGATGCCCTGTGTCCCTCATACGTTAGACAATATTGCCCAAAAATATGCTATGCTTATGTGGCTGGAAGAATATAGCAGAATGTTACAAGATGGAATGTTTTCTGTTCGCAGAGATGGTAATACACGAATTATCAGTTTATTTCTTGAAAGAAGAGCTCACGTTTTGATGCCATGAAGCCCTGGCAGAAGGTGAAAACCATTTGCAAAACAGTAACAGACACATGTAATAAAGATGCCCATTAAGAAAAAAATGTTCCAAACACGTAGTTAATGAAGGGTTGCGACAATAAGCGACAAGTAGAACAACCCATGCTTAAATAAGAAGGAACATGCCTTTAACAATGCGTGAAGATAGATATCCATGGTTCAAAAGACGCAAAGGAGCCGTTTCCAACCATAAGCAACTCACAACAAATTTGTAGTGATAAAGAAGAAACTTGAGCAGATCACGCATTAGAAGCCTATGCCGTTAAAAGGCAGAGCACACATTCACGCTAAAAAGCGGCAGGATATTGGATGAAAAAGCCACAGAGGTAGCAAATTAAAGCTGCAACAAACATGAAAGGGAAACATAGTCAAGACTATTTATCCCACATTGGGTAAATTGTTTGTATTTTCTTTGTCTAAATACAAAAATACACTTATCTTTGGTTGTGTTTGGGACAACACTTTTTGGAAAGGCAGTGCTCATGTGCATGGGCCCGTGAGTCAATGGATGCCACTTGGAGGTGTGATGTCAGCAGGGTCGCATAAAATAAATTTTAAATCAGAGTACAAGCACGATGATGTGGCGAGAGGTGCAAGATTGCGCCATGTGTCTAGATCAGACAGTGAGCGCAATCCCACATTTTAGAGTTGTTCACCTGTTAAATAATGTGGGGATGTGCCTGGGTGCCACGTGGCAGTGTGCCCAGGTCGTAGTTCGATAGTAGCAGGTCGAATGGGATTGTCAAATTTTTCCATGTGGTGAGATCCGACGGCTGGTGCTTCCCCGCAAAAAGAAGATGCAAGGTCGATAAATCATGCAAAAATGTGGGCAAGTGACATGTGTCACTGGGCCTGAAAGATGGTGATGTGGCGACCAGAACAGAGGTGGACAAATCTCAGATTGCCACATGGCAAAAATACTTGGTCAACGAAAGTTTGACCCAGATGGAGGCATAAAGGGAAAAATAAAATGGTTTTAAAAATTTTATTTAAAAATTGTTTTCAAAAGGATACGTGTAAGTTCATTTTAAATTTAAAAGGGCTTAAATGTAAAGTTCAAACTTTAAGAAGATTTAAAATTTTTGAAAATTTTAAAATCAAAAGAAGTTGTAGACAGACCAAGGTTTTCTAATAGATGAGCTTTTTTCAAATCGACCTTCTAGGCATTTTCGGGAGGCTAGGTATGCCTAATCATATACCGCCGAAATTGTGGAAGTTTGAATTTTCCAATTCCAAGGTTAGTTTTTGCATAGGAAGTAGCTGGTTCAAGCTACAGGGGGATTTGTTTCAAGTACCTGAATTACAACAATATTTAGGTATGGAAGTTTAGATTTGATTTCTAGCATGGAAATGACTTGAATAAGGTTAAAAGGCAGTGAAAATGAGGTTTGAGGTGATTTTAACCATTTTCAAATCAGTTGAATCTCAATTTCATTGGGGCAATCAGATATTTTTGTGATTCAAAGAATTTTATCATTAAACAGAGATATTTTCCAATTAGTTGGAATGTAATGATGAAACAGAAAATCAGATTAGATGGGTAAAAGGATGAAAGATTTTTTCAGTTGCACAAGATGGGATTCCAAATGGACACTTGTTGTCTTTAGTTTCAATCCAGGAATTCATCTCCTTGCTATATTATTCTTTCTTTCTTCCATTTGAAGGGTTCCAATTTTTGGGAAGTTCTAGTTTTTGTTACTGAGAAACCAGTTGGTTCCAGTCTTTTGGAGAAAAATCTGCACATTACTATGATACCAAGGTTTTGGATCCAGTTCTGGTTGCATTCCCATGACTATGAAACCATTTTCTTTCAGCAAATTCTTCTCATGTGAACAAAAATTAAGAAGTATAGTACAAATAGTTCTGATATGTTTGGTATTTTCATGTTTTCATTTCATGTATTTGAATGTATATTTTCAAAGAAAATGAATACATATGAACAGCATTTCATTAGTTTCATTATGGTTCTCGTCTCCTGTCTCAGTAATCTATAGTCTTATGTGGTCCTGGAACAAAGAGCTGAGATCAATTTGCTTCCCCTTAAGGTTGTATGTCTGATATATTTTGTTGTTGGAACAAAGTGCCAAGTAAATGCTTAATGTGTTTGACAAGGTTACTGGTTATGTTGAGAAGAATAATTTGTGAGAATGAGATCTGAATAAACATTGATGTCTGAATCACAAGGTGATTAGATAGATCTGATATTTGGGTATACAGAATATGTCCTGATGTCACAAATGTATGTTTTTGATTCATGAAATTGCCTAATGGATTAGGAACTGATCAGTTACAGGATCATTAGGTTTTGTTGCATGCTTGAGGATTTGTTGAACATCAACATCAATAATCAACGCTTTTCCCGTTCATGTTGAAGTGCTATAATAGAATGCCCTCACTCATCTTATGAGATTCCTAGATTTGCATTTAGCTACTGTAGATTAATGATTCTTTAATGAGTTCTTAGGAGATATAAGGGGTTTTCATCTACTTAATACATTCAATGTATGCTTTGATAACTGGTACCATATAAAGAATCTATAGGTCCACCCACCTAGGTTTTGCAGAGCCTAAAGAAGAAGAAGGGTCATGCCTTATAGTTGGCCTATTGTCAGAAATGGCATGTTGAAAATGGGAGTTAGCTGCCCCTAGACCTGTCACTTTCTCAATGGGATAATTGAAAACCCTTTAGCATTTTCAAACACTAGCAAAATGGTGACTCTGCTGGGGAGTTGCATATAGAAAGAACCAAAATCTCTGCCATGAAACAGATAGGATATAACAAATCTAGAGCAAGATGTGTTCCTTTTCCTTGCTGAAGTTTCACGTTCCCCAGTTAAGCTTTATTCATTATCAACAGTATGTTGAAACTAGATGAAAATTGTGTTCTATGACTATCATAGGTCTATCTTCAATCAGTCCAGTTTACAAATACTGCTGAGAAAGTTTCAGAATCAAGAATTCATTTATAAAGTGTAAATTCTTTTCAAGATGTTAGTGATCTGCAAGTCTCCTACATTGAAGGTCTAGTTTAGATTTGTCAAGTGAAAAATTATCTTTTATTTCTCACAAAGTGTGAGTGGCAACTCTTAAATCTCTGTACCAGTATGTTCCTAATTGATTTCATTACAAAATTTTGAAGGACTTTCAGTTGTATGGGCAGATCTGAAGTTTTTGGTAGTTTCTTGAAAAGGAGTTTTAAATTCTTGATAAGTTTTATAGTGCTATTTACAATCTGCTGTTATAAGGAATTGAAATGTAAAAAATGAATCACAACAGTGATTATTATTTTCCTCTTGCAAAGAGGTGGTGACTCTACAAAGCTTGATCAGTGGTGTAAAGAATTCTCATCTTGCACCTATGCCAAATTAGTAGATCGAAGTTCAACATCAGTACTGGAGGTATTTTGATTTTCATGCTTCTTTTCATGGAAGTCAAGTGTTTAAAAAAGTTTCCTCTATTCAATGATTTTCAGCACTAGAAAAAAGAGGTAGAAATTTTACTTATAATGGAATCAGATCTGGAGTTAGATCTCAGATCTGAGATTAGTTTGCCAAATTCTAAGAGTTTGAAAATTGTGAATAATAACATTGCTATGTTGAATAGATTGGTCTACAAAAGGATTGTCAATCTTATAAGAATTCAAGTAGGAAGTACTCAAGGTTTAAGTGCCGAACAATGTTATTTAAGGCTTAAATCAGTAATTAGTAAGATGCCTTTTCATTGTAGACCTGAGGAATCTTCCCTGCCAAATGTTTTCCTTGATGTTTTAGTACCTAATTCAGTCAATTGGCCAGCACCTGTAAGATTACAAAGGTCTTTACAAATTGAAAGATTCATTCAGGAGATGGAAGATGATGATTATAGATTTCATGTTATGTCTTCTGATGATAATGAGTGTGTTGAGACTCACGGTAGTAATGAATACAATGAGTCCATAAAGCAAGATAATCTATCTTCCGAATGTGAAGAGGTGGATTCAAATGTTAATGAATCGGGTAATAGCAATCAGCATGAAAAAGATGGATATAAAAGAGAAGATAAACTTTGTTACAATGAATATGAAGTTGAAGAAATTTGTAACAACAATAAGGGGAATGATTGCCATGATAAGAAAGAATGTTGTAATAATTCTGATTTTCTAGCTTGTTACACTAATCATCCTGCTGTTGTAAGTTCTTCATGTTATCCAGATGATAACCACATCCTGGAGAAGATTTGTGAGGCAATCTTCTTGAACTCCAATGAAATCTCAGAAGTGTTGGCTCATGAGTTTGAAAAGCATGTAAGTATTTCTAAGGATCTTCATATTTTCTCTCCTAATGCTTTCTCATTCAGTCAAATCAATTCCCCAAAGTTTGATGTGGAAAAAGAGGTAAAATCTGAACAATCTCTATTAGATTTTGGAGGTGTATATAACAGAACCTCAAATGTTTTTCCACATGACAACTTGATGGATGTAGGGAATGTTAATGAAGGGAAGGTTAATGCTGTTTCAGATTCTTTTTATGTTGATCTTGTCGAACATTGTTTTGATGTTTCATATGATGAGGAGGAAAACAATGAAGGTTGTCAACCAGATTATAGATTTTCTTCATGTGCTGATAAGTCTTGTAAAGATGAGTTCAAGGTGTATTCTGACATTCAATTTGATGAAGAAAATGATAGTGATCAGCATAGTTTAGATCAACACTTTCAGAATGACTTTTCATGTATGGTGACTAATCAATATTTTGAGTGTGAAGAGGTTTCAGTGAAGGATGAATCTAATTTAGTGAATGATACGACTGCAAGTAGGCAACAATCAGATTCCAAACACTCTTTATAGCTGGAGACACAAGGTGAGTTGCAAGTTTTTGGTCTTTGCAACTTGGTGAATGATGTAGATTTTGAAGTTTTTGTGTTTTCGATCAGCATGCTTGAATCATCGTTGGATTTTGATTCTTAGTTCAGTTTGTGTATTCATGAGCATGTTGATGCTTTTTCTTGTAGTGAGTATGAAGATGAAATAGTCTTTGAATTTTATATGCACTATGAGAATGAAGAAAGATATTTTGTTTTGCTAAGTAATTTGTTTCAGTATGTTGATCTGATTGGTGAAACAAATGATGATGAGAATTTCAGTTTACCTCTAGATAATGTAAATGAAAATAAGGTTTATAACAGAGGTAAGGAGTTCTAAAACTTTCCAGTGGCCCGAGGCCATCACTTGTACATAGTAGAGTAGTTTCCCGTTTTCAATAAAGCTGTTCGAGAAAGTTTTGTTGTTCAGGTGTGTGGTCTTCTTCTCCAGAGATCTGAATCCTTGCCATGACCACAAGGGGCATGCATCCCCAGATAGAGCCACTTTTGGTGCTCAAAATCACAGCCCTAATTTTGAGCATTATATAGAAATTTAAGCCCCATAAATGCTTTTTGATGCCTATGTACTCGACTGTTAGTTTGAGTCCCCTAAGGTCTTTAATGTTTCTAACACCCTGTATTCAGCATGTCTAAGTGTTCCATGAAGAAAAATTGCCATTTTGAGCTATTCTGTAAAATCCTGTTTTGAGCAATTGTTGAATCCGCATTTTTACCTTAAGTGTCAAATAGCATCAGAAGCTTCTGTTTGCATCTAAATATCTCAAACCCAGAAAGGTTATGTGACTCACCACTTTGGGATTGTTTAGTGTCCATACCTGAGAACCTATGTTTCAGATTTTGAGTCATTTTGAGTCTGTTTGACTAGGTTTTGAATCCCTCAAAGTTGGTAGTTTACTGTTTTTATGCTTTTGGACATTGCACACATTTATGGGAAGCCTTGTTTGACTTGTAATAACTTTTGACCAATTGATCAAAATGCTGAAATCCCTTTTGCATTGTATTGAAGAGGTCAGAGACTTGTTATGTTTCAAGTTTTGGATCATGACAAATCCATTTGATCAATTTTCAAGCGTGATTCCAAATGGAATTTCTATCTTTGTACAGGATTCAGTATTTGCAGATTGGTCAAAAGCCCTATTCAAGACGTTATAACTTGAGATTCATGATTGGTAAGATTTAATGGATTGCACCACTATGATGTACTCTGAAAATACTCCAAGTGTGCCAATTTTTAGAACTTGACGAATCTGTATGCACACTTTTCCAGGTCAATTCCATTTGCAAAAATCGTTATCTTGTCAATGTTTCTAGTCAACAATTCTGAGTAGCTCACTTTGACCGCTCGCCATTTGCGTCTTGTGATTCATCATGAGCCCAAATCACATTTTCATATTCACCACATGACATAGAATCAGTGTCCCAATTTTCATCTTTCCAAGTGTTAGTTTGCCCAGTTTTCCAAGCTGATTCTGAACCAAGTTTATTGCTTTCTGACATGTTTGCTTGTAGGTAAATCTGAGAAGGCAACTTTGACGGTAAATATCTTTTGACCCTGATGTCGTCATGTAACGAGATCTGATAGGGTGCAAGAATGAGAAATAAAGACTCAATGCATTCAATTTCAGGGCATGATCAATTGATTTGCTTAGTTTTCAAAGCCAGTTAATGGACCTCCTAGCGCATATTTGACAAGTTGACTGAACATTGAAAAGTGAGTTTTAAATGTTGCTTCAGTGATGGATTTTAGTTCCAATCAATTTGAGATGCCAAATGGATTAATTTGAAGGATCAGTTGTCTAGAAATAAAAACTTTTTAGTCGGACCCGCCTTGGGGCCCGACTAAGCTTCATTAGATTAACCTATGAGTGTTATGCATGATTAAAATTGTCCATTCAACCCTTTTCTAGTTGATTTAACAGGTTAACAGGAGCTGATGAAACTAGTTTGGCAGATCAATAATAGTCCCAAAACTCTTGTTCATAAAGAAGCTGATTACTTGTTTGATGTTGGAGGGTATTTCATCATAATAGGGCATGAAAAGGTCTTTGTTGCACAAGAGGAATGGTGTATGAATTGTATTTGGATGTCAAGTATGCAAAACTAGATGGCAACATATACACCTCATTCTAGTGGACATATGTGGAAAAAGAACAAAGTTTTTGTCAAAATGATCAAGACATCCAAAGATGACAAGTGGTCACATCCTCACAAATTCAATATTAAATGCACAGGAGTTGTGGCAAGCCTTAAGTCAACAAATCCATTGTAGACTCTATCTGAGATGTGTAGAATGCGATTGAGGGTTTAATATGCTACAAAGCTTGGGGATGTGAGATACCCAAATCCTTCCTTCTAGGGAAGAGTTTGCTTCATCTCTACACCAGATGGAAACATATGAAAAATGTTATGCTGCATTTTATATGTATCCATCATCAATTGTGAAAGGAGCCAAGCAATGCTGGGAAACTATTAGAGATTGGACCTCAATCCATTTTCCAAAAGTTGCTGATACCTTATCACTTGGTGCAAATGAAGAGCAAATTAATGAAGTTGAGAAAAGCCTTGGTTTTAAATTGTCCGTGCCCATGCAGGTTCTATATCATTTTTTGCAATGGCCAGAATACCCTGAAACGCCACTTTCCACATAATGAGCAGTTGGCAGCCTTGGACCTTCTAGGGGGTTATGAATTCTATGAATATAAGGCTAATGTTCATTTATTACCCTTGCAATATATTTTGCAGCTAACTAAATGTTGTATTCCATATACACCAGAGTATGTTGTTGTTGCAGGTTCCTCTTATCAGGCTAAGTTTTTGTATCTCAATTATTTTGATGGTTAGCTTTATGCCACTGGTATGGAGCAAAAGCAATCGATGCCCTATGTCCCTCATACGTTAGACAGTATTGCCCAGAAATATGCTATGCTTCTGTGGCTGGAAGAATATAGCAGAACGTTAAAAGATGGAATGTTTTCTATTCGTAGAGATGGTAATACACGAATTATCAGTTTATTTCTTGAAAGAAGAGCTCACGTTTTGATGCCATGAAGCCCTGGCAGAAGGTGAAAACCATTTGAAAAACAGTAGCAAACACAAGTAATAAAGACATCCAGTAAGAACAAAATGTTCCAAACACGTAGTTAATGAAGGGTTGCGGCAATAAGCGACAAGCAGAACAACCCATGCTTAAATAAGAAGGAACACACCTTTAACAATGCGTGAAGATAGAGATCCACGGTTCAAAAGATGCAAAGGAGCCGTTTCCAACCACAGGCAACTCACAACAAATCCGTAGTGATAAAGAAGAAACCTGAGCAGATCATGCATTAGAAGCCTGTGCCGTTAAAAGGCAGAGCACACATTCACGCTAAAAAGCGGCAGGAGATTGGATGAAAAAGCCGCAGAGGTAGAAAATTAAAGCCATGGCAAACATGAAAGGGAAACATAGTCAAGACTATTTATCTCACATTGGGTGAACCGTTTGTATTTTCTTTGTTTAAATACAAAAATACACTTATCTTTGGTTGTGTTTGGGACAACACTTTTTTGAAAGGTAGCGCTCATGTATGTGGGCCCATGCATCAATGGATGCCACTTGGAGGTGTGACATCAGCAGGGTCGCATAAAATAAATTTTAAATCAGAGTACAAGCATGATGATGTGGCGAGAGGTGCGAGATTGTGCCACGTGTCTAGATCAGACAATGAGCGCAATCTCACATTTTAGAGTTGCTCACCTGTTAAATAATGCAGGGATGCACCTGGGTGCCATGTGGCGGTGGACCCAGGTCACAGTTCGATAGTGGCAGCTCAAATGGGACTATCAAATTTTTCCACGTGGTGAGATCTGACGGCTGGCGCTTCCCTGCAAAAAGAAGTTGCAAGGCCGATAAATCATGCAAAAATGCGAGCAAGTGACATGTGTCACTAGGCCCAAAAGATGGTGATGTGGCGACCGAAGCAGAGGTGGACAAATCCCAAATTTCCACGTGGCAAAAATGCTTGGTCAACAGAAGTTTGACCCGGATGGAGGCATATAGGGAAAAATAAAATGGTTTAAAAAATTTTATTTAAAAATTGTTTTCAAAAGGATACGTGCAAGTTCATTTTAAATTTAAAAGGGTTTAAATGTAAAGTTTGAACTTTAAGAAGATTTAAAATTTTTGAAAATTTTAAAATCAAAAGAAGTTGCAGACAGACCAAGGTTTTCTAACAGAGGAGCTTTTTTCAAATCGACCAGGTATGCCTTATTATATATCGTCAAAATCATGGAAGTCTAAAATTTTCCGATTCCAAGGTTAGTTTTTGCATAGGAAGCAGCTAGTTCAAGCTACAGGGGGATTTGTCTTAGGTACCTAAATTACAACAATATTTAGGTATGGAAGTTTAGATTTGATTTCTAGCATGGAAATGACCTGAATACGGTTAAAAGGCAGTGAAAATGAGGTTTGAGGTGATTTTAACCATTTTCAAATCAGTTGAATCTCAATTTCATTAGTACTTCATTGGGGCAATCAGATATTTTGGTGATTCCAAGAATTTCATCATTAAACAGAGATATTTTCCAATTAGTTACAATGTAATGATGAAATAGAAAATTAGATCAGATGGGTAAAAGGATGAAAGAGGTTTTCAGTTGCACAAGATGGGATTCCAAATGGACACTTGTCATCTTCAGTTTCAATCCGAGAATTCATCTCCTTGCTATATTTTTCTTTCTTTCTTCCATTTGAAGGGTTCCAATTTTTGTTACTGAGAAACCAGTTGGTTCCAATCTTTTAGAGAAAAATCTACACATTACTGTGGTACCAAGGTTTTGGATCCAGTTCTGGTTGCATTCCCATGACTGTGACACCATTTTCTTTCAGCAAATTCTTCTCATGTGAACAACAATTAAGAAGTATAGTACAAATAGTTCTGATATGTTTGGTGTTTTCATGTTTTCATTTCATGTATCCGAATGTATATTTTCAAAGAAAATGAATACATATGAGCAGCATTTCATTAGTTTCATTCTGGTTCTCGTCTCTTGTCTCAGTAATCTATAGTCTTATGTGGTCCTGGAACAAAGAGCTGAGATCAATTTGCTTCCCCTTAAGGTTGTATGTCTGATATATTTTGCTGTTGGAATAAAGTGCCAAGTAAATGCTTAATGTGTTTGATAGGGTTATTGGTTATGTTGAGAAGGATATTTTGTGAGAATGAGATCTGAATGAACATTGATGTTTGAATCACAAGGCGATTAGATAGATATGAGATCTGGGTATATAGAATATGTCCTGATGTCATAGATGTATGTTTTTGATTCATGAAATTGCCTAATGGATTAGCTACTGATCAGTTACAGGATCATTAGGTTTTGCTGCATACTTGAGGATTTGTTGAACATCAACATCAATAATCAACGCTTTTCCCTTTCATGTTGAAGAGCTATAATAGAATGCCCTCACTCATCTTATGAGATTCCTAGATCTGTATTTAGCTATTGTAGATTGATGATTATTTCATGAATTCTTAGGAGATATAAGGGGTTTTCATCTGCTTAATAGATTCAGTGTATGCTTTGATAACTGATACCATATAAAGAATCTATAGGTCCACCCTCCTAGGTTTTGCAGAGCCTGAAGAAGAAGAAGGGTCATGCCTTATAGTTGGCCTATTGTCAGAAATGGCATGTTGAAAATGGGAGTTAGCTACCCTTAGACCTGTCACTTTCTCAATGGGATAAGTGAAAACCCTTTAGCGTTTTCAAACACCAACGCTTGTCATAGAGTTATTCCATTTAATTGGAATTAATTGAATTAACCCAACTTGAGTTTACATTTATCTTTGGGGTTTTAATTTAATTTCCTTACTGGTTTTATTTTTAGCCTTTTTGATTTTGGGAGGAAAAATTAACTTATAATGAGGAATTAAAATTCATTTTTCTCACTTTTCATTTTGGAGAGTGAAAAAATTGCTGAAGCCCTCTTATGAGGTATTGAATACTTTCTTGTTGGGTTTGATCAGCTTGTTGAATTCTTATGTGGAGTAGATCATTGGATGTATATTGGGCTTGCCTCCCTTTGTCTAAAATGTCAACTAATTTGGTGGTGTTTCTATTTATTCCTCTTTATTTCATTTTTTCTCTCCACTTGAGAGGTAGGGTTGTTCATTCCTCTCTCATTCCTTCATTTGATCTAATTTAGTGTATTGTAATTGAAATATGGTATTTATAAATTATTTTTCCCCATTTATTTGAGCTCTTTCCATGCCCAACTAGGTTTGTATGAATTTTGTGTTTTAAAATGCAAGTTTTTTATGTTATTGTAGACACCTAAATCTGATTACATCATTTAAGTATTCCTATTTAGTGATCTCGTAAGGCATAATTAATTAAGTATTTAGTATTTAATTAATTTATTGCCATCCCCTTAATTAATTCATTTAATTAACTATAGTCCAATTGATAAATTTAAATGACAATCTAAAGTATATAATATTAATTAAATCCCTATTCTCCTATTAAATTAAATAATTTCACTATGCCTATTTAATTTAATCCCACATCCCCTTTTATTAAATATCTCATTTAATAAATCAATCCCTAACCCCTAACTATTCCTAAATCCTCATCCTTAGCTTAATCCAACCCATTCACCTATGCTAATATTATTTAGCCAACTAATTAAACGTAATTGAGTACTTAACCCACTTGCATCCTAATCCCCTCTCTAATCCAAGCCTAATCCTTACCCTAATCATGTGCACAACTCTAATCCTAATAATTGCTAAGCCAAACCAAAGTCGAACCCCTCTTACATCCCCACCCACATGCATTAAATGCTCTTACAGAGATTTAATGACTCCTAACACAACCCTTACACATAACTTACATTCTTTTACATTCCTCTTACACATACCATCCCTCTCATATTTCCATTTTCCCCCACTTTCCCTCTAATTTCCCCATCTTCTCACATCCTCTCTCCTTGCGAGACTTGTCACAAGGCTATAGATTTGATAAAGCACAATCCATGTGCTTCCCTCTCCTTGCATCCTATCCATCCCTCGTGTTTGCATCTTGACCCTCCATCCTCACACATCCTTGGCCTATAAATTGAACCCTTCATCCTTTGAAAGAGATCATCCATTTCCATGCTAAAGTTATCATGCTATTTTGAGAGCCTAAAAACTACCAAAATACCATCATAATGGTGAAATCCATCCACAAATTCGCTTTGAGTCATATTCTCCATTGAAGTTTGAAGCACATTTGAGCACACATCTCCATCCTAGGACACATCAACATGATCAAGGAGGCTTTTGGAGTGTCTCCCTTTGGTTTGCACTCTCTTTTTACCTTCTTTTTCTTATCTTATATGTGAGCATGGTTTTTGTTTGTGAATGTTTTCAATTTTGTTAATGTTCTTTACATGCTAATCTATTGTTCTATATTTTTGCATTTTGGCTAATTAGGTGTCTATAAGTGGGATTTTATTTGATAAGTGTGTTGTTGGATACTTTAGACCAATGGGCTTTATTTTTGTAGCCCAATTCCAAGTTTGATTTTTTACCCTTCTTCGTCACATCATTTTGTGTGTCCTCTGAGACTTGTCATTCACCATTTTTTGCATGACATAGATTTTGAGGTTGATATTATTTGTTACAAAGAGTATGTTGGTCAAATTAGAGTGGTCATAGGATATTATGAGTATTTTATATCTTGTGTTGAGAGTGCCTTTTAAGTCAAAATGCTGATTTTGAACCTGTTGTCACAAAGGTTTGCACCCTTGTCCAAAGTTTTTACGTAAGGAAAACTTTGTGAAACATGGAAACAACCTCCAAGTTGTGGGACTTGAACTGTGAGGTTGAGTCTCCGAAGAAGGTTGGCTTCCTTTACTATCAGGGTGCACCTAACTACTCTTGGAGAGGAAAAGGGAGAAGGAATGCATATAAGCAAATCTACCTATCCTGACCTAAGGGGGGGTGATGCACCAAATATAGAGTGTTCAAACTGATCTCTACCCATACATGCACTATTAAACCATCATGACACCAAAAGATATACACATCCAGACTTTCTTTAATCTAACAATCACATGCAGATCAAAAAAACCCAAATGAATGACACAAGGACAGAGAGGATTCACTTATATACCATTCATAGGCCAAAAGAGATACAATCATGCAAGATTGCAGATATCTACGATACACCAATGAGAGGAAGATAGTTCTTGCACTTCACATCAATGGCTAAAGGAGATAAGAATGTCATAAAGTTCAGAGGCAAAGGGGATTTATAGTAAAATTGCAGAGCAATATCAGAGCAAATAGAGAAGAGTTGACCAGAGAAGACAAAATCTACAAAAATTGCCTTTATAGCTTAGGCATAACTGAGATGTTCTCTAACTAAAGTTACTCCACAACCACTTCCATTAAGTGTTGATAAAGATTTGGAGAAAATCTAATCTGGGTATAGATTTAGATACAATGAAATCTGATATTTATTTGAAATAGGGCCCTGACGGAAATGATGCCATTAAACCATTCTAACCAAGTAGATGGATAAACTGGGGTGGTAGAGTGTTCTCATGCTGAAACAACCTTGGGTCAAAACCCTTCAAATCATCATACGTCTAGGAAAATACATCATTAAATTCTTGACATAGATGAATAAAACTTTCTTGCTCAATCTCATAACATACCTTCCCCATGTTTAAGGATTTTCCCTTAGAAACTGTAACTGGGGTGTGATCATCTTCGTCAGTAGCTAGGTTCATGACTCTACCTCTTGCTTGGTCATCAGTATTGAAAACATTCTCTAAGGTAATGAGACCCTTAGGCAATTTTTTGGAACTGAGATTAATGATTTGATCACCATACTGATCCTGTAGTCTCGACTAGTTTCTATCTGAAAATTCTGCTTCATTCTGCAAGAAGCTTACAATTTGTTTATTAAATGCAACCACTTGCCAATGGATTTTGTTGTCAGGGATGGAAGGCCTTATTACCATTTTGATTTGTTGATTCTTCTTCTCCTCAAGATTCCCTTGCACATCATGAGATGCACCTATTGCTGCAAGTCTATCGACATATCTATTTTCTTTTCTAGGGATGCTTTGAATATTAAATGCATCGAAACCCTCAAGCAAATCCCATACCCTATGTTTATAAGACTTGAGAAAACCGTGCTTAGTGATATTCTAATTTCTCACTTGATTAACCACCAACTCACTATCTCCATATACACTTAAGACTTGAATTCCTCTTTTTTGAGCAAGTAGGAGACCCTGAATCAAGGATTCATACTCGGCCATATTATTAGTGCAACTGAATTGGAGCCTAAAGGAGAAGTAGTACCTTACTTGTGTAGGAGAAATCAACATCACACTAGCCCCTAATCCATTCTTATTCCTTGATCCATCAAAGTACATACTCCATATCTCACTCAAATCTTCTTTAGTTTCCACAAGATTGGGAACTAGAGCATCCTTCTCTAATATACAATATGTACTGAGGCCTGTCTCAAGGGTTTCTGACATAGGGTCAAATTGATATGCATTAGCCCATTCATCTATGAGAAAATTAGGTATATCTACTAGGGAAGTAGTAGGCTCATTCATTATATCATTCTCATCCATTTCTAGGATAGTACAATTTGTAGTGCCTACCCCTAGGTCGCATTTTGCTATCATTGTTGAGCTCTTTTAGGGCTAGTTTTATGTTGATGGTTAGCAACATTGTTTTGAGATTATCAAATGCTGTGTTATGGATTCAGTTAATATATGGTGAGATTACTTGGTACTTTATAGTTCATGTATGTATGATGATTATTCAATGATTTAAGTTATTGAGGATGATTAGTTAGATGGTTTATTATTATATCTATTTTCTTATGGATACTTACCCCATACTTGCATGTGTATGGTGTGCGTGTTTGTTCTTATGTTTGGCATTTCTGATGTGGTTAAGGAAGGGAGTCATAGTCACCTGCTAGTCGGGATCTACACAATACACCACTTCCTGCCATTGCCTGTTTAGTTTAGTATATATTGTGCTTGTACATGTGTGATTTTTATGTAGGTTGCAAGTACCGAGTATCGACTTCCCTGAATTGTCAGGATGAGCGTACCCTATTCCACTATCTCAATGGTAAGAGAGGGGAGATAAATTCTCAAGTCCAAATCCAAACCCTTTAAGCCATTTGTTCTAATTGAAAATTAGGACAAGTATCTGAGTTGAGTACCCTCCGAATACGTTGGATGATGTAATTCGTGATATTAACCCTTTTGGTTTGATTTTGTATGTGTTTTGCTATGATGGGTTTTCGTATTTTATTTTATGAGTCTTTGGAGTATTTTCTATTAATTAAGCCTAATTAAAATATTTAATTAATGGTTTAATTTAATGGAAAATTAATATGATATTTTAATATTTATTTTATTTAATTAATTAGAAAATTAATTAAATAAAATAATTAAATTTGAAGATAAAAGTTATAATTTTAAAGTTGGAATGTGATAATATTTATTTAAATTAATAAATATTTTAGCAATTAAGTCTCAAAATAAATATACATTTACACACACACACACACACACACACACACACACACACACACACACACACACACACACACACACACACACACACACACACACACACACACACACACACACACACACACACACACACACACACACACACACATACACACACATTCATTGAAAAGTCGAATATTAAAAACACAATGAAGAAAATTGTTTACAAAATACAAATCACGTTTTGTAAAAAATGTTTGAAATGTTATAAAATTTATTCATGTTTGGGAGGGGGGGTTTTACCCCACCCCATGCCCGCTTTACTTCCACCTGCTGGCAGTCGCCTTTACCCGTTGACACAGGTACTGCAATTGCCATCGTAGGCCTTGCGTCAGAGGGCAGGGCTGCATGACCTATGTATTACCGAGCAGTGATTTATTAATCGCTTAAAAAACTTTGCATGCGCCTTGTTTGAATGTAGAAATTCGATTTTGGTTTTATGTTTTTATATATGTAAATTTGTTTTATCTTTTGTGTATAATGTAATATGTTTATTAAATATTAATTTATATATATATATATATATATATATATATATACATATTCATTAATAATTATTGTTATTTCATAAATATTATATGTTATTTAAATGTTAATGAAGTATAATTGTTATTATATTTACAATATTAAATATAGTTTATTAATTTAATAATAATTTGTCAATTATTATTAAAATGAAAAGAGAGATATTAGTAATCTATATTTATAATGATGAGTCTGGTATAGTCGATATATTAATAAGATTTTTAATATAACTTGTTATGACTAACAAGTTATTATTAATTTATTAATTTAAACATTGATGGATTATAGTTTACCTTTAATATTAATTATTTAATGTATATTAAATATTATTTAATATATATTAAATAATTAAGAGATGGCAATTTTATATTACGTTAATAATAGTTGTTTAATGAGGATGATTTTAAATTAAGAGACTTTAATGATAATGGATTAAGATTTAATTGACAAGGAGTCATTGTTATAACATAGCTACGATTTGAATTATTATTATGTTATTGATTAATACGTTATGTATTATTAAATAACTTATCGATATACCTTAATGGTGTTAAGAGTTAGTTAAATATTAACTAATGAAGTTTTGTGAGGTTTCTCTAGATCAATTAATAGTTTTGATGAGTTTATTATTTATTAATGTTTGTTGGGTTTAGCAAATTATTAATAAATAATAGTATAATGGTTTAAATGATTATTGTTAAATGTTAGTATTCATTGAAGAATGGTGAAGGTGGTCATTATAGATTTATTAATAAGATTTCCAATATAACTTGTTATTAAATATTAACAAGTCATTATTAATATTAGAGAATTGGAATTATGGTTGGCTTTTAACTTTCAAATTATGGCTAGTTATTAATTGGATCATGATATGGATATGTAATTATTAATTAAATTAATTAATTAGAGTTAATTAAATTTAATTAAGAATTAAGCTATGTAACAAAATTTTAATTGATATGATTCTTTTAATGAAGTTGTAAAGTATTTACATCAAAGTTGATAATTCTTATTCTAATGACTTGAATAATGACCTTAGATATTTTAATGGTTGTCATTGATGATTTAGTTATTGTAGCGATTAAAATTAAAAGGCTTTAAATTTTAGTAATATTTAATTAAGTTTTAATGGAGAACTATTAGAATGTTAAAAGGTCATGGATTGTGTACCTATGTTAATTGATTGATTTAATTGATCATTTTAATAAAGTTATAATCTTCTTATTTGAAGATTGATAAATGACTCTCTTATAATTTAACGAATAATGATCCTTTGTTTATGTTGAGAAGTTGAAGTAACATTAGGGAAGAGTTATTCAATTAGTAACATGGATCTCAGTAAAATAAAGTGAATGATTTTATTAAGAGGCAAATGATTTAATGAGTAAATATCTATCTTTTAGTTATTCTTAGAATGTAATTTTTAATAATGGAAGGATAATGCTATTGGGAAAACAAACGGGTTGACATGTAGGTCAAATGGTAAATCCTATACACTTGAAGTATACTTGCAAACAAAAAATTGAAACCTCTACACTTAATTCAACTATGCGATTTTAGTAAACCAAAACATGTGTTTGCATTGTGTTTTCTCTATGCTATCTGTTTTGGGTTTTGGGTTGACTAGTGTTGACCAGTTATAGGACGTCTACCAGAGGCTTGGGGGTTATGTGATTGTGATGTCATGATGATGGTTTAATCTCGATTCTTTATAAACCCAAACATGGTAATGTGATGGCATGCTCTATGAGATGTTTATACTAATTGTTATTGCTCATCAATCTTCTTGAGTGAAGTTGAGTTATATGTATCTGAGACACTTGACTTAACCATTTTTGAGTCATCGATTAGTTATCCTTGGATTACTTTCCAGTCGCCATGATGGGATTGAAATGTTGATTTATTTCTTGATGATGTCATGTTGTGACATGTTTGACTCAACCATTTTGGAGTCTTCGATCAGTATGATTTTGAGATATATTTTGGTTATTGAGAACCAATGGATACTTTTGATTATCAGTGATACCTTCAGTTGCCAATAGAGAACTGTTGTGGTCATGATTATCTATGGATGTTTTTTGATGCTCATGGAGATTGGATGCTTTTATTGTAGATATTGGATGATTCTTATTATGGAATATCTTTTGGTATTACTTTCTAGTCGCTTGTATAGGACTGGGGTGATTTATGATTCCATGAGCTTAGGGTAGGTTATCTACTTGTAGTGTCAGGAAGTGGCTTGCAATGGGGGCCAGGGCCCTAAGTGGCTACCAGGGTAACTCATTGTAAGTTGTTTTAATAATTGATAACATTTACACTAAATGGGGATTAAATGAACCTAAAAAGATATTTTTTTTGTTCTCGCCCATGCCTCAAGTGCTTGTACAGACTAGGATGGGAGTAGAGAGAATGTTTGGTTGCGACCTTGCATTCCACAGTATGCCTTGTCAATATGAGAGGATACTAGTGGCCGCATAAGGATTAGTAGGGACCCATGGAGTTGTAAGATAACTACTAGGGTAACTTCTACATGATATATGCGAGGACACTTGCCCGCTTACAGAGTAGGTTTCCTACATGTCATTGTGTGCCTCTGGGATTAGATGTCGATTTTGTAATTGGAACCTTTGAGTTAGTATAATTTTAGGATTCTTGGACTTAGAGAGTACTTATGCTTTGTGATTTGATAGCCTATTTGGGACTTGAGATTATCTCCTCAGCATGGTGGGAGTGGACCACTTAGGTTCCACGTGGTCGGGTGGTAGTGTTTTTCCACTCTTATCATTTGAGATCTGTTTGAGACACCGTGGCTGGAGCATTCTTGGTTGGTATTTATCTTCATTTTTTTCTTGGATCATTATGATAAATAATATACCTTATGATGGATGTATTTATTAGTATGTTTCTTATATTGATGATTTGCATATGTTAGGTGATGTTATCTTATGCTTTACTTTGCATGTTAGATTTCTTTTCTGCATATGATGTAGGATTTTTTAGGAGTGACATTCCTACTATGTTAATATTGATGATCTCTTCGATGATTTGGAATGTTAAGTACAGAGGGATGGCTAGGATCCACGATGGTCTAATGATGCTATTTACGGTTGGGAACAACTATGCACTTAGCTATTTCTGTTTGTGATATATGGTTGTCCTTTATGATGGATGTTTTATGATGATGTACCATGTATGACATGTGGTATCATTTACTTTAATTACATCATGGATTAATATTGGATGATGATATACTTTATTTACACAGATGTATGTTCTTTTAAGCTTTTCATACCTGGTGACATGTACAGTGGATGATTGAGCAATCTAAAATGTAACTACTAAAAGGACACTTGTATATTGTTTAAGAACATAGGACTTTTCATTATGTGGATGTAGTATTAGATGGAACATAATTAGTTATGTTAGATGTGATTAAATGTTAAGGGATCTTTAAGGAATGTAGCTTGTTATGTATGTTATGTTTACTTGAATTGATGATAATGCTTTCGTTACTATATATAAGTTGTAAGTGGTTTATCTTTCATGTTAATTTTTTTTTTTTTTTGGCAAACTTAGTGAAACTTTAGGTTAATTCTTTGGATCTCTTGGCGGGGCATTACACAATTCATGTTGATGAGATTGGGGGTGTAGGGTTTAGTATGATGGAGGGCTAGAGGCTCTGCTTTGATTGAAGCTTTGGTCCCATATCTTGTTCTAAAAGAAATATATGACCAATCAAAAGATATGTAACCACCTATTTGGGCAGTGAAGTCTCTTGACAGACAAATGGAAAAATGTTGCTTCACTTTAGCAACAGATATATCTTGAGTTACAACACAACCATGGCATGCATGTAGGGCCATTTCCACATTCCTAAGGATCCCTAAAGTCTTGACAGTACTACCATCCAACTATAATACATCTCTAACAATGGGCTCATATTTCATTTCCAAAACATCAGCAACACACCTAGGAATCATTGAACTACTAGCCCCTGAATCAATCATGCAATTGTGGACTAGTTTACCCCCTATAATTAGAGAAACATAAAATGGAGGGAGTCTAACCTTTTTACTTGTTTCTACCTCCTTTGATGGCTATACTAGGCTTGTGGCACTTTCCATGCTGGGTGGTTGACCCTTTGGTTCAATACTTTCCAATTCTTGCTCCAACAATTTCTTTTGCATGTGCATAGTAGCAACAACATCCCACCTGGAAATATTCACATTTATCTTCTTCATTTGTTCTACCACACTGAATGACATAGTAGGTACTTTGGTAAAAGCCTTGGGAGATGCATTTGTAGGAGGTTGAGATGGAACAACTTAAGGATCACTTACATCCTTTCTGCCATTATTTTGCCTTTGCTATAGAAAGGTATTTGATTGATCATTTATTGCTTGTTCATGAGGTATTGCATTTGTAGTTGAGGCATGATCAGGAGGAGGAGGGGTAGCATCTTCAATAGTTCCTCTTTTTCTCCTAGTATTGTGAGCAATGAAATCTTGGTTTACATTACAATGTTCCTCCACCTGATGATTCATAAAGGAGCAATAAACTTGTCCTTGCATAGATGAGGCATCTTTATATTGATCCTCCTTGTATGAATGTCTTATTATAGTCTCTTGGATGATCAAACCCAAATAAGATTTAGCTTTCTGACACATGCAATGGGCATAGGAGTAGTTATAAGAGGGACAAAAATCTTGATCTTGGGCCATGTTGTTTTGAGGAACTATGGCCCTACTTTGGTTTACATTTGAGGTTGAAGCATGGATATTTTGCCTATTTTGATCAAAATAATTGTTCCATTATTATGATTTGGAGGCCTACCACTATTCAAAGTTTTATATTGCAATTGATGAGCCTTACTACCTTGAGCTTGCTATCTCTCTAAAGTCACCTCTTATTGCTTACTTTCTGCATCACAAAGAAGCTATCCTCCAGCTTCTTCTCTTGGCCTTGCAATCTTTTTATCTATGTTTAGCATCATAGATTGCATCATCTCATTGATTTCATCTATTCCATTTGAAGATGTGGAAGCTTAAGGGACTAGAGCAAGGGATTGTGATGTGGAAGTTGTGGGAAGAGGAGCCATTCCTGGTTGGTGATTTGGAACATCTGGGAAGAAAGACATAGGAGGCCTTGGAGCTAGCTTACCTCCTTGTATTAGGATGTTTTTTGACTTTATTGCTATGTCATAAGCATTAGGCAAGGTATCTCCTCCAATAGTTTGGATTGTAGTGGCAATGTCACTGTTAAAAGCTCCGAGGTAATGCAAGAAGGATTTACCAAGGGTAGACTTTACTGAAGTAGGTATTCTATCCCATGTCTTTTGAAATCTATTGTTGAAATCAGTCATACATTCATGGCGGGCTCTTTTTATAGTAGTCAATTGTTCTAAAAGTGACAAATGGTCACTTTTGTCCTCAAACTATTTGCACAATCCTACTCCTAATCCATCCCAATCTACTATAAAACCATGAGCCAAACCTCTATACCATTGTAGTGCTTTTCCTTTCAAGGATGAGGCTAGAAGGCTAATTGCAACATCATCTTCTGTAATACCATGGATATTGCAGATATTTGCAACTTCTTGAATGTGTTCTAATGGAGAGATAGAAGTTTCACCACTAAATTTTGGTATACTTTTGAGTGCAGCTATTGGTATGTCATGTCTTGGGGCCAATAAAAGAGGACTTCCACCATTAAAGGTGGCAAAAGCATGAGCTCTATGCTGCACCATATAGACAAGTGATCTATTGATATGTGCCGATGGCAATCTAGGTTAAGATCTACCAATAGGAGGAGTAGAGATGGATCTTGTAGTTGTATTTGTTACTATTGCACTCCTAACTGGTGATAAAGATACTCTAGTCTTCCTTCTTCTAGGATTTGAAAATGAGAGCTCTTGTTACTGAAATTTACCTCTAGAAGATGCCCTTGTTTCAACTTTGGGTATGAATTATTGCAACTTTGGTCTGGAACCAGATGCATTTTAAGCTTAGAGTCACCAAGTACTTGAAGAATGAATCCCTTGAAGGCTTGAACACCAAAGCCACTACTATCTCCTTGGTATTAATCTTGAAATCTTCCTTTTGACACTAGTAGACTTGAAATTTTCTAAGTTTAAATCCCATTAGGCGTGCAAAAAACTGTTGTCACAAAGGTTTGTACCCTTGTCCAAAGTTTTTACGTAAGGACAACCTTGTGAAACATGGAAACAACCTCCAAGCAATGGAACTTAAACTATGAGGTTGAGTCTCTGAAGAAGGCCATCTTCCTTTACTATCAAGGTGCACCTAACTACTCTTGGAGAGGAAAGGGGAGAACTAGGAATGCATAGAAGCAAATCTACCTATCCTAACCTAAGGGGGGGTGATGCACCAAAAATAGAGTGTTCAAACCAATCTCTACCCATACATGCACTATTGAACCATCATAACACCAAAAGATATACACATCCAAACTTGCTTTAATCTAACAATCACATGCAGATTAGAAAAACCCAAATGAGTAATACAAGGAAAGAGAGGATTCACTTATATACCATTCATAGGCCAAAAGAGATATAGTCATGCAAGATTTCAGATATCTATGATACACCAATGAGAGGAAAATAGTTCTTGCACTTTACATCAATGGCTGAAGGAGATAAGAATGTCATATAGTTCACAGGCAAAGGGGATTTACAGTGAAATTGTAGAGCAATATTAGAGAAAATAGAGAAGAGTCAACTAGAGAAGACAAAATCTATAAAAATTGCCTTTATAGCTTAGGCATAACTGAGATGTTCTCTAATTGAAGTTACTCCACAACCACTACCATTAAGTCTTGATAAAGATTTGGAGAAAATCTGATCTAGGTATAGATTGAGATACAATGAAATCTGATATTTTGTTGAAATAGGTTCCCAACGGAAAGGGTGCCATTAAACCATTTTGACCAAGTAGATGGATAAATTGGGTTGGTAGAGTGTTCTCCTACTATTTACTGGGTTCAATATTCATTTGAGAGTGGTTGGAATTGATCATGAGGATCAAATCATGCAAGAAAACTCAATTTCCTTCATTTTTGGCTCATCAGTTAGCAAAGTCAACAAGTCAACTGAATCTTGCAACCAAAATGGGCCACATGAGCCAATAGTCTCATTTCATTTTGCCACCCTACAAGGCCTTCCTGAGTTTGACCAACAAACCAACTAATTGTGCCACCTCCTCAAAATCTTGACCATGGTAGTCACATAACTGCTAGCCTTAACTGTGCTACCTTTCTATTAATTTTCTTAGCCAGGTCTACTAGGACACGTGTCCTTTAGGTGCTTCCCTACATTTTTTGATTTCCTCACATCTTCATAATGCAAGAAAGCATCGATCGTTGATCTCTGTAAGATCAACGATCATGAAAGATCCTTCTTATACTGTGCCTATCCCTTAAAATTTTTGGGCCCATGAACCATTCAACATACACTTCAGCATGACCTAGCACCACCTTGGCATCACCCTGCAGCTTCATAATAACTTGACCCCACAAGGACATGTGGCAACAAAGTGCTTGCTTGCATTCCTTAATCTCCTTGCATATTCATAAGGTGGGGAATCGCCAGCCCTTGATCTCATTGCATAAGATGGTGTACATAACTCGTACCCTTTGAACCTACATGAATACCATCCATGATATCATTAGGACATGTGTCACCAAGGCACTTTCCCACATTTTTAGGAAGTCTAACAAAAGACAAAATGCAGGAAAGCGGGCGCCAATCAAAATACCAGCTGGACTGATATTTCTTCCTTCTACGACCCATAAAAGAAGATGGACCCACCTGCCACATGGGCTTTAGGTGCTTTCCTGCATTACTTAAAGGTAGTGCATTTTGAGAATGTGGGAAAGCACCCACCATATCACGAAAGATCTGACGGTGGGGAAAGTTGCGGGCTAGCAGAAAAAAACTTAGGGAATATATGGGATACAATAAGGTTTTTTACTTGTTTATTTTTCGTATCTCCATGGTTTTAAAATAATATAAAAGATGGTTAAAAACTGTTGTGTGGGCTTAGGTATTTGAATTCAAATTTTTGGCGGGGGGCAAAAATAGGTAACAAAACCCTTGCCAGATTTTTCTATAAATTGATGTTTTTAAGAGGTTGAGCCTGTTGTTGGATTTTGGGGATTTGGATATTTTCTTCAATCATTTATGGATGTCTTTATCACTTTTTTCTTTATAAAAAAAATGTTGGATCATCTTAGGATCCATGCTCTTGGTGATGAGACCAATAGAGCTTGATTTTGATTCATGTTATTTGCTTGGGTTCTTGTCTATTTTATGGATGATTTGGTTTTCCTTTGGGTTTTATATGTATGGATTGAGATTGCATCTTTAGAGATTATTCAAGTTACTCCTACTTTATGGGATCTTGAGAGACCCATACTCTTATCTAGCAACAAATTGAGTATCTTGTATTATTTTTGAACCTTGTTTGAGCATTCTTTGATATCTTGGTTGTTACTCCTTACTATTTCCTTGTGTTGAAACACTCCATGTTTGAGGATGAGATTACATGTGATGTATGGATGTAGGGTTTTGAGACCACATCTAAGCATATAGTTGAGGTATGGTCCTATATTGAGGTTCGAGTGACTTATGCTCTTGGTATCAAGACCAATTGAGTTACCATGTCCTTTATGGTTTTTGTGATTTTTGAGTCCTTGATTTATGCCTATTCATTTTTATTTTGCTCCATGCCTCATTAGTGTAATGAGAGGAGTATAGTTGGTGTTGAGTACTGGAGTGGATTGGCTCTCTAAGGTGGGTTAGGACACAAAGGGGTCCTAGGGTATCATTTGGTAGAGTTATTAGTAAGTGAGAGCTAATTAAGGATTGAGGTTAAAAATTGATGAAAACATCTAATGAGACTAACTTGTCTTCATTTGAGGATGTTGATATGGCAAGTCCTTACCTTGCCATCCAAGAAGTTGATACAACTTAGTAGAGTTTTATAGATGAGAGAAGGATTTCTCAAAGGTGCATGGGTCATCATGTGCCATGTGATGACACTCCCACTCCTAAGTTTCTTTACACAACCTTTGATAGTATTAAGTAGTGACCCTGATGTGCTTTGAGTGTACTTGATATGCACTATGTATATTTCTCCACATGTTGAGTATTCTTCATATTTTACTATATTTTCATTGATGTACATTTCATTGGATCATGACACCCTCCCTTGAGTTTATGCATTTTTTTGGCATGTGTCTTATCCAAATGGTTGAGAGGCATTGCTAACTATATCACTACTAAGGATCGATGAATAAGGAAGAACTTCATCTAGCTAGAGGACTTGTAGCTTGTATGCTCTCACTTTCATTGCAGAGGTACTTGATAGTAGATATGTATATTTGATGTTGTAGGTATTGATGTTGAGATATAACTTTATAATTTTATGCATTAATGTAATTGAGTGATTATTTTGTTGATAGGTGGGTATCTAGTACTCCTTAGTGTGAAGGTTGTTATATTTTAGCTATACTTTGATTCTATCTTAGTTTTAGCTTTTGCATCATCTTTGCTTGTTGAATGCCATTTGCATTATCTATGGTTTGAGAATTGAAACATATTTCAATGGTTTATCACTTGTATTTGGTGTCTATACAGTTTATCATCTACATTTTGGCGTTTCTACAAATTGTTTCCTACATTTGTGATATGTCATCTGTGAGCTCACTAGACTATGTTATTCTATTGTGTACCAATTTATTTTGCATCTGTGTAGTTTGTCATGTTTTTAGTTTGACATCTATATTTGGTCATCTCCATAGTTTTTTGTCTCCACCTATCCTTTTTTGTCTCTAGTTTTGGATGGTGGATGATGTGTTTAAGCTATTGAGTTGCTTCCTACGGTTCTTAGGGTATTTTTAGACCTAATCCATAATTACAACTATGTATAAAATATATAATTTAATTATGAGTGACATACTCTTCTTTCTTATACTTAAGTTATATTTTATAAATATGATGATTTATTTGAGAGGGGTTCCAACCCTCTTGGAGTTAAGATACATATTCTAGATTTTTGAGGTTGATAGGATTTCAAACTTGGCCTAATTTAAGGATTTTAGACTTAGCCAATTTGAGGATTCAATTTTTAATTCTCACTTCCTTTTGGACTTATAGTTTTAATCCCTTGGCTTTTGCATGATCACTTGAGGGGTGTTTCTATTTGTATTGATTATGCTACATGGTTTTTTGGTAATGAACTTGTATGTTTAACTGTGCAATGAACATTTACTTTGGGCTTAAATTGGGTTATTTTCTTGGGTTAGATAGTGTATATCTCCCTCACATGCTCCATGGATGGTTGTCCAGATCTCTCATAGTATTGTTGGGAAAGTGTGTTCTCTATTATGAGTACTTGGTTAGTGGCTTGGGAGTCTTTCAAAGTGTTATAAAGGCTTTCACTTGTGTTTTTGAATATTTTGTCATGCCATGTTCATTGAGATTCTTATCTTGCATTGATGCTTATTAATTGCATTTTTTTACCCTGTATCATAGTAGGAAAATTATATTAAAAAGCAATATTTAGTGCACATTTTATCCTTGTATTCCAAGGATTCCTAGGTGGGGCATTACATAGTGTCCATGTTGGGCTTATGTGCATGTGAGCCTATTTGGTTTCAGACTATGAGGTCCCCCGGATTTGTGGCTTGCTGATTCATAGCTCCACTAAAAAAAATTATTGATAAAAAAATCTATGTGAATTTCCTTGAAGATAAAAACAAATAATTATGAAAAAAATATTATTTTTTCATCAATTTATGGTGGTTGTACACAAGAGGTTTGAAAAATATAGTCCACATTTAGTTAAATTAATAAAGATATTCATTTAAAAAAAGAAAAAATATGCCCATCAATCTTTGTTGCCTTAGGTTGCATTCCCTAGAAGGATTCACACAAAATCCTTTATTTAGGGAAAAATATGGCCATCATACATGTATGTGGTATGGTCCTAAAATACACATTTTGATTTTTTTTAAAAATGTGTGTACTAAATTTATTTCTACCATGTGGGCATTGGAAAAAAAATTACATATATGAAAAGTAGACTTCGAGCACTACATTTTGTATTGTCAATTTTTTTTTAAGATTCAATTTTTGAGTGCCTCATATTTTGACACCAATAGATAGAAAATTTTAAAATCATGGAAAACACTTTCACTTTTTACCCAAAAGTGGGACTCAACTTCTTGCATCCACCCACAAAAGATATTACAAAATATGTCTTATAAGAAAAATATGGATTAATGATATTGAATCTGATCATTCACAAAAAAAAGTTTTGATTGGTAGCACATAAATCAACCTCAACAATAGATCTAACATAGATCTTCTGTTAGCATAAAACAATCCCTTGCAACACAGTATATATTGCCTTCTCTCTATATCACAACAACACTTTGCTCAACTTCCTTTTTCTTACACACTATTGCTAGATATTCACTAATACAAACTCACATTATTTCCTTTAATTCTCACTTATTTAATCTTATGCCTCTTACAAAAAATGATTTTTTCATTTATATATGCATTTAATAGGGTGATTGCATATGTTAGCCTAGACACAAAACATGTTAGCCAAATTACAAAAGATACTACAATTATATTTAACACACTATCACCAACCTAAATATAGGTCATACATTAGATACTTTTTCATCACGTCATCACATGACCTAAATGTAGGTCACATTTTAGATACATACGTCTCATATCATTTTTTATCAAAATATGTGTTAACACTAGAACTATTGAAACACCACAACTAAGATCATGACTTGATCAACAAAAATATTGAACCAATCAATGAAGGAAATGATGCAATGCAAGGTAGGAGAGTCTCCAAAAGAGATGTCCCAGCCCCAAAAAATAACCACACAATAGAAACACAACACAAGAAATAAGATCTAATACCAAACACAACTCTTTATTCATAAAATAACTGATTACATGTAATGTGTCAGCTTGTAAGGACTTTTTGGTTATGACCAAATACAAAGTAGTTAATAGTTCTATGAGATCCTTCAAGATCCAATCTAAACCCTAGCTATTCTAGATCCACACTCTAGTAGAAACCTCCAAGGAAGATCTAAACTTGTGCTCACAAGCCCACCAAGCAATCTTCTTGTTTCCCAAGCCTCGGCTACCAGCCCTTCTCAAAGTTCACTCCTCTACTTCATCCTCTTCTCCAAGCTTGATGATTATTACTTAAGATTCCACAAGAGCCCCTTACTTATACCCAACTAAGCCATAGGTCAGATTAGTATGTTACAAATTAAATAAACCCTTGCATTAAATGAACATTTAAGCAACAAGTCAGCTTACACAAAAATTAAATACCAAGGTCAGCTCACACTAGAAATCAAACACAAAAAACTCAGGAAAATCCAAAACCAAGAAAGTACCAAGCATCATAAAACCACTTCCGAGTATCAACACTTATCATGTTCACTCGACACATGAAGGAAAACTTGGTTAACACTAAAACTCAGTTAACACTACAAACTTGATTAACACTACAAACTTAGTTAACACTGTTGGTTAATACTAAACCTTGTTAACACTACAACTTAGTTAACACTACAACTTGGTTAATATTGCAACTTGGTTAACACAAAAACTTACAAAAACTGTCAGAATTAACAAAAAATGAGCAATATTACAAGGAAACCCAAGATGCTCTTGCATCAAAACACCTAGGTACAAAAAAATGTTCTCAATAGCTAGAAGAACATCTTCTATGATTCACCACATAAATCCCAAACTAACTCTTCACATACATATTCTCCAAGTCAACTTGCACACTTTTCCCTTTGTTCCACTTTTCCTTCTTCATATCCATCCTTAGTGTGCTACATGTCATCTTTCCACATTGATCTCTAACCCTCTCAAGATCTTTCAACTCAATCTAGATGCTAATACTCAAGTTCCTCCTATCAATTTCTTCATTTTGCAAAGGAATTAGGGAATGCTTCCTCCCACCTTTCTCAATAGTAATCACATTCTTGAAATAATCATGCATAGCCTTGCATCATATTGCCAAGGTCTAGTAAGAAATATGTGGCAATTACTCATGTCCACAATATCACACAACACTTGATCCTTATACTACCCAATCTAAAAATCAACAAGACATTGCCTCCTCACTTCTAAAGCATGTTCATCTTGCAACCAACCAATCTTATAAGGAAACGGATTTCTCATTCTCCTCAAACCAAGTTTTTGAATAATCTCTTTAGAAACAATGTTGTTAGTACTACCACTATTGACAATCACATTGCAAAATTTACCACCATACTTACAATGAGTCCTCAAAAAATTACTTCTTTGACAAGATTCCAGTGTCCTCTGACCGACCAATACTTGCCAAGCTAGTAAATTCTCTCCTTGCTCAGGTTTGCTGATATGGTTTTTAGCCTCATTCACAACAATAGTTCTTCTATGACTACCCTTAGGACATTCATAATCTCTATGTCGTTCTTCATGACATCTGAAAAAAGTACCATTAAACTCACCTCTACCCATCCTTCTCTTTTGATCAACAAGTTTTGGTTCATCTTTTGGACCCAATTTAGCCTTTTCCAAGTAGTCCTACTTCTCCTTCCCTTGGGAACTATCTTGATTCCTCCTCTTCAACTTGTCTTCTACCTTTAAGGTATACTAATAATCATCCTCAACCAAAGCAATATCTATCATACCAATCTCATCCTAAATATTGAATCTCAAACCATTAATATATCTATCCACCTTTTCTTTAAACAACTCGTTATGCCTAAACTGAATATTTGACTTGTAGAACTTCTCTATATAATCTTTCATATTCATATTTTTTTTCTTCAAATTGTGCAACTTCTTAAAAAAATCAATTTCATAATCCACATGAATGAACTTAACCTTCATTTTAGTCACCATGAATCTCCATCTAATGATCTTTATTTCACCTTCCTCTTCTCTATCTCATTGTAATTCCTATTGAAAAAATTATGCAATTGTAGGTTTTCATTGATGTTACACAAAATGTCAAACCTATACTGAGCAATAGTGATAACTAAGCTGACTCAAGCATCAAAGGCAATTTCCAATGTGTCCCAAGAATTTAGTGATAATCAAGTTCAAAATCATCATTGACTAAGCTTAGTTGGTTAATAAATTAGATCTTGTATTGATCGAGTTCACTTGGTTACCAAAGGAAAGTTAGCATAAAGTTAGTATTGACCGAGTTGGGTTGGTTAATGAAGGGATTCTCAGTGTTGACTAAGTACTCAATTATGTATTAGTCGATTGCAAGTATATTAAGTTTGATAAATTTATTGGTTAATACAAGATGACTTAAGGGATAATATTTGATTGATTAAAAGAGCATTCAAACCAACTTGAAAAGGTGAATCATATATATGAAAGGTCAAGTTGAGGATTGAAGAATTAAATTGAAGAAGATGAATTAAGGAAGTGAATTGAAGAGGATATTTGTAAAAGGAAGAACATCCATGTTGACAAAGCTACAAAGAACATTCTGATCAAGGAGGATCAAGTAATCAAGCCAGAACTAAGATTTGAATTTGCAAAGTTAGTTACATCAGCAATTAGGTCAAGTCATTGTTACTTTAATAATTTTAGAAGTGAATCAAATCTCTTAATATAGTTAGCCTAATAACTATTCAAGAAATCCTCTAACAAGGTGGCATTTCTAGATTGTGGTGTCTGAAGACCTCTAACAAGGCCACTCCTAATAGGGTGAATTAAATAGTCTAATAGGATCACACCTAACAATGTGTTTTGTAATTTTTAATAGGGTTGGCTCCTAACATGGTTCACTTAAAAAGAGTGTAAAACAATAACTAGTTGCACTTGGTGGTTTTCCTAAATTGGGTTTCCATGTTAGATATTGTTGCCTCTTGTGTTCATGTTATTTCCTTTATGTTTCTACAACTAAGTTAATAAAGGCTAATGACATTAATATCTTAAGATCTCTGTGCTAATTGAGTGCAAGTAATATATGTAAGGAAACTCAGGTGCGGAAACAACTTCCTACACTAATCTCTTAAGAGAAGTATGGTGCAAATCCTATTAAAATCTTTTACACTTATAGATTCAATATCATGTAAACAACAATATTTTAGCCAAGCAAGAATAACAAAAATAGAAAGAGAAAGAAACACATAACACAAAGATTTGCCAGTGGGGAAAAACCTTTCGGTAAAACAACCCCACCCCTCCAAAACCTACATAATGTATTATCTTCAACATAAGGTTACAATACACTTGCAATGCAAGTTCAACAATGACAACATAAGACTCCAGTAGAAACTCATAGTACCAATAATAATTTTTTTTGCATACTCCTCTTCACAACCCTAAAAACACTTATAACATGTCTTCACCTGTCATTGAGTCTTCCTAACATAGCTCTTACGTGTAATAGGAATCCATCATAAATGTTTTAGCTATGATCTCCTTATACACAATTCAAGATGCCGACACATCAACATTATTTGCAAGAAATACATTTTACAAAACAAATAATAAGAATAGGAATTATCCAAGCTTGAGACACCTTATTCCTAACAATATATTCAGTGTTAACCGAGTTACAACAAAATATTTGGTGCTAACCAAGTTTCAACAAGTTTTGGTTTTATATTGTGTTGACATCTTAAAATGGACTTTTGAATTTGTTTTCTAGTAACTGATTTACCCCTCCCCTTTTAGTTACTACTTTCCATTTTCAATAATTGGTATCAAAGCTATTAGTGCTTGTAGATAAGGTTTCAAGGACCTAAGCTAAAGATCAAGATGTCTTATGAAAGGGAAATTCCTAAGTTTAATAGAGATAACTTCCAAGCATTAAAGGAACTCATGAAGCTACATTTGGAAACCATTGGAGACAAAGGCCTAAAAAAATGTGGCACCTTTTGGATCATTGTCTATAAATAAAATTTTGGAAAAGAAGAATCACAACATAATGATGATTGAAATTGCTTCTAATCTCAATTATGTTGAATTTGATGAAGTCAAAGATTTTCCTACTGCTAATGAAATATGGAACAAGTTGAAAGATATCTATGGAGGAGATGAAAATATGAGGAGAGCTAAGGCATAAAGTTTAAGAGGTCAATTCAATTAAATGAAGATGAGAGAAGATGAAAACATTGTACAATATAGTGAAAGAATCAAGGAAAGTGTGAGTGCAATCAGAGCTTTAGGAGGGAAAATAGGTGATGTGATATTGTTTAACAAGGTGCTCAAAACCCTTCTTCCTATTTATGCAATTAGAGTTTCAATTATTCAAGGAATGATATTTTATTCTAAAAATGATATAACTTTGGATGCACTAGTGGGAAGGTTGATAGACTTTGAGTTAGATAACTTTGATAACTATGTTCCTAAATTTGGAAGCATTAAGCTAAACTATCACTCAAGAAGAAAGGTGGAAAATTTAAAAGAAAAAAGTTTGATGATGAAAATGAAGATAATTCTAATGATGATCTTGAAGTCATTGAAGCCCAGCTTGCAAGAAGATTTTCGAAAGGAAAAGGAAAGTACAAAGGTAAAATACCTCTAATTTGTTTTTCTTGTGAAGAAGTTGGTCACATTGTTGCAAGGTGCCCATGTTAGAAATAGGGATTAATGGGAGGGGGGGGAGGAGAAATTAGTAATCTACAAAGTTTAGTCACCAAATGGATATTATTATGTACTTTAAACCACGTATAACAAAGCAATAATGTAATGCTGAACAATAACAATAACAATACACAAAGATAAATCATGACACCATATTTTGTTAACTAGGGAAACATTAGCAAAGGAAAAAATTATAATATACTGATATTTATGTTCCTTGTTAGAGGATGGACCCTGTTAGGAGTCAATGAGCAAATTCAGTATAACTAGTCCCTGTCAGGAGACTTTGAATCCTTATCAGAAGATTCCAACCTTGTTAGGAGTTTTAGTATAATGTATGCAAGAAGAGCCCACTGCCCAACATAAAATTTCAACTACAAGAAGAACTCACTACTCAAACAATTAATTTACTATTATTTTCCTTCCTTTTATGATTTGTAATCTTCAACTCAATCTCAGATCACTAGATAAAACTTCACATATATCACTTTCACAAAAGTTCACTCACTTTGCAATCTTACAAGATAGCACTAATACATCAAGATTGACCCCTTCTTATCACAAGAAGTCCTTTCCATAAATACCATTCCTTTACATAAAATACTACTAGGTCAACTAAGACCACAATTCAATTTTCCAAGTTAGAGAAAACATCTAGGATGTCGGCCCTAATTGGACAAGTAATTGTTTTGCAATCAAAACAATTCTTACCTTCAATTTCACTATCCTACTTCATCAAAACATGATTAACTCTATTCTGTATAGTCTGTACAAACTTCCAAGGTTATACATTTCATTACCAACATGTATACTATCTCTATATAACTTTTTTTGACATAATATGATGTCTGCAACATGTTATAAACAAAAAAATATACTGTTGTAAACCAAATTCTATACTAAGACAATTTTCTAATAGCCAAATGCTAAGTATCTTTATTTCTGAGATTTTTTGTCAACATATACATCATGTGTTGCCATTAATGACAACAATTACATATCATTATTAGCCAATTGTCAACAATCTCCCCCTTTGGCATTGATGGAAACAAAATAGGCAAAATTGGCTAAGTGACAAAAATTAACTATCAAAATAAATATTACATCTATTATAGCTTTACATATATGCTCCCCCTTACAATATAATTCATACTACACATGTATCTCTCCCCTTTGTATCTTTCCCAACAATGACATGTATACAATTTTCACATGAATCTCTCCCCCTTTGACATCAATGACAAAGGTAAAAATGTCAAGATTTAGTCCAAAACTATCAAAAACTATTGAAAATTCTATCTTCCCTTATGCTGATATTATCTTCATACAATCATCAAAATAATCTTCAGGCTATTCATTCCTTTATTCCATGTCTCTTTGGTAGACTTTGTTGATGTGAGAATTGCACATAATGCATATGATGCAATCTCAACTGCATTGATATCTAAATACAAAAAGTTTGTATGTGTCCTTGGCCTTGACACATTCTTCTTCTGAAGTGCTAGTTTCTTGATATTGTTGTGAACACTAGAAACTTGACTCTCAATGTCATCAACTTTGCTAGATGGGTGCTAGATTAGGCTGGATAAAGCCTCTAGCTAATTCATCTTTGCCTCTATCTGACTATCCAAATTCTTAGTTAGTTTATATGATAAGGTACACTTAACATACAAAGATTTCCCTTCTTGCTAACATTTTTGAAGTTCTTTTATGCATGTATCAAGATTGACTAAATCATTCTTGATGTTTTGGTAGATGGTGCTAAATAAATTAGCATCATGGGAAATTTGAGCCTTCACCTCTACAAAATTCAACAAATTAGTAAATTCTTCATCAAAAGACTTTAGCACTACCTATGCTCTTAGTTCAAGATCTGACTCAATATGCTATACTATCAAAGTACTGTAAAATCTATCAATCACTTCCTTTAGTGATCTCTGCAAACTCTTAACTATCTTATTCTTCTGTAAAAGTTTGGATAAGGATGAAATTAGATCAGTCTAATCATCATCATCAGTATCCAAACTAGCAAGAGAGAGTGGAGTAGATGAACTATATGGTTTAGTCTCATTCTCCTTCTATTTCTTTGCTGCTTCCTTAGCTTTCCTCTCTTCCTCTTCTTTCCTTTCCTTTTCCTCTCTTTCTTTCTTCTCTTTTGATATTTTCCTTTCTTCCTCCTCTATTTTCTTTTTCTTTACTTCTTCTGCAATCCTTCTCTTATCTTCATCTTCCTCAAGAAATCGTTGCTTGGCTTCCTTTATCTTCTTCTTTTCAACTTCTATTAGCCTCTTCTCTTCCTCAATTTGTTTCAACTTTTCCTCAACATCTTCAATGTCTAGTACATTTTTTTTTAAACCACCGAATGGATTGATATCATCAATGTTAAGGGCAACATTGGTTTGATCAATCTTCATAGTGTCACCACTAACTAATACTTTTGAGGTTCTAGGAGATGGAGGAGATACTACCTATGACTCTAACAACATCTTGCTGATAGCTGCTATAGTCTCCTTTCTCAACTTATCCTTCTCACCAACCATAAATAAGAATGGCCTCAACTTATTCCTTAGGTATGGTGAGAGGTTATTTAGCAATCTCTTTATCTCATCTTCATCATTAGTCTTGTAAATTATCCTTAGCATAAACTTTTGAAGTTCAAGGTCTTCTTCTCTTGTTGGAGTCTTCTTTTCTATGAGTTTCTCACAGACTTTCTAGTTCACAACTCCTTTTATATCCTTCATACTTAGATCATTTGCAATGATATGTATCATAGTAGATATATAAATTTGATCTTTCTCAAACTTATTGTATAGATCATAAAACTTTTTCATCTGAATAAAGTTTCCCTCATTTGCAATTGTCATGTTTATCTTCTCAATCTTTGACTTCTATGGTTGTCGAGCTTTTGTTGCTGCTTGTTTAGGTGGAGTCACCTTGTCAACTTGCTTGGTTTCCTATTCTTGAACTTCTTCATCATCACTAGATTCAATTGTCAACAATGCTTGCTACGTCTTGCTGGTCCTATAGCTATCTATTTGACTCTCTTAGTCTTTTTTGACACTGCTTCAACCAATCTCTCTAATTTTCTCTTGTGTTCACTAGGCTAAACATCATATACTACCACATAAGGAATGCTCTGTCACAATGTTGTTTCAGAAAATGAAATTAACAAGGGTTAAATGTTCAATACACCTTATTTCATTGTCTTTCTTATGACCTTAGATTCACTTTCTGCCATTTTGGCCTCAGATGATGCCTTCCTCATGATTGACTCAACCTTATTGTGAGATGCCTTCTCCAAGGTTGCTTGATGAGCATGCTGTGTAATCTCTTCATATGCGCCAAATCTATACTCAACTTATCTTTGTCTAAATTCAACAAAAATTCAATGTAGCTAACTGCAACATCATCACTTAACTCATAGATCAAAGGATCCAAAAATATTTCCCAAGGTTCTACTACTTGAATGTATGTATAGTCTGTATCAACTAGAATACATATGTCCTCCTTGAACCTATCCACAATTGCAGGTGAAATACTAAATCTCTATTTCATCTCATTTTGGAATGTCCTAATAATCATATTACCACTGTCCAATACCTTATCTGTAGGCTGCCTTATGCATACCTCTATAATCTTTTCCATAGTGCATCTGTCACTACTTATTATATCTATTATTGACAAGTAAGGAAATCTCTTCAACACATGAAATAATATGTGATTTATCAGTTATTGAAATCTAAACACACCATTCTTTGTTCTATTAATCTTTTCAAGGTTTTCCAAGAGTTGCATCCTCATATTTCAATCAAATTAACTTTCTCTTTCTTAACACATATCTTATAAGTTACATAAATAAATCCTATTGAAAGTTCATCTATCTTAGAACTTGCACAAACTAAATAAGCAATAATTCTACTAAGAAATCTCACATCATCCTACTCAATGGAGCTAATTAACATGGCTTTCCCATTGTATAATTCCTTAGTGTAACTTGCTACTTCCTTATTAACCATCTTTTCACCTATGGGTACACTGCCTTGTTTGCTAAGACCAATTACCTCATGAATCAGGTCAATAGAAATGTCTACTACATTGTCTTGCATCCACAATTTTCCATCATGTATCCTACTCAATATGATTTAAGTCTAATCATCTATATCTAGCTCGTAGTAAAAATGATACTTAAACAAATCAAATTTCTTTAAGTGATCAAATCTGGGCTTCATGGTTAAGGACTAGTTCCATATCCTTATTCATATATTCACTACCACTCGACTCAAACTTGTAATTCAAATAATATTCTATGTCTTCAAGGTAAACTACGTCATTTAGAGTAATAGACAATGTAGAGCTAGGTTTTATTATAGAAACTACTTTGAGCTTAGGTCTATCCTCATTGTCAACACTGTGAATAACTAACATATCCATGATCTTTATGAACGATATCTTTTACCAAAAACATTTGTGGAAAAATGATAAAATAAGTCTTTTTGAAAATAGGGTTTACTACAAAATTGCTCTAACAAGTCACTTTTTTATGTTCTTCACTTCGAATGTGTTTGCAATGAAGTAAAATTCAATTCTACACTCCATTTATCCATCAACTTGAAAACTGCATTAATTGCATACTTCACAAATATGAAAAAGCTGTTATTTGCATTCTGCAATCAGATAACTACCCAAACTTGTCTATATAATCTTTGGATGTCACATGAGGTTTACTATAGCCTCTTTCCATCATGAAAATAATCCTCAAGACTTCACATCACAAAATTCTTTGCAAAAATATACTTTTCATCTTCTTTTACAAAATCAACTTTTACTGTAGTACTAGTAACTCTGAATTTCATCATAACTTATTTAGATGAGCTCCAAATCACAAGCAAGTTTAGGTACCATCTAAACATGACTAAATATACCTTTTCCCAACTTTTCTACCTCTAATTTAGTCTCTGACTAAAGTTCTCAAATTTTGATGCTGTGAACATGATTAATTGAACTTGATTGAATCAAACTCAACAACTGACTTCGATCTTCCTATATCGTTTAAATTTTATTATGAAATATCTATTCCTTTCATGAATGCTTCATTACATTCTTCTTGAAGTTCACTCACAATTTTTCTTTTTTCTTCATTGTTAGATTCAGAGTTCCTTTCATGGTTCCGTCTATCATTCCTTCTATTTCCAAACTTTCTTCCATTGTTCCTTCATCTCTGATGTTTCTGTCCATTCCATAGTACTTTTTAATGTGTTCAAAGATGTCGTATAACTAACATATAGGTGCTCTACTTCTAGGGTTCTATTGATCATTAGTTGAAAGACAATTCCAAGTAATGTGTCCTAAGTTGTTACACTTATAACACATGCTCTATCTTTTGTCATCATAAGATCTTCTTTCTCTCGATGTCCTTTCATTAGATCTTCTTCTATCTATAGGGTTAGTATTTCTAGACATTCTACTTTTTCTTCTATCATTATCATACTTAGGTTTCCTACAATTAATTGCGTTATGACCCATACCATGACAATTATGATAATAAAAGTCCTTAACATGATAAAATGACTTATTAGTACAATCTCTTTTCATATGACCTATTTAAATACATAAAAAACACTTACCTCTAAATTCATACCTAGTTGTCTTGGGAGTCTCCACTTGCTTTGGTTCATCCAAGATTTCTACTTCATTGATTTGCTCAATTTCTTTAGGTTTCTTAGAAGATTGACTAGTTTCAATCTTATTATCAGATTTATCTTTTTCTTTCAAATTTGATTTAATCTTAGGTTTCTTTGCAGACATGTTAATCAGAGAACCAAGATTAGTCTTTTCATAAGAAGGTCTTTGTATAGACATAAAATCATCAAGTTTTTCTTTACTAGAATAATGTTTCTCAAAATGTGGTTTACACTGTGTCAATTCACCTTTCACAATAGTATTATACTTATGGAGTTCTTAATGATCTTATTTTAATGCTTCAAACTCAGACATTTTCTTTGCCAGACTTTCTCTCAGATCTACATTTTCAATCTTCTAATCATATTCAACTTTTCTACGATCATTTCTCAAATTCAACTTCAGATTTGTAATCTTCAATTCATGCTTCAAGATCGTGTACTCTGTCTTCAACTTTGAATCCTTTAGCTTGTCTCTTTCTTCAGTAAGGAGATCAACTTGTTGAAGAGCTTCTTTGAGGTTCTTCATCAACTATTCCATATCCATAGGAATCTTACTTAAGTTGTTAAGCCTCTTCAAAGTAACTATTCTCTGATACCAATTATTAGAAATAGGGATTATTGGGGGGGGGGGGGGGGGGGGGGTGAATCAATAATCAACAAAATTTATTCACCAACTAGATATTATTACTTATTTTAAACCATGCATAACAAGGCAATAAAATAATTGCAAAGATAACTCATGACACCATATTTTGTTAACTAGGGAAACCTTGGCCAAGGGAAAACCCTAGTGGGGATGATACCCACTAGATAATATATTGATATTTATGTTCCTTGTTAGAGGGTAGACCCTTCTAGGAGTCAATGAGAAGATTTAGTATAACCAGTCCTTGTTAGGAGACTTTGAATCCTTGTTAGGAGATTCCAACACTGTTAGGAGTTGTAGTATAAGGTATGCAAGAAGAGCTCACTACCCAAACATGCAATTTCAAGTACAAGAAGAGCTCATTGCTCAAACAAGTAATTTACTATTATTTTCCTTCCTTGTTTGATCTCTAATCTTTAGCTTGATCTTGGATCACCAGATAAAACTTCACATATATCACTTTCACAAAAGTTCACTCACTTTGCAATCTTACAAGATAACACTAATACACCAAGATTGTCCCCTTCTTATCGTAAGAAGTCCTTTGTATAAATACCATGCCTTTACATAAAATACTATTAGGTTAGCTAAGACCACAATTCACTTTTCTAGGTTAAACATCTAGGATGTCAGCCCTAATTCAATAAGTAATTGTTTTGTAATCAAAACAATTATTTTCTTCAATTCCACTATCCTGCTTTATCAAAACACGATTAACTTTTTTCTCTATAGTCTATACAAACTTCCAAGATTATACACATCATCACCAACATGTATACTATCTCCATGTAACTTCACTTGACATAATATGATGTCTACAACATGTTATAAACAAAGCAATACACTGCTATAAACCAAATTCTATACTTAGACAATTTTTTGATAGCCAAATACTAAGTATCTTTATTTCCAAGGTTTCCTACAACATGTACATCATGTGTTTCCATTAATGACAAAAATTATATATCACTATTAGCCAATTGTCAATAGTCCAAACAAAGAACGTAAAGAAGTAAAGAAACTTGAAAATTAAGAAGGCAAGAAAGATTTCCAAAGCTACAAAGACTACAAGGATAAAGGCAAGAAGTCTTGTTACATGGATAAAGACTCTAATAGTAGTGTTGAAGTTGAAATGGGTTACATTTCTATTAAAGATGAATTAGATGATGAAACTGATAATATGACCCTCGTTTCTCATATTAGCAAGAATGACACATGGATTAGTGATAGTGGTTGTTTCAACCGCATGACTAGTGATAAGTCTAAATTTGAGCACTTGGAACACTATGATGGTGGAAGTGTCATATTTTGAAATGATGAACCTTGTTATGTAAAAGGAAAAGGTTGCATTATATTAATTGATGAACTCAGATGTGACAATGCTTATTGGGTTAAAGGACTGAAACACAATCTAATTAGTGTGGCATAGTTGAACAACATTGGATTCAAGGTATAATTCATGAATGGAAAGGCCAATATTTTGGATGGGAAAGGAACTTTGTTTGGAACTAAAAATAAAAAAATGTAATCTATTCTATCTAGATATAATTAGAAGTTCATGTTTCCTAGCTCAAGTAGAGGAAAGTTGGTTAGTCAACATAAGAAAGATCAAAAGAGCAAGCATTCCTAGTCTAAAGAAATCTGATATGGGCATGTGCAAAAATTATTAAATTAGAAAGATGGGAAAGAAAAATTTCAAAAGAAAGAACTGTCACTTTGACGAAGTTATGGAGCTAGTTCATATAGATCTTTTGGACCCATTGGCATAGAAAGCTATTGTGGAGAAAAGTATTTCATTTTATTTGTTGTTGATTATTCATGGATGATGATAGTGATGTAAGTAAAAGATAAATTTGATGACTTCCGAAAAATCAAATGGTATGTGGCTATAGTGGAGAAAGAACATGAAAGAAACTAAAATGTCTAAGGTTAGACAGAGGAGGAGAATTCATCTCAAACGAATTCAATGCATTTTGCAATGAAAGAGGAATCAAAAGACAGGTATCTACACTTGGTACACCTCATCAAAATGGCATAGCAGAAAGAAGAAATAGATCCATTATGGATTGTCAAAGAGCACTAATGATAGAGAAAAATGTCACAATCAAATACTGGAAGGAAGCAATCAACACAACAATTCATACTATAATATGAGTTTAGTTGAAGAAGCACACAAATCAAACACCTTATGAATTATTGTATGGCTATAAACATAATGTCTATTATTTCAAAGTATTTGGAAGAAAATATTATATATTGAAAGAATCAAGGAAAGGAAAATTTGATGTGAAAAGTGATGAAGGAACATTTTTGGAACACTCCAACAAGAGAAAAGAATATAAATGTCTAAATATTACTACTCACAAATTCATAGAAAGTGTACATGTAAAAACTAATGAGTTTGCAAAAAAGAGTAAAGAAAAATGCAGAAAAGAACCTAAAAACCATAGAAACTTTGTTTAATTTGAACCTGATACTTTACCTAAGACTTAAGAAAATGCAATTGGAAATCAATAGTCTTCATCACTTGAGTCCCCTAAATCTCTAGTTCAACCCGAGTTATAGCCAATTCAATTTGAGTCATAGTCTAAAGGACTTGAGTCTCAGTTAGAAAGACCCAAGTTTCAACTAGTGAAAACTGAGTCACAATATGAAAAACCTTAGTTATAGATAGTGGGACTCGAATATGATTCAGAGCATGGTGAACATAATGAAACAAGTTCTAAATCCAAAGCAAACATACTTGTACTTGATAGATATATTAGAAGGCATCATGCACCTAAGAAAATCATTAGAGATCAATCAAAAGGTACAATGACAAGGAAAAAATCAAAAAGTACATGTTTCCTTACTGAGTTTGAACTTAGAACTATTAAAGATGCATTAAAAAATAAAAGTTAGATTAAGGCAATGAATGAAGAGATTGAGCAAACTAAAATGAACAAAACTTGGACTCCTGTTCCTAGAACCAAGGACAAAAATGTAATTGCAACAAAATGGGTATTCAAAAATAAGTTGAATGAAAATGGAGAAATTTCAAGAAACAAGGCAAGGATAGTATGCAAAGATTATGCTCAAGAAGAAGGTATTGATTATGGAGAGAGTTGTACTCCTATTGCAAGACTAGAAGGTATTGGAGCACCACTTTCTTATGCTATACATAAAGGATTCAAAGTATATCAAATGGATGTAAAGTCAACTTTCTTGAATGGAATTCTAGAAGAAGAAGTATACATGGAGCAACCTAAAGGTTTCATAGATCCTAACAAAAGGGTATGATTTTCAGATTACACAAAACTATATATGGTCTCAAACAAGCTCCTAGAGCTTGGTATGAAAGATTGTATAGTCATCTGGTAAAAATTGGTTTTCAAAGAACTAATGACAACAACAATCTACACATCAGGGAAGGACCAAATAAGAAGATAGTGCTAGTAGAAATCTTTGTAGATGATATATTATTTACTGGACATGATGACTTATGCAAATATTTGTATGAGGAAATGAGAAAAGAATTTGAAATGTCAATATTTGGAGAGATTAAATTCTTTGTTGGCTTGCAAATTTACTAGAAAAAAGATGGTATCTGCATTACTCAATAAAAGTACATCAAGGAGATATCAAAGAAATTTGGAATGGAGGATTCTAAAATAATTGGAACACCTATTTCTACTAGATATAAGCTTTCCAAAAATGATTATTCCAAAGAGATAGATTAGACTACATATAGATCAATGATTAGAAAAATTCAGCATGTGCTACACACAAGACCTATATTGCATTAGCAGTTGGTATGTTGGTAAGACTCTCTACTAGTCCAAAGGAAAATCATATGATGGAAATAAAAAGAATTATAAGGTATCTAAAAGGTACTAAAGATTATGGTTTATGGTATAAGAAAGGAGATAACTTTGAATTGAGAGCCTTCACTAATGTTGATTGGGCAAGAAGTATTGATGATAGGAAAAGCACTAGTAGTGGAGCATTCTTTCTTAGAAAGAGGCTAGTGTCTTGGACAAGCAAGAAACAAAATTGCATCTCTTAGTCTACAAAAGAAGAAGAATATGTTGTAGAAACAATTAATTGTTCCAATGTTATTTAGTTCAAAAAAATGTTGGCAAGTATTAAGGAAGAAATTAAGGATCCAATAGTTATCTTCCATGATAAAACCAATGCAATTATCATATCCAAGAATCCAGTGATGCATACCAAGACAAAGCACATTGCAATAAAATATCATTTTTTGAAAGAATTAGTACAAGAAAAAGAGGTTAGATTGGAATATGTGAATACAAAAGAAAAAATTGTAGACATATTCACCAAGCCATTACCTGAGGATGCATTTTGGTATCTAAGAGGTAAGCTAGGGGTCATTCTACTATTTGAAGCTCACTAATCAAAATTTAGTGGTGCATCAACCAAGAATTTTAAAGCTCAGTCAAGTTGATGTAGTATTGTCAAAGAATATTGCATATGAATCAGTACATCAAGTACATGGAAAATACATTTATTTTATTCTTAAGCATGAGATGTCAAAGAAGGGAGAGTTTTCTATCATCCATCAAAGAAATTTTGTAGAAACTTTGTAAAGGGAGAGTTTGATGTCATCAACAAGTTCATATTAGAGAAAATCATTCCAGAGGGAGAGATTAATGTTAGAGGGAGTTCTTGTTAGAATATATAGTCCACCAATATAACTGAGAGGGGGTGGGTGGGGGGGGGGGGGGGGGGGGTGGAGTGTTGAATCAATTATGCAACTATTATCAAGATTATCAACCTTAAACAAACTTAACAATATGAGTAATATAACTAGAAACCATAATAAGATACTCATACATAATAACACCAAATATGTTAACTAGGGAAACTCTTGATTAGAGGGAAAACCCTGGTGGGGATGGTACCTGAAAGATGATGTACTAATATAGATATTCCTTGTTAGAGAATGGTGTTAGAAATAGATAATACTAGGGGGGGGGGGGGTGGTGAATCAATATTTTCAATATTTTTATCCACAACTGAATCTTATTATTTAATTTCCCATATGCATGAGAAAGAATACTAATAATGCTAAACAAAATAAGAAACCATACAAGAAGAGAGATCATAACACCATATTTTTTAACTAGGGAAACCCTGGCCAAGGGAAAACCCCTATGGGGATGGTACCCACAAGATGATTCACTATATAAAGTATCCAGTTAAGGATGTTGACTCTATTAGGAGTCTATGAAACATGTATAGTGTCTTGAGTCCCTGTTAGGAGACTTTGGCCTTGTTAGAAGCCTCAACCTTGTTAGGAGTTGTTGGATCATAGAAAAATGTGTGCAAGAAGATCCCACTACCCTAACATGCAACTATACAATAAGTTCTTCAAGAGAATAGATATACAATACTAGATTATCTTCTGATTTTCACTTCTTCATAAGAAGAATAATTGCATTCATATCAATTCACATCATAGCTCTCATAGTACTACTTTTCATCACAACTCATAACATCACACTCACTTGTTACTCACGTTTCACAAGATTATATCAACTTTGCAATCAGATTACTGCACACTAACTTTGCACATGAAGTTCTTTATTTATACGAAACATATTGGTAAATTCTTCCTTTAGTCGGCTCATAGAGAAATAATAATTAGAATAATTACTTAGGTCAATTAACACATTCTGTTGATATGCTCTATTCTATGATGTAACATCACTACATCTCTAACTCCTTCATAACTCAAACTTAGTTGGTCATGCAGACATGCACACTAGTATACGTCATTAGTATGATGTCATGCATTTTTGGTTAACTACATAAGAGAATATTCCAAGAGAATATTCTACTATCATTAAATCTGTCATGCTGTTGTAATGTTGTCTAATACTTAGACAATTTTCTTTCACAAATAAACATGACTAATCTACAAAAAAGATAACCATAACATAGTAGAACATTGTATTCATGTTTGAAAAAGATTACATCCCTTATGACTTCGATTACAAACTTAGCAAAAACTTACTACTATACTTTTCCTTGTTTCTCCCCCTTAGAATTACAACAATTACAATTAATCACTTACAATTTTCCATACTTCTCCCCCTTTGACATCAATGAAAAAGGTGCCACAAAAAGAAAATTCTATCAAGATCTAGCAGCTACATCAAAACTTCAAAAGGCAATCACTAAAGTTGGTTTTCAACTATGCAAAGTGTTTCTTCCAACTTTCTTTTAGCATCAATACACTGATTAGCACACATAAAGCATATGTGGCTAACCTTGCTGTGTTCAAATTTAAAGCCACAAACTTGTCATATGAAGATTTTACTGACAAGCATTCCTCCAATTGATTCTCTAGCAACTTTACCTATGGGAACAAGTGCTCTCTCAAAAGGGTGAATCTCTTCAAAGCTTTCTCTTTTTCTACTTGGATTTCTCTTATGCTGTCATGAAGTTTCTACATTGTATGCTTAATGGTATTAAACTTCTAATTCTGCTTCAGAAAGTTGTCAGTGAGTGTCTAAAGCTCAATTACCTTTTCCTTGATTTGATCATCAAATTCTTGGAGATGGATATATGCAAAGTTGCACTTAGCATAAGCTCGTTTTCCTTCTTCTATACACTTTCTTAGTGCCTTAATGCATACATTCAAGGTTTCTATGTCATTTCTTATATTTTTACTCATGGTATTAAGGAGTTTACCATCAAGCTACATTAGTGAGTGTTGTGAACTCATCATCAAAAGCTTTACATAATATGGTTGCATGCTATTGAATATCAATAGGTGTGTCAATAGGGCTTACTATTTTTTCCATTCTATCCAAAATTGAAGTCAAAGTCTTTTCAATGGACTTGTCTGATTTCTTCTTCTCAAGAAATTTACTCTTGGGTAGTCATTATGCATGAGGTCAATGATAGGAATCTATTGCACAACTCCTCTCTTGAAAAGCTAATGTTTTGGGATAAACTCCAAGGTTCAGTATTTGTCTTGCGATGTACCAAAATTTTCTTAGTTGAAGATAAATGTGATTGTTCATGAGGAGGACTTTGTTGGTTCTATTTTGATCTCAAAATGAAATAAAATCTGTTCACTATCTCAAAATAACACACAAAAGAACAATGTTTTTTTGTATTTTCCATTTTTCAATGAATGCAATCTAACAATGCGACTAAAATGAGTTCCCATTCTAAAAAGGGGTTAGCAAAAAAAATAATGAAACTGAAAGCAAATAACATGAAATTGAAAACCTAACAGACATAAGCTATAGAAAACAACACACTATGAGTTAAGCTTTTGAATAAATTGGTAGGAAACCAATGAAAATAGGAGCAACACTTCCTAAAATCCACTGATGCAATTTTTGGTGAGAAACTTTAACAATTGTATGATATTTCACGCTTCATCAAATCATAAGGCCATGAAAAGTGTGCTCATGCAAGATAAAGAGTAATGTAGGCACAATTTGGTGATCTCTTCTCAAGCTAGATATGTCAATAGAATTCATAAATCTATAGCAAACACCAGAACTAAAAGATCGCACAACCATAAACAACACAATAAACCTTTGGCTCAATCACAATCTCATGAACAAAATTCACAAAATAATGACACATTCAGGCAAGAATCATTACACTCCAAATGTGAACACCAAAAGCATAATTTAATTGAATAATAATGGTGACCTTTCTTAAATTTTACAAAGGGGTATTTATAAGAAATCATCTCCTCAATTTGTGTTGAGAGTGAGAGATATCTTCATGCAATAAAATGGTTTTAAAACATTAAAACAAACTAAATATATACAATCTAATAGTAATTTGTTGCTTAGAGGGACTCCATTCATATTTTATTCATTAATTGGATGCATGAGCCCTTTACATGTCAAAAAAAAAATAAAATATGAGAGAAGAAATAGGAAGAAGCCTTTAGTCAAAATTAGAGTGTTAGGAAGTGCCAAAAATAGAAGTTTGTCCTTTACTAGGTGTGTGTCAAAGTTAAATTGCCATTGGAATGCAGTCTTGATGCATGGAAGGCACTACTTTTGGAACAAGTAGTTAACTATCGATGCACCTCTGAATTGCAAAGCTATGGACCTAGGCACCCACAGAGTTGCGAACCTCAACATGGTCAAAATCTCAAAATTTTACTGAGTGTCAAAATTGAAGTTCTGGCATCTAGGTTTTGTTCTTCTTCATCCCAAAGCTATTTTTGGATCTTTGTCCTTGAATTTCTCTATCATCTTAGTAATCTTAGCTACATTCAAAAGATCTAAAGCCTCATATTTATCTTTTACCTAATGTCTATAATTGTCTACCTCAATCTAGGTGTTAGCAAAATTTATGAGTTTAGTATCCAATTCTAACAAGGCTTCTTCTGTCCTGAAGGCTTGTCGAATGTCCTCATCATCAACAACCTCCACAAAAATATTCTTGAAATTCTCCAGTACTATCTCTATAGGTAACAACTTTTCTCGTTCCTCATCTTAAAAAATATCCAAGCATGCATCACTGTAGTGTCTCTTTGCTTCCAAATTTTCTCTCGAGCTTGGTCCTTGAGCCGATGAATTTCCTAGTGTAATGTTTCCATTACCTTATTGCTATCTACTATCTTTTCTATCCAATCATCAATCATATCTAATTCTTCTCCAGTATATACATCAATCAAAACCCAGTATCTTTGCCCCTTTATGGCTTATAGAGTCTACAAATCTTCAATCCAAGCCCGTACTTCATCCATGATACTGAAGTCCTGCTTCAAAATTTCTATGATTTTATTTATGTTCTCTTGCATAGCATGTAGTAACTTCAAATTCCCTAAGGATGATTGTAACACCTTTCTCCTCAAAACTTTCTTGCCACTCCCAACAAGCCTTAAAAAAGGATCAAGTTGTACACCTCCCCCTTCTCTAAGTATAGTGTTCAAGGTCTACTCGAAGTGTTCAGGATCTAGAGGACCAACTACTTCAGCTAGATACCCCTTAAGGATCTCAACCTACCTTCGAAGTGCTTGGAGTTTGGCCTCATCCTATTCCATATACTTAAGGACCTCTTTGACTCCTAGAGTCCTCACTAATTAGGCTAAATCCCATGTAGGCCTCCCCAACATAACATCCTTCAATTCATAATCCTCGATGCTAAGACACTCTGTATCTATGCCTTTAGGAGGGAGAGCCACTTGTACAAATAGTTCCTAGTTCCTTGTGCTAGTGATAAATGCTAATGGCATTGCCCTATGTGATGAAGACTAAGGTTTATTCAAAATCTCTTCAATGTCACAAATATCTTCTTCTAAAGCATGGAATCAAGGCTTAGTACTCCTCATTATCTCCTTTCAGATCTATCTAGGGATGTGTCCTACTGAGGACCTGGCTCTTGATGATCTGAAGGGGTGTGCTCTACTATCTCCTTCCCCTTGTCACTTTTTCTTGGAGTCGTCTCCTATTGGGAGGGTTCCCCTTTTGTATCCTCAATCTCTATGGATCTTGTAGCTTGTAGCTTGATGTCTTGGGAAGGTGGTTGGGAATATTCCACCATTTTTCCTTTTGACACTTCACCAATCACCATTTGTTTTAGGCTCTCCTTTGATGATGACTCCTTCTAAAATTGCTCTTCCTCTAAACTCTAAGGTGGAGAAGTCACTGAGCCCTATTCTACCACTATTACTCATGGTGGAGATGGAGGAGTAAGATTAGGACACTGTTTATCTAGTGGCATTTGCATCCAGTCTTCTTGTTGAGGTTCTCCTGTAGAGGTGTCTCTGATCTTATCTCCAATCAATTCTATACCTATGGACATGAAATCAAAATCTGACATTGAGAAAACATCATCACCCTCTTCACTTTTCTCATCCACCCACTACTATAATTCATGTTTCAAGGAAGAGAGTTCTAACGATTCTACTTGAGTGGATGGTGGGTTACTCATGGCACTCTTTCTCCTTTGCAATTTAGTGGCTCTAGCTAGCCATGTTCTTCCTTGTAAGGGAACTTGTTGCTCTTCCTCTTTTGATTCTTCTTCTTCCTCCTCTTCATGTCCTTCCAGAATGCTTTCAGGACTAGATGGATTAGGCACTAATCTTCTACTAATCCTTTGCCTTTTCTTCATCCAAATCTTAATCCTTTTCTTATGTTTCTTTGGGATAGAAGGAGAAGGTGGCTCTTCTTGAGTAGGAGGAATGGAGGTCTATGGAATCTCTCCCTCTTCTAGTTGGCTAGACATAATGGAAGGTAACTGAGGTTCCTCTTGGACTTGAGTGGCTCCAATATCATCAAACCCTTGTGCAATCGGTTCTTGTGATCAGGGAGGTACCTATTCTACTACTTGTTCTGCTTGAATCCTTTGAGGGGAGGTCATCTTTCTTTTATTCTTTCCCTTCCTTTGAGGAGGGTGATCATAGACAACTAGGTGATCAAGCTGGTACACCATCTCTGGCTTGATAGGAGACTAGGCTGTGAAGGTAGGAATTGTTACTTTCTTCCCTCTACCTCTTTCTAGGTAGGCATGTGCATGGAAGATCATTGTATCAGGAATTAGATCTGTAAGAAATGAATAATGTTGAGCAAGGAACAAGAAACAATCCAAGTAAGTTAAGTGTGAAACAATGTTACCATAAGATAAGCAACTCCAAGAGCATACACCAAGATGGTTCAACAATGGAGACAAGGATTTATAAGGGGAAAGCAAAGAAAACCCCTTGTGAGTTATTATGAATGAAGGCAAATGCCTAAAGAAGAGAGAGAGAGAGTGTTGGAGCAAAGGTAGCTCAATACAATAACATCAAGTGCTTAGAGTGGTGTGTTGTTGTGAAGAAAGAAGGAGGAGCATCTCTTATATAGAGATGAGAGAGGAGTTGCATTTGTAACTCCCATTTCTATGAATGCCACATTCATAATAGGTGTGTGCAAAGTGTCACAATCCTCTTAAGGAGGATAAACTAAATAAAGAAATAAACAAGAGTTGTCCTTACATGTGGAATAAAGGACAAATAATGACATGTCCTCCACATGTGTACAAGTGGACAAATTACATGTAGGGACCCTTGGAATATCCCAATTAAAATATATCCAAGGAAAGATTAACCTTTCTAACAAGATCAAGTTGAAAATGTTTCTTGATCCAATCCTTCATCATTCTGATGATATGCCTCACTTGATGATTAATATCATCAACCTCCTCCTTATCAACCTCAACATTCATAATGGGTCTTTCACCAATTTTGTCAATGTTGAATATGGGGTCTAGTAACTCCTTAGAATCCTATTGCCTTATCCCCTATGGGATGTTTAACTAGAGAGCCTTCTCTACTAGATACAAAGTCATCCTACAATAATCCCTAATGCAGACATCATAGTCATTTGTGGCATTCATCTAGTGATCTTCAACAATATCCTCATGATGGAAGTCCTTTCCTACCAAAGTCTCCACTCTCCCAACATTGGCAAAATTGTGTCGGGGAGACTTTTATTCTTCAAGGGGATAGTTCTCCCAGTCCCACTCAAATGATAGAATATCCTACTTCCTCTTCACCTAATATGGTCCAATGACTAATGGCCATGCTCAACAAGGTCTCTGTTGTCTCTTTATTTTCTCATATGATGACTCAATTTGCTGAGAAATCTCCAATAGTACCAATTTTTCACTAGCATACCTTGGGAGCTTCTTAGGATTGATGGAGGCACCAGCTACCCAAAGATATATGAATGTCTTGAACTGGATGAAGTAGGCTTTGAGAGCTATAACTTGTGCTTTGGCTTGATTAGATAACCTCTTTCCATAGTCTCCCTTAATGAATCAAATGATCACAAAGATAAATGCATCATTCATGATCTTGTATTCCTTGGTCTATGCTAAGAGTTTCTTCTTTATCGGCTGAGGGTAGACTATGTATGGCTAGGCATTGGGATCGTGCATACTACCTCTTATGTACAAACTGGGATAGTTTTTCGCCCTTACTTCAAGCGAGTATACCATGTAAGAAGTCATGTAAAATTTCCTCTTATCCTTTAGCATCCTCAATTGCTCACACAAGTTTTCACTTAGTGTGGTGGCCCAGTCCAATAGTATCTTCGCCTATCTAATGGTCTCAATGAAGTTGACCATGGAGGTGCTGAGGTGGCCCACTACAGGTAAGCCCATGACTCTGCTCAAGAGAATGATAGAGTATCCAATGTCTTCCTTCATGTATCTCGAGTCATGTCTACTTTTCCTATTATCCTTCACCGAGGAGGCTTCTCAATGAGGTAAGAGGAATGAATGATGCCAATCACTTCCTACTAGTGTTCCCTATACCATCTCTCAGTTGCTTCATACGAGAGCCTAATGAATTGATTTTCCCTCGGATGATGAAAGACCTTTTCAATGTTGTTGGGTCATAGGTCCAACACAACCTCTCCTATGATGCTCTTGACTATTCTTTCATCATAACCAAAATACTATAATAGGGCCATGATTAGTTCAGCTATTTGTATTGACGTGGGATGTGAAGCTGCATTCACCAACCCAGAATGGATCAGTGAGGATACAAGAGCTGATCTCTCAGTGGGCTTGTTGCAAATTCTTAGGAATTCTCCCAAATCTATGTGTCTTAAATTAGTATCTTGGATTTCTATGTAGTCATCATGGAATCTTGACTTCAAGGGTATGCCATGGAACTTGAACATGATGGGTTTGGTCGCTACTCTAGATGTGGACGCCATTTGATCACCTGCATGTCATAAAGAAAAAAGCTTAACAAGTCAACATAAAAGTTTTGAATTGAAAATAAAAAAAGAAATTGAAATGCCCAATTTGGGCTTTTTTGTTTATTTATTATTATTATTTTTAATTTTAAAAAAAAATTATATATATTTTTTAAATTTATTTTTTATAAAAAAATTATATATATTTTAATTTTTTAATGTTTTTCTAATTTTTTTTATTTTTTTGTGGTTTTCTAATTTTTAAATTTTTTTGTATTTTTTAAGCTCTAACACTTTTAATCTCTAATATTTTCCCTTGACTCTCGAATTGTGAGTTCGGGAGTCAAAAAAAAGTAGGGGGTTGCCGTTCCTAGGGAGGAATGGGGTGTGTGTTGTGAGACCACAACATTTACTTTATGAAGATGTGAGATTTTGCACTTCATCTTCTTCATCTGATTAAACTGCTACTATTGTGACCACTACTGCATGAGTAGGTGGTGTAGAGGGTGTTGCTATTACTGCTACCGAGGGCATGCTTGAAGTAGCTGCCTTAATGTTGGGCTCAATCTTCTTCATAGAAGGTGCATCTTCTTCCTTAGGCTCCTGATCTTTTTCTTCATCAGATGAGCTACTATAGTCAACAATATTGCCAATAATGTTGGCACCAAAATATTTGAATAGGTCCTCAATTCTATCAACTATTACATCAATGTTATCTACTTGCATAGATTCACTACCAATGGTGATATGTGGTGATTCACTAGAAATTGGTGTTGCTACTGGTTGCTCAAAACTGTGAGGTGGATTTCCTACTGTGGGACTTGCTTCCTCTATCTGCGCACACTCCTCAGACATAGAGCTTGCCTTCTCAGGGTGCACACTCTTTTTTGATACAAGACTTACCTTTTTTGTGTATGCACTCTTCTTTGGCATAGTAGACATATATGTAACTATAGCCTTTTTAGTTTTCTTATTCACTTCTTCATAATTTCCTCCCATGAGGAGAATAGATCTCCTTTTATTTCTCAATAGAGGTGCTATACCTTTCATAATTTCTATTAGCTCTTCCTCATTATTTAAAATGTATAGCTTTTTCACCATATTGATTCCTATTTTCTTATCTTCCTCTATTACTCTACTTTTTCTATTACTCGAGTATTATAAAAGTCTTTAGGTATCTATCCTCTTATACTATGAAACCTTTTATCTTTAAGAATCATATTTCTAACTACAACATTCTCTAGCTATCTTCTATCCATATTATTGTACAAATCATAGTATTTATTTAATTACACAAAATTGTTGTCATTTCTAATTTTCATGTTGAGATTCTCTATCTTGGGTTTCCATGCTTTTTGTTTGGCTAAGGTCTTTGCTTCTTGATCAGCTGGCTCTATTGGTCCATCATAAGTTTCTTCTTTAGATTCAGAATAGCTAATCTACAAAGTTCTTCTCTTCAAACTAGGACCACTTGTTGTTTGCTTGAATCTCTTCTTAGGAGGGGTTCTGGTCCTTTCAAGTCTTGTAGACTTTCTGGGTGTAGGTGTTTCCTTAGTCTTTATTGGATTCCTTTGTGTTTGTTGCTATGTAATTGTTGCATATGGTATAGTAGGTGCTTGTGCACTTGTCTGGGAAACTATTCGCTCTTGTGTAGGTCTTACCACTACAATGGGTGTAGGGGTCAATAGCTTAGACTGACCACTAGTCTTCTTGTCCATGGCTATCCCTTTTACCTCATCAAATTCTTTTCTTATCATTTCCAATTCTTTCAAAATAGAATCAATCGCCTTTTCCACCTTCTTGGAGTCTTTTATTATCTAACTAGTTTTGACTTCTCTCATTTTCTTAGCATATTTCCCCCATCTAGGACATTCAAAATCAACTTTTGAGTGAAGGATTATCTATGCAAATCCTTCAATCAATTCCTCACTCATTTCATAGCCCATAAGTTCAATGAATTTGACTAGAGGAATTATAGCTTCCATACAAGTAAAAATCTATCTCTACCATGATGCATAGTTCATCCTTGTATTTCTCCACTAGCACAGGAGGTATCCCTCTACTTCATTTCTTCTTGGAAAGATTTCATCATTTTGTTAATGCCATTGTCTTTGACTTCTTTAGATCTTGATCTATCTGTACGAGTGATTGTCTACATTGCGCACTCATTTCCATCCCAATTCACGATACCAAGAACTTCTTAGATGCGTAGAAGAATATGTCTATTAGTAGGGATTCAAACCTAAAGAGTATGCTCCTAGAATTCTTGATTCTTGATATATTATTAAATAGCTGTGTTCAGATAATGTCACATAAATTAACATCTTCACCTCTTACTACTAGGTAGGCTGCATGAAGAAATCTTGTAGGGATTGAATCTATCCTAGATCCATGATTGAATTTGTATCCCAAAATTTTTCAAATCAGTCTTACTCCATCTTGAATGCTGTTGACCTTCATGTTTCTTCCATTGAAACATGTGTTGAGATTTGCCTCTACTATCTTGCGCACATTCTTAATGTTTACTCGATTACTTCCTTCATTGCTCAAACATGTGACCTTGTGAATTAGATCATTATCAATACATATGATAGAGTCTCCCAACCATAAAAGATCATCATGTACTCTACTTAGAATTATCCATGTCTATTCAAAATTGTTGAATTCTATGTAGAACATATGCTTAACTAGGTTAAGTTGCTCTAGATATCCATAGTCAGGTTTCAACGACAAGTCATTTTTGCACATCTTTTCCAATTCCTTATGAGTTTTTGAGTCACCTATGCTTTCAATTTTATAGTGGATATAACCTTTTATATCCTCAATGTGAAGAAATTTTTCTAGAACTTGCGAAAATGCTCCAATTGGGTCATCAAGCAAAGAAACAAATGAGTTTTTCTTGAAATTGTATCTAGGTCTACTGATAACATTAAAAACTTCTTATCTTCCCATTTCTAAAAGATTATGTTCAACAAATTTAGAAAATACTTTAATTTCACATATTAGGTTTTCTGGTGACTTTGCGTAACTGTAGGTCTCTTTAACTTTTCAAATCTTGCTTTGATCTTGCACTTAGACTTCACATAAACAAATGATGTATGCAAATCAATTCACATCCTTTAAATCTTCTGCAATCTGTACTTCCCATTAAATGCATATATGTACTTCCCATATATAATAGAAAAGTTATTCTTCTTATATATCCTTATCCTAATCATATTAATCAATGTGCACTTTATTGTAGACTCCTTTCAATGTCTAGATCATACTATTAATTGCGGAACCTTTGATATTCTTTGTAACATTAGTTATCAATAACTGATACTCTATTTCACTAAGAATGCTTAATTCTGGTAGGATGAGTCACAGACAATAAGTGAATTCATTGTCTTGTTAGGTACATCTTCTAGAGCTTTATGAGAACTTTTAGGTTCCTTTTCCTTTACAAATATTTCCTTGAGATCTTCTATCTGCTCCTTCATTTCTTCCTTCAAAATATCATCATTTCTTCTATTGTTCCTTCTGTAATTCTAATTCCTTTTTAGGTCTCTTCTATCCATTCTACAAAATTTTGCTATGTGGCCCAAATTATTACATAATTGGCATATAGGTACATTTATCTTTTGTTCACTTTGCTGGTCGTCAGGTGCTTTGCAATTCCTTGCAACGTGTCCAAAATTGTTGCATCTGTAACAATTTTTTTTTCTTCTTTCTCTACTTCCATTACTATGAGATCTTCTTTTGTTTCCTACATGGTTAGTGTCCCTAAACATTCTACTATTTGCATTAATAATATCAAATTTAGGTTTCTTACAATCTACTGCATAATGCCCATATCCATGACAATTATGACAATAAAAATTAGAGATAGTTTTAAAAGACTTACCTTTCTAATCATCTACAAGTTCATCACACCAGGCATGAGATTCCTTTCTTTTGCTATCCTTATATTTATTATATTCTTTAGGTTTCTTAGAGTAAATAAAATTCTCTTTGGATGTATCATCTATTTTTCTCAGATCCTTCTTGACTTTAGGAGTATCAAGTTCTTCTCTCTCAATAGGTTTCTTGGCAGATTGTCCAAGGAAGAACTCGAATCTAGTCTTGTCATAACTGGGTCTTTGTGCACACATTTGTTCTTCAATAGTTTCACTGTTGGTATATAATTTCTCAAGTTTTTGTTTGGTTTGCACCAACTCACCTTTCACAATAATGTTGTATTTCTATAATTTTGCATGCTCTAACTTGATAGATTCCAATTCAAATGTTACCTTTCTTAACTAGGATCTTAGGAGCTTTAATTTTAGAGTCATTCTTTCATCCATTTTTCTTAAAACTTAGCTTAAGTTCAACTATCTTTAACTCATATTTTAGGATCTCATTTTCTTTCTTTAGATCTTCAATATCACCATCATTGGTTTTCTTACTAGGTCCTTTTTTTTTTAGGTCATCTATCGTGTCATTTAATTCACCAATGTAGGCTTTTGCATCTTTGTATCTATCTTTAAGACCATCTCTTTCATCTCTAAGTAGATCAATCTATTCAAGATCTTCTTCAAAGTTCTTCTTCTATTGTTCCATATCCACAGGGATCTTATTTGAGCTATTAAGCCTCTTCTTAATAAGTAGGCTCTGATACCAATTGTTAGAAATAGATAATATTGGGTTGTGGGGGGGGGGGGGGTGTTGAATCAATATTTTCAATCTTTTTACACACAATTTAATCTTATTAATTACTTTTCCATGTACATGAGAAAGAATACTAATAGTGCTAAAAAAAAAAGGAAACCATACAAGAAGAGAGCTCATAACACCATATATTTTAACTAGGGAAACCCTGGCTAAGGGGAAACCCTGGTGGGGATGGTACCCACAAGATGATTCACTATATAAAGTATCCGGTTAAGGATGTTGACCCTATTAGGAGTCTATGAAACATGTATAGTGTCTCGAATCCCAATTAGGAGACTTAGGCCTTGTTAGAAGCCTCAACCCTATTAAGAGTTGCTAGATCATATACAAATGTGTGCAAGAAGAGCCCACTATCCTAACATGCAACTATACAATAAGTTCTTCAAGAGAATAGATATACAATATTGGATTATTTGGTGTAGTTTACAAATCTTCTGATTTTCACTTCTTCATAAGAAGAATGACTATGTTCATATCAATTTGCATCATATCTTGCATAGTACTACTTTGCATCAGAACTCATAATGTCACACTCACTTGTTACTCACATTTCACAAGATTATATCAACTTTGCAATCAGATTACTGCACACTAACTTTGTACATGAAGTTCTTTACTTATACCAAACATATTGGTAAATTCTTCCTTTAGTTAGCTCACATAACATCCTCAGAGTTAGCTCACCGAGAAATAATAATTAGAACAATTAATCAAGCTGATTAACACATTTTGCTGACATGCTCTATTCTGCGATGTAACATTACTGCATCACTAATTCCTTCATAACTCGAACTCAGTTGGTTGTACGGACATGCACACTCGTATGCATCATCAATATGATGTCATGTATCTTTGGTTAACTGCATAAGAGAATATTCCAAGGGAATATTTTACTATCATCAAATTTTTCATGCTACTGTAATGTTTTCTAATACTTAGACAATTTTCCTTCACAGCTAAACATGACTAATTTGCAAAACAAATATGTTGCCATAAATGACAACCATATCACTTAACTTATTTGATTGACTAGACATATTGCCAATAGATGGACCCTATTAGGAGTCTATAACAACATTCAATACATATTAGTCCTTGTTAGGAGATGTGCCAACCCTATTAGGAGATATGGAAGACAGTTGGACCCATTTCCCAAATAGCTTCAAGGGAAATACCAATGAAACCAATATCCAAATGATCTTTGTAGAATAATAGAAAAGAATAGTACTTCCTTCCTCTATCCTATCAACTAGCCCTCTACTAATTCTAATCTTGTAACTAGATCACAAAACTCACATCCAATAATCCCTTGGATCTCTTACTTGCATTCAATAAACACTTTGCTCCTTTGCACACTTTGGACTTCATAAAATACTGGATACACTTTACAATGAAAGAAAATGTCTTTCCTTTATACCATATCTTGAAAATAATTCCTTGAGTCAGACTTGAGGCTTTCCAAAATAATTATAATAAGATAATTAGTTAATTACAATTATAATAGCATTGTCAGCTCATATTCCATACAAAAATTCACATGTGTGATACTAGGGCTTGTGCATTTTCTGACATCATCATCTAACTATCCTGTATCACTATCTAACTCTACATTTCTTTATTACATCTTAGATGAAATATATAATACAAATATTAGAAACTACTTTCCAAGCACTCTGTCTATAATGCTCTTAATAAATCAAGTACAACTTCTATAAATCTTCAACTTATGTGTTGTATATTAAACCACATCACTAGAACACTATACTAAACATGACCATGATCAAGTATCACAAAATAAGAAAAAAATTATCCATAGAACTAAAATATCTCTCTACTACTCTACCAGCCTTCACAAATTTACTGATATGTTCACATCAATGACAAACACAATCATGAATGCAACATGTCAATAGTCTATAATGCTTAGGATACTCCTCCAATGTAGTATCATCATTATTCATGCTAAAAATATCCCCCTTGTTCATTAATAGAAATATAGATGAAAAATATCTAAGTTCCACAACTACCAAAACAATACTCTACTGTTGTCGCTGCTATACTCATCTTCTCAAACACTCTTCATCAATCAAATCTAAAATCCTCTAGAATACTGCTCTATTCTTCTTCTTCTTCTTTAGGATTGCAAATAGTTATTCTTAGTAAAAGACTCACAACACATATCTCCCCCATAGAGATATTCCTTGCAATCTCCCCCATAGAGGTTTCCATGCAATCTCCCCATAAATACTTAGAAGATGTTTTTCATGCATATTCTCTCGCCCATTGACTTCAATGACAAAGTCCTCATTATGTCAATTTACTGCTCCAAGTCTTCAAATATCTGAAGTGTCCAAAGATACTATTCAAGACAAGTGCGAAGAGTCCTCAATGACTCAACTCATCATAGATACTCCCCCATACAAGAAGCATCGACATTTAGTCTAGTCTAACAATAGTGCTCTGTACCACTGGACGGATGCACTTACTACAACACCTACTCAAAAGTAGGTAGGGGCATAAACCCAACCATACCTCTCAAGACTCAAATGTATCTTTAGGTAAAGGCTTCCTAAAAATCCTTGCAATATGATCTTTAGTGCTCACATACTCCAATCTAGTCTCTTTTCTGCTCCTTTCTCTCTCAACACATGATACTTAATATATATGATTAGTCTTAGAATACAATATTAGATTATTAGACATACTCACTATACTTGTGTTATTGTAGTAAATGATAATAGGTTCTACAAACTCAATTCTAACATCCTTCAACATTTGTTTCATCCACATCACCTACTTACAATTATTAGTTGCTGCAACATACTCTACCTTAGCTACACTACGAGAAATACAATCTTGTTTCTTACTTATCCAAGAAAGCAATCTTCCTCCAATGAAAAATGCTCCACCAATGGTTCTCTTTCTATCATCCATACTGCCTTCCCAATCTACACCAGTATATGTACATAGAGTTAAATCACTCGGTCCATCGTACCAAAACTTATAGTTTTCAAGTATTTGAATATCCTCTTTACTTTTTCATAATGATAATCCTTAGGATCATCTTGAAATCTTGCTACAATCCCAACTACATTTTCTATATTTGGACTAGTGTGAATTAGATACTATTAACCTCCAGTTATAGATATGTACTTCTTCTATTGAATGGTGGCTGTCTCATTCTTACTAGATAATGTGTGACCATTTATCATAAGTTTACTTACTGGCTTACAACTTTCCAATCCAAACCTTTTCAAAAAATCTTTCAAGTACTTAGCTTGTGAGATGAATACCATCACTATTCTACACAATCTGCAATTCTAGGAAAAACTTCATTTTTCCTATCATACACATTTCAAACTCATTCTTCATTTCTTTAGCAAATTTATCACTTTCTTCATCATGACCTCCAAATATGATCACATCAAAAAATATTACTATTATCAACAAACCATTCTCAATCTCTTTCAAATACAAGTTACTATCTACTGTTCCTTTAGCAAATCCAAGTTTTTCCAAATAGTTGTCCAACCTTTTATACGAGGTTCTAGGTGCTTGCTTTAGACCATATATAATTTTCTTTATTCTACATACCATATCTTTGTCTTATGTTAGAGGAAAAATTTCAATATTCTCAATATATACTTCTTTAAGTTCTCCATTCAGGAAGGCTGATTTAACATCCATTTGATATATTTTAAAATTCTTATTCGCTACCTAAGCCAATAACATTCTTACTACTTTCATTTTGGCTACAAGGGCCTATGTAACCTCATAGTCTATGCCTTCTCTCAATAAATATCACTTGTATACAAGTCTAGTCTTGTTCCTCACAACTTCACTTTTCTCATTTACCTTTCTCGTTCATCTTGCTTTTGAATATAATTTAGCTAGGAGTTGTTAACTCAACTCTTTCTTCTTCTCTAGGTTCAGAATTCTGCTCTTCATATTGATTCCCATTTTTCAAATCATTCTTAGTCTTAATGATAACTTCCACATATTCATGGTTAGGCTTCGGATCAACAATAGTTACCAAAGCTATCTCTTCTACTACTTCAAACTCATTATCTTTATCATCACAATCATTCAAGAATCTTTCTGTACTTGCTTTAAATTCTTCATCTTCATCATAAAGTGAACTCTTTATAGATTTTATTACTCTCTTAGGACATTTTAAGCCATTTTTACCACTCTCTATTTTATCCAAATGTTGCCAGTCTCATGAAAATCCAAGGTGATAACCATGACCACATTCTTTGAATTATTCATTTATTGCCATGCAAGCATGATAGGGATACGTAAAAACCTTATTCCTTTGTTTTATATCCCTAAGTATTTAAATTCTTCATATTACATGTTATATTCTTATGAATATTTCAAGTTGTGATCATGCAACAACCTTTCATCATTTTTTCACTCTGGTTTGTCACTTAACCATTAGATAGGTTGCAAGGGTGCGACATTGTCAAGATAACTATTAGTGTGCTTTGTAATAGTTAAAGATAGGATCTAATTTCGGGTTGTGAGTTTGCAAATCTTGGAGAGCATCTGTAGCTAATCTTCCTTGGTTGTCAAGTCTTGTTAGATCGATGGCTTGCATTTCCTTGCTTTATGAGTATGCATAATGTTTAGTTGAAGTGGGGAAGCAAGCACTTTCCATGTGTACATGTGGGACTAGATTCAATATACATGGACAACAAAAAGGAACTATTAGAGCAAGTGAAAAATGGTCATGATCTAGTTGGTTAAAGATACTAGAATAGAGGTAGATTAGGTTTACAGAACCATCTAATCCTTTTTTATCAATGATTGTTGCTTGCCTACATTTTGAAAGTACTAAAAGTTTAATCAAAGCTAGCAGGTGACATGTAGACATGGTGGGGTAAAGAATTTTATGAATTTCTAGACACTACTAAGTTGGATAAGGTACTAGATGTTTTGCCCTGATTTTCAAAGGTGCAACATATAAATAAAAGTGGATGCTAAGTTGGATCAGTGGGCATTATGTTTTTGAAGTGAATGCAGTTAATGCAAGAGCATCCTAGGGTAGTTGGCTATCCTACATGGTTAAGGGATTTTAGTGGAGTTGAGTTGACCTATTTGGGTCTTGGTTAAATTTTTTGATTTATTTAATAAGTATTGTAATTATTTAAAGACATTCAGTATTTAATTTTTCTTGGAGGTTGATTTGTGGCTCTTCAAGTATTAAATGTAAGGAATATTTAGTTTATAGTATATTGTGGAAAGTTGTGTCTTAGGTTGGTATAAGTAGGGGTTATGGTGAAGTATTTAGTCATTATTCATCCATCTTGGATAAGAGGAGGTGGTAGAGGAACAAATTCTGAGAAGCGATAGTATGTGAGGCTTTGGAAATAAGGAGATTTCTTGGTGGGCTTGTGAGTACCAATTTAGTTTTTCCTTGGAGGTTTCTAGTAGAGTGTGGATATAGAATAGATAGGGTTTGGATTAGACCTTGAGGGATCTTGCAGAACTAATACTTGCTTGGTATTTGGTCATAACTGAGAAGGCCTTATAGCCCAACATGCTGCATATAATCAATTATTTTATGAATAAGGAGTTGTGATTAAATATCAGATCTTGCATTGTATTGTGTTTCTATTATATCGTTATTTGCTAGGGGCTAGGACATCTCCTTTAGGGATTCTCCTACTTTTCACTACATCAAGTGGTATCAGAGAAAAGGTTGTTCTTGAGTGTGTATACTGAACACCAAAGTTGAGGCAATTTGCACCAAGATCTTGATCTCAGAGGGTTTGAAAAAATCTTGGAATATGCCTCCATGAAGATTAGAGAAAATTCAGATTTGAGATTGCATAGATGAAGAGTGACATGATTGTTGAAATTGTGAGTGCTTTAGGTGGTGTACCTCAGCATGTGCATGCTGAAGAATTTGAATTTTCTTAATCAAATGGTGAGGATAGAATTGATCGTGTGGAGAGAGCTATGAGAAATAGGGTTGGTCAGTTTGCTAGACCTGGATCTCAGTTGAAGTTGAAGCATAAGATGGAGGTTTCTAATTTCTTAGGTACTTTGAATTCTGAATACTTGATTGATTAGATTGGTGAATTGGAATACTACTTTGAGCTTGAGGATATTGAGGATCCACTCAGAGTAAGGTTTGCATAAACTAAGCTAAAGGGACATGATGCTCTTTGGTGGAAATAACTACAAAGAGACAGAGAAGAAGAAGGTGAAATGAAGATTACTAGATGGATTCGTGGTGACTAAATTAAAGGATAAGTTCATTATTTCTAATTATGAACTTGAGTTGTTTAAAAGGTTGTAGACTCTAAAGCAAAAGGATATAATTGTGAAAGACTATATCGAGGAGTTCTACCAGTTGACTATTTGGTCTAGGCATAGAGAGTTGTTGAAGGAGAAGGTAGCTCGATGCATTAATGGTTTGAGATTTAATATTCAAGATGAGGTTGGTAGGTTGAATATTTCTTTGGCTAAGGATGCTTATTGGTATTCTTTGAGAGTAGAAGAGAAGCTAAACAGGAAGAATCAAGGTAGTTCTTGAGGGAAGGAGAAGCAAGACTACCCAACAAAGGCTAGACCGAGTGTAGAGGATGAACCAAAACCTATTGAGTAGAAGAGAAGGATAGGTAGATGTGAGTTTAAGGGTAATTTTTTCAAATATCATGAAGAATGAATCTTATGAGTGTTCCCAAAAGGCTAGTGATAAAAGAGCTACTACTGTGAATGAGGTTGAAGACCATTTATTGGCTTGAAAAGTACTAGTTGGTCAAAGGATACTGGAATCTTGTTAGAGGAGTAATTTTTTCATGACTCATTGTAAGTTTGGTGGTAAAGTCTGCAATGGGATTGAGGATGGTGGTACTTGACACAAGGAGGGAAAAGAATAACTATGGCTAAAGGCACACCCAACAATCCAAACCAACCTTGTAGAGTTAACACAATGGAAGAAAACACACAAACAGAACAACACCATAGAGAGAGAACACCATTCTTTTATTGATTCATGAAATGATCAGCATACATGCCTAGCTATAAGGCATTCTAGGTTATGTCCAGATACAAAATACATTCAAGATCTAAGATACAACTTCAAAATTTGCACCCTCTAGACACATATGCAAAAAAATTTCCAAACCTTCCCATTCTCTTCTAAACTCTCCAAAAATCTATTTGAACTCTAAGCCTAAACACCCTATTTATACTTGCCAACATGGCTTATAGAACATTCTAGAACATTACATAATAGAATGGCTAACCCAAAAATGGTCTAGACACATCCCAAGAAAATATCTTATCATAAATGTCATGATCAAAATAGATCCCACAAGTTAGCACACACAAAAAATGTAGAAAACATGTCCAAAATGTTGACACTCGATATCAATAGGATAACTCAGCCCATGAAGGATCACTCAGCATACAATGAATAACTTGGCACATGAAGGATAGTTTGGCACACATTTTGTGGAACTTGACACACACTGTAGAGTGAGATGGGATAACATGCTAACTCGAGTGCTAACATGATATAGGATATCTTCAACTCGGCTTAAACTACAAAATTACTAGCACTCAACAATTGTTGCAACTTGGCAATGATTATAACTTGGCAACAACTGGAAGAATGAACACAAATGAGAAGGATAACATGTCAACCAAGGATGTTTCTACAATACCATGGTAGAAAGAAATGATTCTCTTGAATCATTGAGATGTCACAACCTGAGCTGAATCCAACTCAGATTGAGAAATGCATGTAGCATCTTCAACTGGTCTATTTTTCCACTTCACCAAATATTCATAGTACTCTTTTGCTCTTGTGCTTTTACCAACTCTTTGATCTAATATTTGTTCAACCTCTTCAATATGCTTCTTAGTATAATCATCAGGTACAACAACTTCATCATCTGACTCATGGTGTTTATACAGATCAACAATATTAAATATAGGAGATATATCCATTTCATTAGGTAACTCAACTTCATAAGCCTCTCCACTATCAAGCTTCTTCAAGAACTTACAAGGTCCAATCTTCTTCATCTTCAGCTTATTGTACGTTCTAGTAGGAAATCTTCCTTTTCTCAAATGAACTGCCACCTCATCACCAACTTCAAAAACATGATGTCTTCTAGACTTATCAAAATTCTCCTTGTGCTTTTGATTACTTTGTTCCAACTTTAGCTTCACTTCCTTATGCAAAGACTCTATAAAATCAACAAATTCTTCTCCTGCAACACTTCTCTTCTCTTCACTAGCAACATCCCTTAAATTTGATACTCCTCTAGGCTTTATATTAGTAACAATCTCAAAAGGTGTCTTCCTAGTACTCATATACATAGAATTATTATATGTAAAATATCATCTCATAATTATGTGTTTCATCTCCAACTAGGCATCTCAAAAAATTACCCAAGCTTCTATTCACAACCTCTGTCTATCCATCAGTCTATGGATGGAATGCAGAACTAAATTTCAACCTAGTACCCATCTTCTTCCACAAAGTCTTTCAAAAATAACCAACAAACTTAATATCTCTATTAGAAATAATACTTCATGGTAATCCATGCAATCTAATAATCTCTTTGAGCAAAAGTTTAGCAACATCCTCAGAATCCGATGTCTTCTTACATGGTATAAAATAGGCCATTTTAGGAAATCTATCCACAACAAAAAATATAGAATCATACCTTTTTTTGTTTTAGGAAATCCAAGAACAAAATCCATACTAATGTCACTCCAAGGTTTCTCAGGAAGAAAAATAGGTGTATACAATCTAGTATTCTAACTTATTTCTTTTGCAACTTGACAAACTCCACAACTCTTCACAAATTTCTGAACATCCTTATACATCTATGGCCAATAATACTTCTCTTTCAAAAAACTCAATGTCTTATCAATTCCAAAATATCCAGCCAATCCATTGCTATCCTTTTCCTTAATCAGATTAATTCTCATAGAACTTCTAGGGATACACAATTGAATACCTTTGAACAACATACCTTCTTGAATGAAATATTCAACATACTTACTGATGTGATCTATCAAATTTGGTGCTTTGCACTCTCTCGATGCCTAAGAAAAAATAGGATGAGTATCATACAACTCTTTCATATAATCAAAACCAAGAACTTCAACCTTCATTTTAGTCAAAAAAGAAAATCTTCTACTGAATGTATCAACAATTTTATTAGTAACTCCACTCTTATGCTTAATCAAAAATGTAAAACTTTGCAAATACTCAACCCACTTCATATGTCTTTGATTCAATTTATGTTGACTTTCCAAGTACTATAAAGCTTTATGATTAGTATACAACACAAACTCCTTAGGAATCAAATAATGTCTCCACTTGTTCAATGCTTGAACAATAGCATCTAACTTTTGATCATACATAGAATACTTTCTTTTAGCATCATTCAACTTCTCACTAAAGAAAGCAATAGGTTTTCCTTCTTGACTTAATAAAAATCCTATTTCACTACCACTTGCATCACATTCAACTTGAAATACCTTATTGAAATTAGGCAAAGACAATACAGGTAACTCAACAACCTTTTGTTTCAAATTCTCAAAAATCTTATCAGCTCCATGTATTTATTTGAATTCCTTTTTATCTTCTCTCATTGTCTCAGTCATAACATTACAAACACCACTAAAATTCTTTATAAAATTTGTATAAAAAACCATGAAATGATCTAACCTCACCCACATTTTTAGGTGTAGGCCATTCCAAAATTGGTTTAACCTTCTCTTGATCCATTCTCAAACCATTAGCTGAAATCACAGATACAAAATGAACAATCTCTTCTTGCAAAAAAGAACATGTTTTCAGATTAACCATCAACTTCTCCTCTTTCAACCTTTACAATACTTGTCTAACATACTCAAGATGTTCTTCCATAGTCTTATTGAATATCAAAATATCATCCAAATAAACAATCATAAACTTACCCAAGAATCTTTTCAAAAAAAATTTCATCAACCTCATGAAAGTACTAGGTACATTTGTCAAACCAAAAGGCATAACCAACCATTCATACAAACCATCCTTTATCTTGAAAGCAATCTTCCATTCATCACCTTCTTTGATTTTGATCTGATGATAGCCACTCTTCAAATCAATCTTAGTAAAATACTTTGCTCCACTCAAAAAATCCATTATATCATCCATCCTCAGCATAGGAAACCTATATTTCACTATGATCTTGTTAATAGCTTTGGAATCAGTGCACATTCTCCTTTCTGCATTCTTCTTAGGTGCTAATATAGCAAGTACAACACATGGAATCATACTTTCTCTCATTAATCTTGCAGCAATTCATGCACTTGTCTATTAAGTTCTTCATTCTCTATAGGTGTCAATCTATATGGTGCTTTGTTTAGAAAACTAGCTCTTGGAATTATATCCATACAATGACTTACACTTCTCACTGGTGGTAAAAAATCTAGAATATCCTCAACAACAATCTCCTTATACTCATTCAACAATTCTATAATTTATTCTAGTACTCAGCTACCACCACCTACTCTCACCTAGTCATTACTAGCTTCTACTATTACTCATTCATTACCACCCAAACTCGGTCCTCTAGGAATTATGGCAAAACAAACTTGATTCTTCTTCAATTCTCTTTCAAATTGTTTCCCATTAACGATGCAAACTTTTATTGTAGTACAATTAGCCTCATCTAGAATTTCAATCAAAGGAAACAATATTTTCTTCTTCCCATTCACCCAAAGAGTATATTAATTCAATCTTCCATCATGTACAACATATCTATCATATTGATAAGGTCTACCCAACAAAAATATGGTAATAATCCATAGGCATAATACCACACAACACTTCATCAAAGTAATGTCCAATCTTAAACTTCACAGTGCATTTCTCACTTACCAATATCTTATGTTCATCTTTGATCCATGAAACATGATAGGGTTTAGGATGCTTCAGCCTTTGCAATTGGAACTTTGTAACCAACACTTTTGATGCCAAACTTGTAGAACTTCCACTATCAATTATCATCTTGTAGCATTTTCCAACCATCTTACATCTCATCTTGAAAAGACTTCTTCTAAGGATAGGTTCCTCATCACTTCCCTTATTACATAAGGTTCTTCTCACTATCAGATTTTCTACAGCCTTAGGTTCACTTGTTGAACTCTCAAAGTCTCCTTGAATCATAACATTTCTATTACCTTGCACAGTTTTAGAGGATCTACATTCCAAAGATCTATGACCTTCTTTACCACATCTAAAATTATTACCATGAAAACCATTTCTAGAATAAGAATTACTTCTTCTTCAATAAGAACCAATACCTACTTGGTATGAACTACCACCTTTCTACTCAATCTTGTCTTTGTCATCATTTTTCCATTTAGATTTTCCTTTATCCTATACAAAACTATTAGGTGTACCACCTTCACCATAAGATCTACCTCCACCTCTCAAGAATCTACCACCTCTACCTCTTTGTCTTTGTTCATGCTTCTTTGTCAAGATCTCCTCAGCTTTCAAGGCATATTGATATGCTTCTTCCACACTTTCCAATTTCACAAAAAAAATCTCTTCTTGAATTCTAGATCTCAATCCATTTAGATATCTTGCAATTTTTTCAATGTCATCATTCACATGTCCAGATTTGATGTCCAATCTATAAAATCCTTTAGTATACTCTTTCATAGTCAAGTCTTTTTGTATCAAATTTTACATCTTTCTCAATAAGCTAACTTGGTAATCAACATGAAGGAATTTTTTCTTTACCTTGTTCACTAATTTTGGCCAAGTTTTGATCTTCTCCTTTGCTCTCCTTTGTTTATCAGTTTGCAAATGCGCCCACCATAGTGAAGCATGACCTTTTAGTCTAGTAACTACAAGTTTCAACTTCTCCATATCAAAGATCCAAACCAACACAACATCGGTATCCAACTTTCTATCATGAGGAACAACTTCTATAACAAGATTTAAATGTGCCCTAGATCATACTCTTAGCAGTCTTTCCTCATCTTGATTTTCTTTAGGTTTTGAATTAGGGTTTGGTGCTCTTGCTTCATCATTACTCACATCCTCAATATGTGCTCCTCTCCTCTGGGCTACCTCCACAACATCTAATCTAGCTACAATTTGTCTCAATGTATCTAATATGGCATTATCAACATTTCCTTTGCCTTGAACTATCTTTATAAATCAACTACAAGATCATAAGCCTCTACAAGTTATAGCTTAAATTTGTAGATGTGCAACCCTACAACCAAATCTGAATTAGGATTTTACATGATCTAATCTCCAAAAGGATGAACCTAAATCTCTAATATCACCTGACACAAGGAGGGAAAAAAATACCTAGGGCCAAAGGCACACTCAAAAATCCAAAGCAACCTTGCAAAGTTAAGACAACGAAAGAAAACACACAAAGAGAACAACACCATAGAGAAAGAACAAGATTCTTTTATTTATTCATGAAATGATCAGCATACATACCTAGTTGTAAGGCCTTCAAGGTTATGACTAGATAGAAAATACATTCAAGATCTAAATCCAACTTCAAAATTTGCACCTTCCAGACACATATGCAACAAACTTTCCAAACCTTCTTATTCTCTTTTAAACTATCCAAAAATCTGCCCTAACTCTAAGCCTAAACACCTTATTTATACTTTCCAAAATGACTTACAAAATATTCTAGAATATTACATAATAGAAAGGCTGACCCAACAATAGTTTGGACACATCCTAAGACAAGATCTTATCATAAATGTCATGATCAAAATAAATCTTGCAAGTCAACTTAGACCAAAAATATAGAAAACATGTCCACAATGCTGAAATTCGACGTCAATAGGATAACTCATCACATGAAGGATAGCTTAACACACACTATGGAACTCGACACACACTATAGAGTGAGATGGGATAACATGCTAGCTTGAGTGTTAACATGATGTGGAATAACTTCAACTTGACTTAGACTACAAAATTATTGGCACTTAGAATTGCTGCAACTTGACAATGACTATAACTTGACAACAACTAGCATAATGAACACAAATGAGTAGGTTAAACATGTCAACCAAAGATGCTCTTGTATCAGTACTATTGATAACCTTGTTGTTGAGGATACGGTTCAAAAAAATGATTTCAAGAGAGTGAGACATCCTTATCCATATTGGATTGGTTAGTTGCAACGTGAGCATGCTTTGGAAGTGAGGGAGCAGTGCCTTGTTGATTTGCAGATCAGGTTGTATAAGGATCAAGTGTTGTGTGATATTGTGGACATGAATAGTTATCATGTGCTACTTTGTAGACCTTGGTAGTATGATTTCAAGGCTATGCATGATTGTGTCAAGAATGTGTTTACAATTGAGAAAGGTGTAAGGAAGCATTCCTTGACTCCTTTGTAGAATGAAGAGGTTAGTAGAAGGAACCTGAGTATTGGTAGCCAAGTTGACTTAGTAGATTTTGAAATGATTAGTGATTAGTATGGACAAAAAACCTATGGAACACGAAGGATGGACATGTAGAAGCAAAAGAAAAACAAGGGAAAGAGTGTACAAGTTGAAGACTTTGAGGACATGTATGTGAATAACTAGTTTGGGATTTATGTACTGAATCTTGGAAGATGTTCTTCTAGCTATTGAGAACATCTTTTTGCACCTAGGGAGTCTAATGTAGGAGCATCCTAGGATAGTTGTCTATCCTCCATGATTAAGGGATTTTAGTGGAGTTGAGTGGACCTATTTGGGTCTTGGTTAATTATTTTTGATGTATTTAATAAGTATTGTAAGCATTTAAAGGCATTTGGTATTTAATTTTTGTTGGAGGCCAATTTGTGGCTCTTCAAGTATTTATTGTAAGGGATATTTAGTTTGTTCCATATTGGGCTGACTTGTAGCTTAGGTTTGTAGAAGTAGGGGTTGTGATGAAGTATTTAATCATTATTCATATATCTTGGAGAAGAGGCGGTGGTAGAGGATTGAATTTTGAGGAGAGCTAGTAGCTGAGGTTTGGGAACAAGTAGATTGCTTGGTGGGCTTGTGAGTACCAGTTTAGTTTTTCCTTTGAGGTTTCTACTAGAGTGTGGATTTGGAGTAGCTATGGTTTGGATTGGATCTTGAGGGATCTCTATTACTTGCTATGTATTTGGTCATAACCAGTAAGGCCTTACAACTTGACACACTACATATAATTAGTTATTTTATAAATAAAGAGTTGTGATTTAATATTAGATCTTGCATTGTATTATTTTTCCATTATATGGTTATTTTCTAGGGGCTAGGACATCTTCTTAGGGGATTGTCCTACCTTGTACTGCATCAATAGTAATAGGTAGGATCATTCAAGATCATTAATCAAATGAGAATTAATAGTTGCTACTTCTCCTGATTTTGAAGATTATCAAATTTTAACTAAAATGGGAAAGAAAGCATGCAACATGTGTCATGGTGGGCTAGATGCATTTTAGTTCTCTTCATCACATCGTTGCAAGAGTCAGAAGGAAATTTAATGTTAATAATTTTGAAGGAGTATCTTGTCAAATGAAGATAGATAAATTCAATAAATATCATTCCATAAAAAAGATTTGATACTTTAAGTTGCATTTAGTGATCATGGTAGTTAATGAACAAAGGAATTCACAACATCACTTGGAGTTAATGTTGAACCATGGTTTAGGATGTGAAGTGGCAAAAGCCTTTTGACACTCTTGTAGGGTTAAACCTAAGGTGTAGAACTTAGGTCACAAAGCTATGAACAAGGAAATATGAAGAGAATTAATGGCTACGCACAACATCGCAAGGATTCCTCTATGATTTTGAGTTGTGATGTTGTGAGAGTTAAAGGAATCAACAATGATCAATCTTTGCCATTAGATTTTAGCATAGCAACAACTAGCATATTCTTGCTTTTTGAAATTGAAAAAAATTAAGCCAAAGTGGAAATACAAGAGTGGGAACGTGTCTCAATGGGCCCCAATTTATGTGACCCTTCATCACATCTTCTGAGAGTTAAGACTAACCCTAGATCAAGGTGGTGAGGTTGCAAACTACCTGATTCACACCATCGCACTTGGTTAAGAATAGACTAGGGTTTGAGGAATGAAGGGATGATTTCCTTTGTTGCACTCTCACAATGTCAAGAGGTGAGTTAGAAGTCATGAATTTTTGATATGAGGTTTGAAAGAGTTAAGTTTTTGATTAGATAAACAGGTTTTACAGGGATCCTAAAACTTGAGAGTTAAAACATAACAGGCTGAAAATAAGTGTTAGAAGCCTAGCAACAAAAGTAACAAGTCTAAAGGCTAATAATAAGCACTAGGCCTAGCCAAATAAAAAAAGGCCAAACAGAAAATACAAGACAAATGAAACAGACAAAAGCTAGAACAAAAAGCTAGCCAAAAAGGAAAAGGATAGGAACTAATCCTCAATCTTTCTTTCCAACTCCTACATGACTTGGGCAGCCTCCTAGGCTATCTGGTTCTCCTCGGCCTCCTGCTGGTGAGTCTTGTGTTCTTCTTGGTCCTGACTAGAGAAAATGATACCAGTGGTATTATCATCATCAAATCTAGCTTTACCCCTATCTTTTCCATCCACATCCCCCTGCATACTTCTCTATCTTTAAGCCAATCAATTAAAGATAGAATGTTGTTATTAATCAAGTTGAGCAGTGAGATCGTCTAGCTCAACAGATTGTGATTGTAATTTTACAGGTTGTGGATCCTCTTTTTCACTAGGCTATGCATATCATCATAATCTATCCCTTTCTCCAAGCCCTTTATATTCTTGGCTCCTTCCATTTGACCCACCTTCTCCTTAACCTCCTCTAGCTCATGAAAAATCCACTTGATTGACCTGTAATTATCTATCATGCTATTGTGGGCATTGTTCAAGAGGTTCATCCTAGATTCCCTAGCATTATTAGAGATTTCCATAATCAAAGGGTTAATGAGCTCTTCAACACATGATTTCTCATGGCTGTCCACTAGGATCTGGGGGTTCATCACTTCTCTGAAAATACCCATTTTTGAAGTCCTCACATTAAAATTTCTCCAGGCTTTCCTCCTATATTTGGCTAGAGCCTTCCCCCCCCCTAGCTTGAAAACTATCTTTTATCTACTCCTCTAGGTGGGCTTGGGGATGGATAGGGGAGAGAGGGAGCAGAGAAGAGTTTGGGTCCTGCTACAACCTCTCATCCTTCATGCCCACCCTCTTGCATTTCTTCCCACCCTAGGTTTCCTTTTTTTCCTCATCTTCAAACTCCATAGCCTCCTCTTCATCACAGGTGTCCTACTCCTCATTCCCAAGCTTCTTCCGACCATGATCTCTAGGGATTTTTCTTCTAGAGGTAATGGGGGAGGAAAAATTCTTTACATTAGGTGTTGCTTTTTTACCAGAGAAATTAAGCCCCCCTTCCTCAGAACTAATGATCTATATATCATTCGAGTTAGAGGAGTAGCTAGAGCTTTCAATTTCCTCATTCCCAGCCTATGAAGGGATGTTACTTATCATCTAAGCCTTGAAGTGCTCATAGATGAGCAGTAAAAAACCCTCATGCAAAGTAGGGTTATTAGAGGGTTTCTTTTTGAAGCTTGACACCACCTTTCTCATAGAGTTCAACAAATAGAAAGGGAAAGAAACTTTACTATCATGTCAAAAATGATTCAAAAGAACAAAAAGGTGGGTGTTAACACTATCAAACCTAGGATCAAGAGTAATTTACTCAATGATCGCACATAGAACATACCTCCAAATCTTCATTATAGAATCTGGATCATAAAATGTATGACTCTTTTCTAGGGCATTCAACTCCTTAGAGTTGTCAGCAAAGTCCTTCATTGCACTGGCTGAAAGCTTTTTGTCCCTAAAGAACTTAAAGCCCACCATTGGGATCTCAGTAATAGCTAAAATCACCTCCTCCATTATTAGAAAAGCTATCCCATTCACCTTGACTCGACCATCCTTCCATGAATTGACCATGCTATCAGTCACATTTTGGTCATAACCATGCAGCTTCATGATATACCTTGAAATCCCACCCTGAACCAACTTCTCCCACACTTTCTCCCTACTTCTTTATTTCTCTATTTTTCCCACCAATTCTTTTCTGCACCTTTCACCCACCATATCTACAATTTTCTCTCCCACACTTTTGATAAGCACAACCCTTTGAAACCTCACCACCTGATAGGGTTCTCTGTGTTTTAGAGAGAGACTGAAGAAATAAGCCTTGTTGTTGCTCAGGTTAAAAATGCAAAAAATGACCCATAAAGCATTCCAAATAAACTATAATAATTCCCACTTCTTGCATTTACCAATAAAACCTTTAAGAGTCATACCCTTTCCCCATAAGCCTTTCCTATTCATAATTGCAGATTGATCTCCTCCATACTCCCTTGGATCTTATCCAACTCGATCAGGCTCTTAACATCCACTGAAAAACTCTTTCCCAGTTGCTAGGTCATTTTTTGGTTAGATTAGACACCTTTATTTGCGAACCAATCTACCACCAGGTTTGCTTCCCAAAAAACATGCGTGACATGGACTCTATCAAATTTAGCAAGAGTCTCATGTGTCTCATCAATAAGATTAGCAATCGACCACGAATAATGAGATTTTCCATTTAAACATTTAATAATGTTATTCGAGTCCCCTTCAAGCCATAGATTAGTAACTCCTACTTCAAAAGCCAGTTTCACCACATGGCAGGCTACACTTGCTTCTGCAAGTTGATTAGTTTAGAATCCTAACAAGAGAGAGAAGGCCACTACTCCATCCCCAAATTCATTCCTAATTATGCCTCCATATCCCAAGGAGCCATGATTTCCCTTAGAGGCCCCGTCAAAATTAGCTTTATACCATCCTTCAGGGGGGAGAAGCCACTTGGCTTCCTATCTTTTTAACGTTCTTTCTTTTTCCTTCTCCATTTTCCTACCGCCCACTTTGATATCTCACCCCTTCCTTACTAGGTAGTTTTCCTTTATATTTTTGTGAATCTTCTTCCTGAGAACAATGGCTGGCTCCTCTCTATCTGTAAAGATTCTATTGTTTCTCTCCTTGAATATACTCTAGGAGTAAGTTAGTTCCTAGTGCAACATTGCATATTCCAAATAGTCTTCATAGTTGGAACTTTTGATGGGGCAACACAATTAATAGTAAAGGGATGTTCAATCATGGAAATTACAATGATGTGGATCAGTCAATTTCATGGTCATTGCAATTTTATTGTAGTTGGAATGCTAAAGTATTTTCAAGTTGCAAGGCTTTGATAAAGGCATGAGATGAAGTGGTCACAACTTTGTAAAACCAAACAATTAGCAAAGAAAATAAGCTGTGAAGCTACATATAAGAATAGGCATAGGTCAACCTAATAGAAAGAAAGCTAGGTAGGGTGGTAGAATGCTTAAAGATTACAGGCCCACATGGTGAGTTGACTAATGTTTTCTATTGAATGATGACACAACTAATTTGGCATGATCATGAACATGAAAATAAGCAGCTTTTTAATGTAGAATAGGTCCTTGATTTCTTAGAACTACTATTTGAGTGTTCTCCATGACCGATGATTGTAGATTTCTTCCTACTACCACCATGGTTATCAATCTAACTGATCAAAGTAGTCATGGCTTCTATTTCTATCTCTTTAGGGCTTGAAGTACATGGAAAGATATGATTTCTACATATGGATGTGTACTTTGATCAAATATTTTTGGAATTGGTAGTGATTGTTCTCTACAACTTGAAGGCAGTAGTTGAGTTTTGGCTTCCAAAAGAAATTTTCTCAGTTATACCTAAGCCATAAGAGCAAGTTTTTTAACCCTTTCAAGGGTAGGTCTTTTGGTGATTCTATAGAAATTGTATTGCATGATCTACTACTATAATTTTTGTTTACCTTTGAATGAATGTATTTCTCTACTATACCTCTTTCTTTATTAATATATTATGCAATATCTTCTTTCCTTATGTTGATGTATTGCTTCTATTATTTGACTATATGATTGTATATATTTGGCCTTTGAATGATATAGAGTGAAGTTCCTTCCTTATAGCATTTTATTGGTCTCCAATCTCCATGTGGTTGTTGAGTTAAGCAAGGATTGAATATGTGTATAGTCAGATTATATTGATGAAGTGTACATTTTTAGGCAGAGATAAGATTGACCATACTACTTTGATGTATCACCCCCTCTAGATTAGATTAGTAGTTTTATTTTCATGCATTTCCTTCTCCCTTTTCCTCTTAAAAATTAGTTAGGTTTGCCCCAATAGTAAGGAAGCTAGCCTTCTCCAGAGACTCAATCTCATTGTTCAAGTCCCATAACCTAGAGATTGTTTCCATGTTTTATAAGGTTTCCTTTAGGTCAAACTTCAAGAAAGGGTGCAAAATTTTGTGACAATAGTTTTTGGCCCACATAGTGGGATTGATATTGAAGAATTCTTAAAGTCTACTAGTTCAGTGGTGTCAAGAAAAGGGCTTCAACTTATGCTAAGAAGATAGTTATGCTCTTATCATTTCTTCCTTTAGGAGGCTCTCATCCAAGCACTTGACAATTCCATCTCTATATCTTGGTTCCAAACCAGAATTGATGTAATTCATGCACAAGGCTCAAACAAGGGCATCTTCTAGAGGTACTTTTCAGTATACTAAATTTTTATTTTCAAATTCTAGAAGAAAAAGAAATTGATTCTCTCTATCACCAGTTAGGAGTTTAGATGTAATACATACACCTACTAGACTCTTTCTACTCCTCCTATTAATAGATCACAATCGAGGGTACCATCTTTCCATTTGAATAGATCACTATTTCATATGGCCCTCCCTAAGAAAGAAGTGTTTGCTACCTTTAATGGTGGTAGTCATCTTATTTTAGCCCAAAGACATGATATCCCAATATCTAATCTTAAAAGTATACCAAACTTCATTTGTGAAACTTCTATTTCCCCAATAGAGCACATTCAAGAGATTTTAAACATATGCAATATACATGGTATTAACAAAAGATGATGTTTCTATTAGACTTTTAGCCCCATGATTAAAGGGAAGATCCTTACAATGGTATAGGAGATTACCACATAATTCTTTCACTAACTATAATGAGTTAGAAGAAAGATTATGCAAACATTTTGAAGACAAAGGTAATCACATATCACTTTTAGAGCAGCTAAGTACCATTAAGAGAGCACCACATGAATACATGCTAGATTTTAGTTATAAATTCCAAAAGACATGGGATAGAATACCCAGTGTAGTAAAACCTTCCCTTGGTAATGCTTTCTTGCATTACCTAAGATCTTTCAATAGTGATATTGCTACTACCTTAAAAGTGATGGGAGGGGATACTTTACCAGCTGCATATGAAATTGCCATAAAAGAAAAATTTCATGATTCAAGGAGGGAAGTTAGCTCCAAGGCCTCCAATGCCTTTCTTTGATGACATGCCTACTCATTAGCCTACAATATCCCCTATTCCTACCACTTCCACAAGTCAACCTCTTGTTGTAGCCCAAATAGCCTCTACATCTTCAAGTTAGATAGATAAAATTGAGGCCATGATGGAAAATATAGATAAAATGCTTTAGGATTAGAGTATAGATATGAATAGGAAGTTATAGGATCAAAGTTTGAATCTAGAAAGGAAGTTGGGAGACAACTTCTTAGTGGTGCAAAAGACTTGCAAAAAGATGGTGATCTCATAAAGGAAACAAGCTCAAAACACTAGGCCCTTCCAACCTCATTTTTAAACCCCCACATATAATAGACAACCAAACCAAGGTCAGGGTAATGTATCACACAACCAAAGTTTATCACTAGGTAATACCTCTACTAAAAGTACAAGCTCAAGTGACCAAGTCCAATAAGGGCATTTGTTCCTCAAAACAACCTTGCTCAAGAGCAAGATTTTTGTCCTTATTGCAATTATTCATATAAACACTTTACGTGCTATAAGGAAGAACCATTCAGAGCACTACTCACACAAGATCATGCAACAAGAGAGAAATATAGTTCTAGTCAACCTACTGATGTTTCTCATCACCCACAATAGGGTGATTGTTCTTTTATGAACCATCAACTAGAGGAACATTGTCATGCTAGCCATGATAACTATGATGCTATAGCTTATAATACCAAAAGAAAAAGAAGAGATATTGAGGATGCTATGTCTCCTCCGCCAAATCAAGCCTCAAATTTAAGTGTTTCTACTTAGGTTCCAATTATAAGTGCACAACCAAATGTTGCTCCCCAATGGAAGAAAAATGTAAGAAGTAACCTCAGGTTGCTCAAATTTAGTCATAAGTTCCTATAATAGCTCCCAAGGCTTCAATCAAAGTAGTTAATATTCCTTTCAATGTGGTGGATCAAATGAAAATGACTATTATTAATTGTTGACATTAAGGTCAATTTATCTATTAGTGATTCAACATTTAGTCAAATTGGTTATATTGCTACCGAGCTCTATAGTTGCTGCCAAGCTTATTATTCAATTTGCAATGTTAACCAAGTGATTCAGTTGTTACCAAGCTAAGTAGTCAATTTGAAGTGTTTATTGAGCTTTAGAGAAAAAGTTTGGTACAAACTAAGCATAGTAGAGGCTACTAAGCTAGTCAATGGAAGTGAAGAAGATTGTATTGTTAACCGAGCTCTGCAATTTTAACCAAGTCCAAAAAGTGTCTATCGAGCTCTTAGAGTTAACAAAGTGGATCCAGTGTTGACTGAGTCATGTAGTGTTAACCTAGTGATCTAGTTGCTACCAAGTTTCTTAGAGTTCATCGAGTCACATAGTGTTGATAGAGTTAAAGATACTTGGAAGTGATTAGTATGGACTGAGCTTCAAGTTGAATTGAGTGACAAGGAGTGTTGAATGTTGACAGTGTTTGTCATGTATTAGAATATCATCAAGTTTGTCTTTAGAAGCTGAGTTATAGTAGTTGGGCTGACTCTATGGATTATGATGAAATTATTATTATCACTGACTCTAGTAAGTTGTAATTTAGATTGGTATATATGTAATGTATTGTATCGTATCCAAATATGTATGTGAAGAGTATATGATGAGAAGAAGTGAAAATTAATGAAGGCTAAGAAAAGTATTATCTATCACAGTTAGGTGATCATTTTAATATAAGGAATCTCAACCAAAAAATAGAGTTACAAATCAAACATCAGCTACTGGTTTATCTTAATAGGTACATCAACCAAATCCTTTAATAGAGTAGACTTAATTGTCTTTTCTAAATCTCTTAACTGAGTGCATAATTCATTATATGTTTGTAAATCCTTTTACAAGGTGGATCTCACAATCCTTGTTGCTCCTAACCAGGACGATCACTAGAAGTGGTCAATTATAAGAATTGATAGGTTAATTTTATACTACAGTACTAAAGCTTGTGGGTCTCATCCCCACCATAGTTTTATTTTCTAATGGGAAGGTTTTTGGGTCACCATATCTTGTGTCAAAGTGTTATAAATTCTTAATTTCTTTCATTCTTAGATCATAACATTATATGAAGGATTAACTAGTGAAGTGAGATAAGATATTATTGGTTCCTGATTCACCCCTCCCCTCTTAGTAACCTTTCCTACCTTATATTTCCAAAAATTGGTATCAAAGATATCCAGGTTCTCACATTAGAAGTTTAACAACTTCAGAAAAGATTAGAGGCAATGGAGGTATACAAGCTAGTTAAGGCTATTAACAATGAAAAGTTAGATCTTGAATTGGCCATTGGCCAACTAAAGAAAGAAAAGGAGAAACTTTCTCAATCATTGAAAAGAAGGAAAGATCTAGCAGTAAAAATGAATGAAAATCTCTACACTAAAGAAAGAATTGAAAATATATATCCTAAAAGAAATTAAGATGAAGTTGAAGAAGCAACCAAATATCTATTAGAAGAATTTTTGAACCTTCAAGAAGAACTTTGAAAGATGAAAAGAGAACAAGAAATTCAATTAGTCAGATTATGTGAAGTCATGGAAGAAAAAGACAAATCCAAAGAAGAGATAGAAGAAAAGAACAATGAAATTCAACAACTATCCCTTCAACAGGAATTCTTCATTGATCAACTCACCAATGTAAATGAGGAACTTATGAATCTAAGTTTGGAGAATGAAAGACTACAAAATGATCTCAACAATGAAAATCAAACCTATGAAAGAATGAAGAAATCTTAGGAGTATGAATAAGTTAAATGAACAAAGTCAATACAGTTACACAGGAAAAGTTGAAATCGAATACACAAAAGAAATTGAATCATCTCAACAAAGAGCTCAAAATAATCAAAGACCTACTTATAGTCATTGTGATAAGATAGGTCATACATCAAAAAAATGTTGGAGTAATGAAAAAGAAAAATTTAGTGGAAAGTGTTGTAGTTGCAATAAGCATGGTCACAGAGCAAGTGAGTGTAAAGAGAAACCTAAGTTTGAAGGTAAATGTCACAATTGCAAGAAACAAGGACAAATCTCTACAGTGCAAAACCAAGTAGTAGAACCTAGCAAAACAAATTGTGAAAGAAATATTTGAATGGGATTACAATACATGGTGCAGATGTCACTATTATGGTGAATTTGGGCAAAATATATTAAACTGTATTAAACATCATATGAGGAAACATGATACTAAAAAAAGATGTTTTATTTTTATAGAACTTGGACATCTTGCCAAGAACTGTATGAATACAAGTAAAATTGAAGATGACAAGAAAGCCAAAGCTGATAATATTAGAAAACAAATGAAGTAGAAATGGTTACCAAAATCTCAAGAGAATAAAAACCAAGATCATGAAATGAATAACACCTAAGTGAATGTGTTAGGTGGTCCAAACACTTCAACTTAGTTCCCTATGGAGATCATTGGAGCTATGATTTAGAAGAAGAAATCTAACACCATTTCTAGCTAGTAAGTACAATGATCCAATCAACATTCAAGATGTACAAGGACCATTGAGCATAATGCAAAGCAGAAGACCTTACCAAGCGAGGTCAGGTTACATATTGTCATAGACACAAGTTGGTAGTTCCTACATAGTAACGGTGACTCTAGTGCATTGTAGATATCTTTCAAACATTAATGACTAAACCAAGTGGAAGATAGACTATCACCAAATGAGTATGAAGTACATAGTATTAATGGTGATTAAAAGGTGGAAATTAATTAAAAGGAAGAAATCAAAGGCATTGTTTCAAAGAAAATTTCTAGAGCTAGTTGAGAAGAGTAAATTCAGAGCCCTTGAGCAATTTGAGTATTTGTTGTTGAATATTTATCAAGTTTTCATAAACCCTAAAAAAAAGTAAAGAAAAATAAAGCGTCCATTGGTGAAAACTTGACAATTCAAGCACCTTGGACAAGTACCATGATGAAAACTTGGCAAACAAGCGTCATGCGTAGTCTCGCCATCCCCAGCTTAGCCTATCACCCTCATGCTTTTGGTCAACTCTTGACATCCAACTCCATCTTCCAGTCTATCCAGCTATCCTCCACCCTCCATCTTCCATCTCACACCATCCACTTATCTCTTGCAGCTTCAGCCAACCATCCCAGCTATCATCCATCTCCCTAGCCCCTTCAGCTTTTTCCATCCTAGCTTCAATCCTATCACATCCATCATAAGACCTCCTTCCGCATGTTATCTTCTGATTGGGGGCACTATATTCCTTGGAGATCTTGTCTTGTCCATCCTCCCTTGTCATTGGTATCTAGCTCTAGGCTATCCTCATGCAAACCCTATGTCATCTCTTTATATCCATCATAATCCTAGCTATCTACCATCCTATCCAGCCATCTCATCCTGCTCCTCTAGCTATCCTTGGTTACAAAATCTCTCATCATCATTGGATGCATCTTGCCAAATCCATATCTTTCTCTATCACCCCACCCTTAGCTTTCGCATCTTGCACAACATCGAACCATCCCGCTATCCTATCATCCTGAGCTTTTGCCTGCTTGTAACTATCTTGGTCCGTTAGCTTGTACCATATCTTGATTAGCCCGCTTGTAAATATCTTGGTCTGTCAGCTTGTACATCCTCTTTAGCTTAGTACCATTGAATCTATCCAGTGTTCATGTCAGTTCTTCCTTGATTAGCATCTTGCACCCATCGCACATCTTGGTTAGCTATTCCAATGCATCCTTTAGCTAGATTTCCTATCACCAAAGTGTTATCTTTCTTAGTTCAGCTTGCTAGATGCATCACTCATGTAAATCCACCAGCTTCGGTGCTCTCTGATAGGTCCTTGTAGGATATAGCTTTCCTCATGTCTGATCTTGGTCCATTAGTACCTTGTCCTACCCATCTCGTTGGCAAACGGCTCTCTTTTGGATTTTCACTTTCTTTTGATTTGGGATCTTCCCTTTTGGGTCTTGAAGTATCTTTTCCAAGCAATCTCCTTGTTCCCTCCTCAAGGTTGCCACAATCTTCCATATCATGGTATGCTACGAATGGGGCAATTAGAGCGTAAGGTCTTGATCAGGTCTTTCATTTGTTTTTCTTTTCTGCTTGTGGGTTCTCCAGTGTCATTTCCACGCTGCTTCCTCTAGGATTCATGTGTGATGCTGGGGCAATCCTTGCGTGTTTTTTTTGAGTCAGTTCGTCAGTCCTTTGGATGGTTGGTGAAAAGGCCTTGATGTTCTTGGTAACCTTGGCAATTGACCAATAGTCCTATATTAAATCTAGTGCTCAACTACATGGTGGTACTTCTCTTTGAAGTATCCCCCCGCTCAAAAAGACTCAATGGTTTTCCTTCATCTCAATTATCCCCCATCCATATCTAGCATCCATCTCTCCTACCCCAACTTATGCATCAGTATCTCTTTGAATCACTCATCACTCTTAGCTTTAGGGATCCACAATCCTAGTTTTAGGGATCCACCAATCCAAATCAATCCACCAAGCCTCATCTTTCAAGATCCACAATCCTAGTCCTAGGGATCTTCGAAACCCATCTTCCACCAATCTGACTCTTTGAAATCCTATTGCATCAACTTTATAATCCCCTCATCCATCTCCCTATCCTAGATTAATTTTTAATAGCACTCCGCTCCTTCATCCTCCACCTTCCCTAAAGTCTTAAGCTTGCTTCCTCTTGTGCATCTGATTCTCCTTTATCATTCTCCCATAGTGAGAGTTTGAGCTAATTCAGCCCCTTCTCTTTGCCAATCTGAGTTTCCTTGCTCATCCGAGATTCTTGTACTTTTCAAGAAGCCATCGAGCCTCGCTTTCTCTCCTCGCTGCCTTCTTGAGGGGGCATCTCACAGTCCATTCTCTCCTCTTCTGCTCTAGCCTTGGGCATCTTATTTTCTTATCTTTGATGCCATGCCACTTGCAGCATCACATCAAAGAGGGGCAAAATGTAGACACCTAAAAACCTTTAGAAAATAAAGTATTTTTATTTTCTGAAAAAGTCCCGATGACATCATCATTTATTAATTAATTATTTAATTAATTAATTAATTAATTTTTATGCCATTAAATCCCTTTATCTTAATTAAAAATATTTAATTAAGGAATCCCTACCAAAAATGTTTAAATCTTATTTAAACATTATTTCCTTATTTATTAATTATTTAATTAATAAATTGACCAAAAACCCCAAAATAAATAAAAATTTTATTTTTTGCCCAAAACTTGGCCAATTTCCTTAAGACCACTAACCTCTTCCAAAATCTTCTAATCCTTCTTTAATTTTGATTAAAGGCTAATCCCATCATTTCCTACCCCTAATCCCAACTCAAAATATTTAATCAAGATTAAATATTAATCCTCATGTTTATTAAAAATATTTTAATAAATATCTCCTCAACCCAAACCCTTGAAATAAATAAAACTTTATTTATTTCATAAAATCTTATCCTAGGAAGTTCTAGACTCTTCTAGAAAGTCTTCATCCTCATCCAAAGCCTAGACTCTTCTAGAAGATGTCTTTAACCCTAATCCTAATCCCCTCCTAACCTTGTCACATTCCTTAAACATGGGTTAAGACTTGCTAACTCAAGCCAAAATTAACAAATATCTCCTCCTTCACCTACCCTCATTAATTGCAATCCACTTGCCATCCACTTGCCTAGTCCTAAGCCATCTCTAACCCTTCCTCTAATCATTTTTACAACCCTAAGCAAGCTTAAAACCCCCTAAACCCTCAAATTCGAATTTCATGGTATCTCTCACAAATATCTTCAACCACAACACTTTATAAAGCCCACAAAGTCATAAATGTTCTTACAAAGCACTTATGAAGGGTCTTTATGAAGATTTTATCTCTTGAGCCTCCTTTGTTGACTCATCCTTGCCCTTTCCTCCATCCTCTCACCCTGTGACATGTGTCACTCCCTGATTGGTTGTAAGGAAGCACAATCTATGTGCTCTCCTCTCATGCAATCTAAGCCCTCCATGAGCTTTTTCCCATCTTTGCATCCTAGCCCTTGATCCCTCAAGCCCTTTGCCTATTTAAGGAATCCTCTCCCAAGCCATTTTAACACAATCCATGAAGTAAAGTTATAATGCTATTTTGAGAGCCAAATCCATACTAAAGCCATCTATCCACACCAAAAATCCACAATCATCCATTGAAGTCTTTGGAAGCATATTGAGCATACATCCTATCCATTTAGATAAAGCTACTCAACAAGAGAGCTTCTCATTGAGAGAGCCCATTAATGGCTCATATTCTCAATTGAGAGCTCATCTTAGTCTATCTTGAAGTTTATGAATTTTTTTTAGATTGTAGAAGCTTTATTTAAATTTGGTTTCTATTAGCATACTAACATTGCTCATATACATTTTGGCACGCCCGGTGGGACCCCGCATGGGTCATCTTCATTAGCTTTTTTAGTCAAATTTTGTATGTCGTTTGCTGATTTTGGCTAATTTTGCTTGTTTTTGTGATTGGTAGGATTGTATAAATTGGTTTTGTAGGTCCACATGAGCATGAAGAAGACAAAGGAACTCATAGTCTATCTCATAGTATTTGCAGATTTTTCAAGCTTATAGGTGGACAAAGCACTTGGAATTCTTCTTCCTCTTCTTGTCTATATTCTTCTTATTCCATCTACTTCTTCTTCTTCTTCTTGTGGGGGATCTTGGCCATTTTTTTTTAAGGAAGAAAAATCATACACACTTCTTTTTAGTGCTTAAAATGAACCCCCAAATCATACTTAAATCCATTAAAAAATTAAAAATTTGCAAAAAAGAAAAAATCTTTTAACAAGTGAAACTAAACCAATCTAATCATTTGCATCCTTGCAACATCAAGGTTTTAGATGCATTCATGCAAAGTTAGGAACACTTCATTTTTGGGAATTTAAAAAGAACTTCAAGTTTCCATTTCAAAAGGTTCAAAATCAACACTAAGTGCACACTAAAATCTAAATCAAACTCAAAGCATCAATCAAGGATAAAATGAACCTCATTTGCAAATATGTTAAAGTTCTTTTAAAAATCTCACGAAAACTAAGAGTCCTAAATGGTTGCCAAAATTTTCCTAAAAAGTTTTGTTATTTGTTCCAAAGAAATGTCTTGTTGCAAAATCTTGAATGTTTCTTAGGTTTTTCATGCATCAAAACAATCTAGGAATATTGTTTTTGGGCTTAAAACATGCAAACTAGAACACAAAATCTTGAATGAAAAGCAAAGTCCAAAGAGTCATTTTCACTTTTGAGTCCAAAAACAATCTTGAATGATCTAAGGTTAAAACAAAGCACTTCAAAGTTCTTAAAACAACACACAAAATCTCAATCTTAAATGCTCAAAGGAAAAAGCTTGAATGTTTAATCACTTGTCTTTGAATGCATGTTGCTAAAATCACTCTTGAGTGCCATGGATTAAAATCAAAGTTTTTTTTTTAATTTATGAATGCATGATTAAAAAAAAAAATCCAATCTTGAATGCCATAGATCAAATAATCATCTTTTGGAGCATAAAAAGAATCTACGTTTTTGTAATCTTTTAAGTTATAAAAACAAATAAAAATGCTCTGAGTGAGTTTATCGTTGGACTCACCCTCTTTAATCACCCATCAATTTAACTATTGGCTGCAATATCAGTGCCATCTATGGGGATGGGTTCACCTAAGAGGGTGTTAAGTGCTCCACGCAAATCAAACTCCACTCACTTGGGTTTTTAGTGGTTTTTCTAAGTTAGAAAATTCCTTGAATGCGCATTAATCTCGCTCACACTTCATTTGGGCATAAAAATTGGACAAATCTTGACGTGGAGGGCCTTCGGGCGCGCGCTTGAAATTGAATCTCACACACCTTTTTTTGGGCTTAAAATAAACTCACACTCAATCTTGAATGCCTTAAAAAAAAAATCAATCGATACTTGACGTGGAGGGCCTCCGGGCGCATGGGTTTACCTTTTTGTTGACCCTAACTCTTCTTCTTGTTCGCATTCTTCGATCAATTTTATTTTTTGTCGACGCTTCAAAGTTGGAATAAACATTGTATCTTAAACATGAGTGCTTGCAAAGTCTAGATCAAAAAACGTAAGCGTTAGTTGGTAAAAGAACAAGCGTGTTTTTTACCCCAAGATCATCCAAGTCTTCTCTCCCCTTGTCGTCTTTTGAGGCCATCTTGGGTGCATAAGATTAGGATCCAAAATCTTGTCTTAGCTTTTTAGGAGGCCTACTTGAGGATTTCATCACCCCTTGGGACGACCTCAACTCCAGCGTTCCGGTGGAGTATAAAGATCAGGAGGTGAATCAAAAGACACCTCTCTTGGGATCAAAATTTTGTCACTCAGATTAAGTCTCAAGGAACTTTATACCCTTGAGAAGTGAAAGAGGAGAAGTGGGTTACCTCTCCTCTCGGCTGTGTGACATCTTTTTGGTTTCATCTACGGATTTGGGCCTCACGTACCTTGCGTATATCGAGGAATCCCTAGCTAAACCAAATTTCATCCTTGTAGAAAGCTTCCTAGGACGTTGGTGTGTTTGATGTGCTTGCTGAAAACTTTTGTCTACTTGTTTGTTCATAGCTTTTGAATGAATGTTTGCCAATTTTGGTCAAAATCCCAGAAAAGTAGAAATCTCCCAGCTCAAGGCATACTTAGCGTAGTCACTGCCTTATCAAAAAATTATCCAAGCTCCCCCGCTGCAACTGAATCTATCTAGTTCTTTGCCTTAGAACAATCCCAAATCCAAAGTCCATCCAAATCATCCCCCTAGCTAGCTAGCAACCCAATCCAAAATCACACCCAAGCCTTTAGAGAGTTGTTGTCATTCTGCTAGAATTTGCTATCCAATCAATCTGACCAATACACCAGCCTCACCAAGGTTATCCCTTTGACAGAGCTTTGTCTAGGGTAATCTAGCTTTGTCACTTATTATCCCTCATTACCTTGAGCTAAAGGTTGGGATCCACAAGTGGTCAATCTCGTGTCATGCCCATAGGATCATTAGTCTATCCTTAAGTTGACACAATCTCCACCAACCCAACGCATAGGAAAGCAAAACTCTCACTTTTTGATAGCATGCCCTTGAAGTCTTCCATCCATAGGAAAGCCAAAAATCTCTAGCCAATCCTCCTTAGGTCTGTCATACAACTTTGACTCTCCCTAGGAAATCTTTCATTAGCCAATCCAAAATCTATGCTTAACCCAAATCCAACCATGAGCTTCCATGTTCATCCATACGCAAGACCCCATCCCCATCAAACTCATCATCAAAGCATGAAGTACCAATCCTATCATGATGTGTTTGGTTGCAATGTCCTTGCTCCCGCCACCTCCTATTCCAATGATGATGAAAATCTTGTTGACTATGACAGGTATATTGAAAGCCTTAGAAACATTCCCCCAAGCATCCCCCAAAATCCAAGAGTTATTCCAAACTATCTAGTCATGCCATCTGATATTCCAGCTTCCCCTCCATCACCCCATCAACCAAGCTTCCAATCTTCCACCCCCATCACACTAGCTATTCCTGTCAATCCACCTCCACCTTCGACACACGAGTCTCCAAGGAATCTCCTAGAGGAAATACAAGAAAAGTTGCCTCCAACAGTCGATAAGCCATGTCATCTAATCTAACCATGTGAAGTAGTCAGTGATGAAGCTTCCCCATCTATAATATCACCTCCATCTCCCATAGCTATCATCCCCATACCATCCATCAAATTGCTTAAAATCCTTCCACTTCTCGCAAGCATCAAAATCCCACCACCTATCAAATCCCTCCAAATCCTATCCACATCGCCTCCAAGCATTTCCTAAATCTCTCGTAATGACCCTTATGCATCCATCTTCTACTCACCCATCTCCACTATTGAATCTCCCATCTATCCATCCACTGCCTTTGAAGAATCCATCCCTTCACCTCCTATCGCACCATACACTCCAAACCAATCCTGTCAAGATCCTGCCCAAAAGCATGTTGACATCCCCCAAAGCATAAATGAAGATATCATCGTACCATGTCTTCCATCCATAGTGCAGTCACCATCTCCTCCATCTCCAAAACCTCAAGCCATATCTCCTCCACTACAAGATATCTTGTCATCCCACCAGCTACATCAAGATCCTAACCTTCCATCTCCCCCGCTCCATGCTTCTATCTTACCACCTATCCAAGCTATTCCACCATCTATAATCTACCCTCTTGGTTCACTTACATTCATCCACGGTGGCCCTCTCTTAGCAGAAGAATTAAGAACAATATCTCCCCATTGCAATACACCTAATAAATCACTTCTACCATTTTTTGCAAGCAAAAATTTTCCTCAGCTTGTTCAAATGCTCAATCGATGGCATTATCAAGGTCAAGGTTTAGGACCACAAGAGCAAGGAATCAGAGAGCCTATTATTGCACAAAAAAATATAGGATTTCATGGTCTTGGATATGTATCCAAAGGCTCACCATCTAAAGGTGTTGGTACACCACACTGCCAAACCAAGCCTATCTCCAAGCCCACCATGCCAGCCTCCCATCACTCCTTCAAGAAATCTTATGTCATCCCCCCTCCACCATCTTTGCAACCCAAAACAACCTACCATATCCCACCTTCATCCGTTAAATCCATTTTGGGTCCCTATGTCCCAAAATCTACCATCCTCCATCCTCCTATTAGCCATCATAAAAATCCTATTCCATCCATTCCTATGCAAGATCAACAAAGGCACATATCAGGGCACATCATCCATCATCATCCCCCTACATGCTCTTTCATATCCCCTCCATCTCACAAAGCTTCTCCTAACCATCTTCCAAAGCTTACCACAACAATGTAAATGCCAACTTCAAAATGCATAAAGCTAAACATCCACATCCTAGGCAATCATATGTCTATTCTAAAAGACATACTCCAAAAAGGCAAAATCCAATCAAAGAATGCAAGACAATGCAAAAGCCTATGAAAAGAAAATACAAAACCCTTTCTGCATCATGGCACCCATCGATAATGTCATCCTTTGTAAAAGCAAAATCCATTGGTGTTTTTGGCAAGTAATCGAAGTAAGTGTCAAAAGGAAACCTCTTTGTAGAAGAGTGTTCCACATGGTTGTAAGCATGTTGCACATAGTGAAGACTTTCATCCCACAACTTAGGATGCTTACAACAATAACCTTTAAGTAGATGAACCACTGTCCTGTTGACTATCTTTTTTTGTCTGTCAATTTGTGGACAGAAGGTTGTACTCTTCTTTAGCTCGGTATCCATGAGTCCCCACAAAAATGACCAAAATTCCCCTAAAAATTGAGAATCTCAACTCGATACAAAACAAGTGGGTTACCCAAAATGAACCCATACATTTTTGAAGAACAAATGAGTTGTGAATTAAGAAATGACTTTCTTTTTATAAGGCATTAAAATACACATTTTGTTGAACTTGTCAACTACTACATACAAATAATCATGACACTTCCTAGACATAGGTAAACCCCCCACAATGTCCATAGACACACTTTCCTAGGGACAAGATGCTACAGGTAATGCTGTGTATAAACCCAATTTTCTATTACTTTTTTTTTTGGTTGCACACATTACACATCCTTTTATATACTTGGTGACAGTTTCCTGCATACGAGGCCAGTAACAATACTTCTGTAATTGAGCTAGTGTCTTACTTACCCCAAAATGTCCTGCAATCAAAGAGTTGTGTGCTTCATAGATTACATGTGCCTGCTCATCTTTAGGAATGCATAGGTTTTCGAAGTGGTACAAAAAATTATCCTACACATAGTAATCTTTCTCTTCTACAGGTTTACCCTGGATTAAAGCTACAAAGATATCCTTAAAGTTCTTATCATTAGCATATTGTTCTTGAAAACTTTCATGAACCATAGAACTATTTTGAAGGACTATAAAAGAATTCTTAATAGGATGCCTAGAGAGCATATCTAATACTTTGTTATGGGAACCCTTCTTATACTTAATTACCAAGTTAAACTATTGTAGAAAACCCATCCACCTAAAATGCCTACTTTAATGCAACTTAGATTGTGAGTGCAAATATTGTAGTGGTTGGTGATCACTGTGGATTACAGTTTCCTTTCCCATTAAGTAGTGCTTCCATTTTTTAACACTCTAAAATAAATCATAAAGTTCCTTATCATAAGTAGGATAGTTACTTACTGCTCTTGAAATTTTTTTGGATTGGTAGTAGACTAGTTTACCTCCTCGCATGAGTACAACTCCCATGGAAAACCCACTTGCATCTGTCTCAATATCAAATGGTTGATGTAAATATGGTAGAGCTAACACTAGTGCAATACTCATACTCAAATTTTCCTTCAAAGTGTCAAAAGCATTTTGTTGTGGACCTCCCCACTAAAAAGTTTCCTTGGTACTAGTTAATGTGTGTAACAGTGATGCAATATAAGAGAAATTTGCAATGAACTTCCTCTAGTACTAGACTACAACTAAGAAGCTCCTAACTTCTATAACTATACTTTTCTTAGGCCATTTTATAATACATTCGACCTTCACAGGGTCTACTTTCAATTGACCATTTCCTACAACATAGCCTAAGTACACTAAGGATGTCTTTGGAAATTTGCATTTTGACATCTTTACATAGTGTTTTTCTTTTCTCAATACATCAAGTGCTTTCTGTACATGAATTATATGATCATGCCAAGACTTACTAAGTACAAGAATATCATCTAAATATACTATGACAAAATCATCAATAAAAGGATGTAAGACATCCTTCATGACTCTCATGAATATAGCTGGTGCATTACATAGCCCAAATGGCATAACCAACCACTCATAAAGTCCCTATTTTATCTTAAAAGTAGTTTCCCATATATCACTTTCTACAATTCTTATTTGATGATATTCACTACATAAAACTAGTTTAGTGAAATAAGTTGCATGATTAAACTGATCAAGTAAATCATGAATTCTAGGAAGAGGGTACCTATTCTTTACCGTTATCTTGTTCAAAGCTCTGTAGTCAATGCACATTCTCCAAGTCCCATCTTTCTTTGGAACCAACACAATAGAAGAACAACAAGGAGAAGTACTAGGATAGATAACTCCTTTCTCAACAAGCTGTTGAACTTGCTTCTTGATTTCTTCATTCTACAAGACTGATAAATGGTACATGCAGATATTAGCAAATGGTGCTTCTCACTACAACTAAATTTCATGTTGTATCTCTTTTTTAGGAGGAAATCTCTTTGGTTCCTAAAACAAGTCATTGTATGTGAAAACAACTTTGATCATTTCATCTTTTTTTTTTAGATCACATCCCTTAAATGCCTTAGATGTTTCATCTTCTTTGGGTTTTACAATCATCAACACAAAAATCTTACTAGAGTTGACTAACCTTTTCATCTGACTAGCATTAACTAGTGCCTAATTACTCTTAACTTTATGTGACGATACAACGTATTCAATTTTATCTTTAAATATATGATACTTATTTCCCCCCCCCTAGAGAAGATAGCCTATCGATCATACAAATAGGGACATCGAAGTACAAGACCAAAAATATCTAGAAGGAAAACATCAGCTTGTACCTCATCTACAAAGTTTGTAGTGATAGCAAATCTTAACTTACATTGTTTGGTTACCTATAACTCCACATCATTGCAAACCCATCCAAGAGGATATGGCTTAAAATGAGGTGTTGTAGTCAGATTAATCTTCTTAAAAACTTCCTCAGATATCAAATTAACTTGAGAACCTGTATCAAATAATGTATCAACCTTATTTTTCTTGATGAAAACTCAAATGTGAAATAATTCACTCCTTTTCTTATCATTCTTAGGACAAGAATCTTCACTTCTACTGCCACTTATCCTAGAAGAACTGGTAGCTGATGAAAGAGAAATACCTTTGCCTTTACCTTGGACCCTGGTGGTAATGATCTATATTTCATCTCTAGAGTCAGATCCAAGATCCTATTAAACTACAGTAGCAATCTTTTATTTTCTTTTATTTCCACCAAATCACTTCAGCCTCTTCTTAGGATGTATCTTCCAGCACTTATAATCATCATGCCCTTCTTTCTTGCAACTTGAGCATGTGGGTTTCTCACCCTCTTTCTTTGCAGTAGCTATCTTCTTACCCTTTCCTTTGCCTTTGGAATTTTCCTCAGACTTGGATGGCTTTTTATTAGACTTATACATGAAAGTACCCTTACCTCTTGACTCTAAATGTGTTGCCTAGACACATACTTCATATAAATTATGAGGATTCAGGACATGAATAGAGTGCCTTAGGTAACAATGAAGACCACCTATATACTTGAGTAAAGTGTCTTGGATATAAAATGGGACATTAAAGCAAATAGACCTTTTCTGAAACTCATGGGTGTACTCCTAGATAGTTTGATCTTTCCCTTGCCTAAAATGCTTCCAGCTCATCATTAACTGCTACATATGAGCTAGGGGGTAGAATTGCTTCTTTAAAGCACTAACAAATTCTAACCAAGACATATTAAACTTACCATGTTGTGAGGTTTCATACCAAGTCCTACTCTCCCACCAAGTTAGAGCTACACTACCTAACCGAAGAGTGGCTAACTAAATTTATCAACACCATCTACAAGGTTTTGAACTCTATAGTAGACTTCTACTTGCTGAAACCAGTCATCTAATTTCTCCACATTTAACTCCCCACAATATTTTGACAAGTCAAAGTTTACATCCAACTTTATTTGGGGCTTATGTCCACCCTTAAAAATATTAGAAGACTTAGAATATGTATAAGAGTGAAAACAGAGAGGAGATGGAGAAGAGGGAGGAGATAGAAGCTCACAATCAAGATCATGATTAGCACCTTTCTTTTTCCCTTTGGCATCATGAGTTGCATGCCTTCGCATCTTTTCTTCTCTTTCTTGTAATAAGATTTCTACCATTGACTGCAAATTCTGGAGAGTCTTCTTGATATTTTGATCTTTTGAACTGTGTCCACCACCTTTATCTTCCATCTGGAATAGTGGATTAGCTCTTTGTTTTCCGATCTCAGGATAATATTCTTCAAGATCACCTTCACCTTGATTCAACCTGGATCTTGTTAACTTTCAAATCTGCAATACTAGTCCAACAAAGCTTTGACACTGAATTTGATCTAATTTCTAGGATCTAGGACTATTATAGAGAATGTTAACCGATTACATAAAGTTAATTTTAAAGCTTATATAAGAAAATTAATGTAATTGTTGATAAGAAAAATACAAAATGAAATGAAAGAAAGAGAGATAGAGAGACAACACGTTCGATTTCAAAATTTGTCCAGTTACAACTACATCTCCGAGTCCAGCTGTAATAGGGGGACTGATCCAATTAACTCCCATAAATAAATACAAGTGATCTATGACAATTCCCTTCAAGCACATGCAACAAAAATTCCTCTATGTGTAGGAAAAATCACTAAGTCTCCAAATACAAAAACTCTCTCTCATCATTTGCTTAATTTCTCCCTTAATTTCCATGCCTTGAAAAGGCCCCTAACCCCTCTTTTTATACAAAATATTTTCCTAAAATAGGCCAAAATAAAATAGTATAAGAATAGGGCCTTAACTAATTACCCCTTCGAAAATATCCCTTTTCCATTTTACATTTTTGGCATTTACAAATTTTTTGGGCTTAGCAATTAATAGAATAACCACAAAACAATATTTAATATGGTGGTTGGTTGTTTGGTGTAACTTGAATACCAACTTTCACCCTTATATATTAAACTTTCGCTTTGGTCTAACGATCGCATTATATTTTACTACTCGCCATGTCTGGGGTTCAACCCCAACTAGTGGTAGTTTAAACAAACTTGGCAGCTTTCTAAAGATAAATAGTAATTGCCACACATTCATATTAATGACCATCATTAGTGTAATGGCCATCATTCAGACATTAGGGGCCAATGGTTATGGGTTCAACGCCTAGTACCACTGATAATATATATATTTTTATTTTATTTTTTGAATTAATTTTTTTCTTTTTTATTTAAATTTTTTTTTAGCTCATCATCTCAAACTTTGATCTGACATATCTTTCGCATATGAGCTCCATTTTTTATGAATCAAACGTGACTGGAAAACTCTCGATGAGATCTTCAATTTGAAATCCATTGTTGACCACTTTTGAGATGATTATTTTTTCACCTTTTGATGATCTTTGTACCTAGTTTGACCAAACTTGGACTGGCCATAACTTTTGCATAAGAATCCCTTTTTGCTTATTTGAATTACGTTGAGTGCATAATTTTTAAGACTTTAAATGGATGCTAATTGTTGGAGTTTTGGAGATACTTCAATTTTGACTAAAATATACCTCGGATCAAGCCTCCCCACTGAGGAGCTTATAGACCATCGAAAGTTTGATTACACAAAAAGTAGGTTAGGGTACTTTTCCCTCATTTTACCAATCTCCATCCATCTTGCCTTGCTTGGATGCATTCCTTTCAATCTCACTCAAAGGTATTCAACTAGTCCTCTTCGTGAAGTTCTGACATTTTTGTCAAGGATGACATCTTCTAGCAATTCTAACATATATTCTAGTGAAAGATCATCAATTGATGGAACTTGTACACTAATGTCTTCATCCAAGATCATTGGAGGCTCATACAACTTCAGATTCTCAGCATTGACAACTGAGTAAATTTGCATGTATGGGGGAAGATTAAGGCGGAAGGCATTAGTACCAATCTTTTGCAAGATTTCAAAAGGACCATATCTGAGAGGCTTGAGCTTCCTTCCTTCAACTTGCATTCTTTCCTTACTAATATCTAACCAAACACTATCATGAACATGGAATTGATGATCAATGCAATTCTTATCATGGCAAGCCTTATATTATTCTTGGCTCTGCTCCAATTATGCTTCTACTTCCTGATGGATTGCTTGCACATTTTGGATGAACTTCAAAGCGCTTTCTACATCATGGCGTCCATCGATAATGTCGTCCTTTCCAAATGCAAAATCTATTGGTTTTTTTAGCAAGTAACCGAAGCAAGTCTGAAAAGGAGACCTCTTTGTAGAAGAGTGTGCTGCATGATTATGAGCATGCTGCACATAGTGAAGACTTTCATTCCAAATCTTATGGTGCTTACTACAGTAACCTCTAAGTAGATGAACCACTATCCTGTTGACTATGTTTGTTTGTCTGTCAGTTTTTGGATGGAAGGTTGTACTCTTCTTTAGGTTGGTGTCCACGAGTCCCCAAAAAGATGACCAAAATTCCACTAAGAATCTAGAATGTCAATTTGATACAATAGAAGTGGGTAGCCCAAAATGAACCCATACATTTTGAAAGTACAAATGAGTTGTCAGTTTAGCAGTGACTTGCCTCTTAGAACGCATTAAAATACACATTTTGCTAAACCAATCAACTAATACATTCAAATAATCATGACCCTTCCTGGACATAGGTAAACCCCCCACAAAGTCCATAGACACACTTTCCCAGGGATGGGATGGTACAGGTAATGGTGTGTACAAACCCAATTTCCTATTACTTGGTTTGCTGGTTGCACACATTACACATCCTTTTATATACTTGGTGACAGTTTCTTGCATATGAGACCAATAACAATACTTCTATAATTGAGCCAATGTCTTACTTACCTTAAAATGTCCTACAATAAAAGAGGTGTGTGCTTCATAGATTACACGTACCTGCTCATCTTTAGGAATGCATAGGTTTTTCAAGTGGTACAACAAATTATCATGCACATAGTAATCTTTCTCTTCTACATGTTTAGCCTAGATTAAAGCTGCAAATATATACTTAAAGTTCTCATCATTAGCATATTGTTCCTAAAAAACTTTCATGAACCATAGAACTATTTTGAAGTGCTATCAAAGCATTCTTAACAGGAGGCCTATAGAGCATATCTGCTACTTTGTTATGGGAACCCTTCTTATACTTAATTACTAAGTGAAACTATTGTAAAAAACCCATCCACCTAAAGTGCCTACTTTGTTGCAACTTAAATTGTGAGTGCAAATATTGTAGCAGCTGTTGATCAGTGTGGATTACAGTTTCCTTTCCCATTAAGTAGTGTTTCCATTTTTTAACACTCTGAACTAAAGCATAAAGTTCCTTATCATAAGTAGGATAGTTACTTACTGCTCCTGTAAATTTTTTAGAGTGGTAGCATACTAGTTTACATCCTTGCATGAGTGCATCTCCCATGGAAAACCCGCTTGCATCTGTCTCAATCTCAAATGGTTGATATAAATCAGGTAGAGCTAACACTAGTGTAGTACTCAACTTTTCCTTCAAAGTGTCAAAAGCCTTTTGTTGTGGACCTCCCCACTAAAAAGTTACCTTGGTACTGGTTAATGCATGTAACGGTGATGCAATATAAGAGAAATTTGCAATGAACTTTCTCTAGTACTGGATTGCTGCTAAGAAGCTCTTGACTTTTGTAACTGTACTTGGCTTAGGCCATTTTAAAATAAATTCAACCTTCGCAGAGTCTACTTTCAATTGACCATTTCCTACGACATAGCCTAAGTACACTAAGGATGTCTTTGCAAATTTGCATTTTGAAATCTTTACATAGAGTTTTTCTTTTCTCAATACATCTAGTACTTTCTTTACATGAATTACATGATCATCCCAAGTGTAATGCCCCGCCCGGAGAACCTTTGAAACAAGGATGAAATATAGGCCAATTTTATTTTTTTAGAAGCATGAATGCCCATGACAAAATCATACAGGGATCACAAATTTTGCAACAGAAGACTTCACCACAATCTTGGCAACCAACAAATCTTCAAATGCCACTACCAAACTAACACACACAAACAAAAGCGAACAAAAACCATGCACATGATGAGGCCTCAAGAAATGACCACTCATCAACAAAACACCAAGCTGGGGTAAAATGTAAAATCCTAAAATTTGGCTAAGTCTGAAATCCTGAATCCCTTAAAATTGGCTAAGTCTAGATTTTTGAAGCCCTTAAATTTCCTAGAATCTTTATCTCATCTTCGAGAGGTCTGAGATCTATCTCAAAAGATTCGTCACATATATTAAGATATATCTTAAGTATAAGTAATTAAATATATGTCAACTTATACTTATACATTTGATACCTATCTCAAAAGATTCGTCGCATATATTAAAATATATCTTAAGTATAAGGAATTAAATATACATCAACTTATACTTAAATGATATATTTTAAACCCCCAAGGAAATTTTTTTTGAACTAGGAAGGTGCAAAAACCAAAAGAGCGTCCAAAGAAAAATTTCAAACTTTTATTTGGCAGGCCTAGATAGCCCCTATTTCTCACATGAGAAAGTACACTGGTCTTGAGTTTCCTGCAAGATCTTGCACCATTGTGCATTAGAAAGTGCATGGATTTGCACAAGACTCTTGAGCATCGCATGAGGGCTTTCATTCTCATGCGAGGGTTCCCTCTGCTTTGCACGAGGACTTGCATGGTCTCGTGCGAGAACATGCATTTCTACGTGAGAAAACAAATTAGCGGGATAACAAAACACAAACAAAAAGCATAAAAACATGGAAACCTCCACACTGGGGAGTACTGGATCCACGTAAATCAAGGAATGAACACTCAAGTGCATCAACAACAAGGAAAGAGGAACATCTATCCATCTAAACCATAGCAGTAATGAACATACTGAAATAAACATTTCAGTGTACAGAAGTACCAAAACAACTAGACAAAACAACCAAACTAAGTATGCAGTTCCTCCTAACCATCAATAGCATCATAAGACCATCGTGGGTACTAGCCATTCCCTGCGCCTGACATCCCAATCCATTGACCAAATTGTCCTTACTATCATAATAGGGATGTCACTACTAAAACATGCAACAATATAAGCATAAGGAAATCTAACATGCTAGTAGTAAAGCATAAGATAATCCTACAGTAGATAACATCACCTATCACATGCTAAATATCAATAAGAAATAGATATGCTACTACAACAATTCACATCATCTAATCATATGCTAAACATCATAATATGGGAATGCATAAAATAAACTAACATCATCTAAACGTGATATCCAAGCATTCCAATGAAAGCACAAATCACAAGAAAGCATACTCTGGAACTTGAAGTACCAAGTGAAAACATCCAACAATGGTCGCACTGGGATAAGAGACTGTCTCTGTACACTGATTCCTAGCAGTGGTGAAGGTAGCTATTCCTCCTATCCATGTGGCACCCATAGGTTCACACCTGCCATGCTAATGGAGATAATGATCCAACCACAAACGCACATAAAGCACAACATCCAAGGCTAACACTCACACCAGACAATATGATGGTTGCAACCAAGAACCTAAGACAATGCAAGGCGTACAACTCTTCGTCAGACACTCAATAGGCTACTAAGTAGGGACTAACATCATAGAGAGTTTCTTGGCATCACAAAGCCCATGTTTTGATCATGCAAATTCAGCGTCCCTCAACGGAATGGCTCAGCACAACAATTTATTATCTTTAAGTTTTATTACCATACACACATTTTATTTAGTTATCACTTATTTAAAACTTTCTATCCTTTGCCAACCCTATGGGACTGAGGTCACTAGGCTTTGAGATAGAAGCCCCCTCCATATGCTACCCTACCCTAAACATGCTCATCCCATGACAAGTGCTCGTGGGCATGTATACTCCCATCCCAACCCCAATGATCATAACTTCCAAAAGTACCACGAAAGATCGAGCCTCGCAAGTCACCCGACAAATGTATGTGCACGTACTCATGTGTGGCACACCAACATCACGAAGATCACAACATAAGGATAGGATGAGAACACAATGTAAAATAAAACATCCAACCAAAAACAACTCAAGAGGATAGATTCTACATGAATCCCAAAGCCAATAAAACCATACATCATAAAATCGCTCAACTAACCTTAATCCAAGAGTATGGATTCTACACAAATCCCAATGATGCAACAAGACCAAACATCATGAACTCACTCGACTGGCCTCAATCTGAGAGTATGGATTTTACATGAATCCTAGCGCTCATGAAACAAAAGCAAACCTCTAAAAGAAACAATAACACTAGGTAAAAGTCACTCAACCAAACACAATGTCGGGAGTACATATGCAACATGCATCCCAATGAACCATAAAAGTGCAATAGTGGTCTGGTTGATATCCAAATGGATCATCCAAGTCCACGACCCACATTGTGCCAAGAAAACTCGAGAAAATAGGGTGGCACACAAAATAAGGTAATAAACTCAAAATTTTTGGAAAACTACAAAATTAAATCCCATTTGGCCTTTGGGCACAAAAACCCCAAAAATCAAAAAATAAACAAGTTCAAACACTGTATGCAAAAATGGCCAGCATAACGGCGCAAAACCCCAAACCCTCATCTCGAAAAACAAGGAAATGTTCGTGCCCGCCCAACTAGGTAGAACTAGCATACAAAAATGGAGGGGAACACTAGTTTTCAGCCTCCAAACAAATGGCTACCAAAAATAGAAGCAGAAATGAAGCTGAACCAATAAAATAAGAAATCCCTACCTCACAACCAAAAGGGCTAAATGGGAATCTGAAACATAAAATAAATATCCCGCAGTAGTAGTTGAAAATTGCGAGAATCCAAGGTTTCCCTAAGCTAGATCCAATGAGCCCAACCTCGTGATGATCCCATGCCCATAGCTCCCACAATGAACAAAATAATAAATCCTCATGAAGAGGATTTTGGGTTTTCACTCTCAAACTTTTAAATTCAAAAGTGAGAAGTGAGGAATTAAATTCCTTTTTGGATATTTATTCACTTTTCAAGTGAAAAATTGATTAGGGCAAATAACTAGTCAACCTAGTTAAACCCTGAATCGACCCAAATGAAAACAGGCTATTCCTAGAAATAGGAATTCAACTATGGCAAAGCTGCCGAAAATTAAAATAAAATAATTAAAAAGCCTGAAAACACAAAAACACTAAAATTTCCTTAAAAACTTTCATAACAATGTGAAACTCTAAATGCATAGACACGTTCACTGGTCTAATCACATAATGGAAATGAGTTAGGATTTAATAATCACCGTAAGGTTTAAATTAAACATTTAATTAAGGATACATCGACCATATAAGGATGACATTGGTAAAATATGAATGGTTGAATCACTAACTCCATGTGCCATTGCCAGGGATATAAATCCTGCACGTTAAACAACACGATCAAGTGCAATTACATCTGATAACATAGCCAAAGCAATAAATGCATTAAATAACTTAATTTAACCATTTATTTAATTATATTAAAATAATCTATTTACATCACCCATGTTTTCATAAGAATAACAATGCAAGAATGAAGTAAATAACCATAGCATTAAATCCATCACATAACATAATTAGAGATATGTCTAAATATTGAATAACCAATTATCAGCATAAACCACACTGTCATCTCAAAATGGCATCATCATGCAAAATGATCAACTGAACAACATAGTAGTCTAATATCTATGATACTGAAATCAAGGTATAACATCTGACGCTTAGGTCATCTCAAATGCAAACATAACATAAGTAACAGATATCTCTCAGATCAAAATATGACAAGGTAAATGTCCACAACACATAACCAAATAATCCAACATGAACAATCAATTTCTAATTACTTAAGAATTTAATAAAGGTTGATTACTCTGCATTAAAAAGGTATTTAAAACACATAAACAACCATAGTCATGAATATGACTAACAACTGCTACAGGAACCTAGTCTAGTGTAGCATGGTAATAGTACATAGTAAAATCTCTACACATATCTCAAGGTAATCATGGAACAACCTCATGGTACAAAATCAATCCTGGTAAGCACTGGCACAAACCTTAGTGAACAATAAATGATAACATAATCTCATAAATCAGTCAAAGCATAAGCAAAGCAACTAATGCAAAAATATAAATCCAAACACCTCAACGGTGTAGACCACTCATGGTCACAATCATGATCCATCACAAAAAAAGACCAACAAGGTTGCATCTGTAAGGATGACTCATAGAAGTCAAATGGGAGAGGCACTACACCAAGACTTACTGAATACAAAAATATCATGTAAATAGACTATGAAAAAATTATTAATAAAAGGATGAAAGACATCATTCATGACTCTCATGAATGTAGCTGGTGCATTACAAAGCACAAATGGCATAACCAACCACTCATAATGTCCCTATTTTGTCTTAAAAGCAATTTTCCAAATATCACTTTTTGCAATTCTTATTTGATGATATCTGCTACATATGTGTAGCTTAGTGAAGTAAGTTGTATGTTTCAACTGATCAAGTAAATCATCAATTCTAGGAAGAGGGTACTTGTTCTTTACCATTATCTTGTTCAAACCTCTGTAGTCAATGCACATTCTCCAAGTCTCATCTTTCTTTGGAACCAACAGAATAGGAGAACCACAAGGAGAAGTACAAGTATAGATAACTTGTTTCTTGATGAGCTCTTGAACTTGCATCTTGATTTATTCATTTTGCAAGATTAATAAACGGTACATGCCGATATTAGGAAGTGACATTTCTGGCTGCGACTGAATCTCATGTTGTATCTCTCTTTTGGGAAGAAATCCCTTCAGTTCCTGAAAGAAGTCATTGTAGGTGGAAACAACTTTGACCATTTCATCTTTATTTTTTGGATCACATCCCTTAAATGCCTTAGATTTTTCATCTTCTTTGGCTTTCACAATCATCAACAAAAAAATCTTAATAGAGTTAACTAACCTTGTCACCTAACCAGCATTAACTAGTCCCATATTAGTCTTAACTTTATGTGCCCATACAATGTATTCTATTTTATCTTTAACTAGATGATACTTATTTCCCCCCTTATAGAATATAGCCTGTCGATCATACAAATAGGGACTCCCAAGTACAAGACCACAAATATCTAGAGGGACTACATCCACTTCTACCTCATCTAAAAAGTTTGCAGTGATAGCAAATCTTAGCTTACATTGCTTGGTTACCTGTAACTACCCATCATTGCAACCCCATCCAAGAGGATATGGCTTTAGATTAGGTGTTGTAGTCAGATTAAGCCTCTTAATAACTTCCTTAGATATTAAATTAACTTGAGAACCCATATCAAATAATGTATCAACCTTATTTTGCTTGATGACAACTCAAATGTGAAATAATTCATTCCTTTTCTTATCATTCTTAGGAGAAGAATCTTCACTTGTACTTGCACTTATTCTAGAAGAACTGGTAGCTCATGAAAGAGAAATACCTTTGCCTTTACCTTGGATCTTGGTGGCAATGATCTGTGTTTCATCTCTGGAGTTAGATCAAATATCTTGTTGAACTACAATAATAGTCTCTTGTTTGCTTTTATTTCCATCAAATCGCTTCAGCCTCTTCGTAGGATGTAACTTCCAACACTTAGAATCATCATGCCCTTCTTTCTTGCAATGTGAGCATGTGGGTTTCTTGCCCTCTTTCTTTATTGTGGTTGTCTTTTTACCCTTTTATTTGCCTTAGGACTTTTCCTCAGACTTAGATGGATTTTTATCAAACTTATCAATGAAAGTACCCTTACCTCTTGACTCTAAATGTGTTGTGTGGACACATACCTTATTGAAATTACAAGGATTCAGGATGAGAATAAAGTGCCTTAGGTAACAATGAAGACCACCTATATACTTGAGTAAAGTGTCTTGGGTATAAAATGGGACATTTAACAAAATAGCCCTTTTCTGAAACTCATGTGTGTACTCCTAAATAGTTGTACCTTTCCCTTTCCTTAAATGCTGCTAGCTCATAATTAACTACTGCATATGGCCTAGGGGGTAGAATTGCTTCTTTAAAGCACTAACGAATTCTGACCAAGACATATTGAACTCACCATGTTCTAAGGTTTCATGTCAAGTCCTACTCTCCCACCAAGTTAGAGCTACAACACCTAACTAAAGAGTGGCTAACTGAATTCTATCAACATCATCTACAAGGTTTTGAACTCTACTGTAGACTTCTACTTGCTTAATCTAGCCATCTGATTTCTCGACATTTAACTCCCCAAAATATTTTTGGAAGTCAAACTTTACATCCAACTTTATTTGGGGCTTATGTCCACCCTTAAAAATATTAGAACACTCAGAATGTGTAGAAGATAGAGAAGAGGGAGGAGATGGAGAAGAGGGAGAAGAGGGAGGAGATGGAGGAGATGGAGGCTCACAATTAGGATCATGATCAACACCTTTCTTTTTCCCTTTGCCATCACTAGCTGCATGCCTTCACATCTTTTCTTCTCTTTCCAATAAGAAGACTTCTACCATTGACTGCAAATTTCGGAGAGTCTTCTAGATATTTCAATCTTCTGAACCTTGTTCACCACCTTTATCTTCCATCTGGAATAGTGGATTAGCTCTTCATTCTCTGATCTCAAGATTATATTCTTCAAGATCACCTTCACCTTGATTCAACGTGGATCTTGTTAACATTCAAATTTGCAATAGTAGTCCAACAAAGCTATGATACCAAATTTGATCTGATTTCTAGGATCTAGGACAATTAGAGAGAATATTAACCGATTACATAAAGATAATTTTAAAGATTAAATATGCAAATTTATGTAATTGTAGATAAGAAAAATATAGAATGAAATGAAAGAAAGAGAGATAGAGAGACAACACATTTGATTTTAGAGTTCATCCGGTTAGGACTACGTCTTCGAGTCTAGCTCCAATAGGGGGATCGACCCAATAAACTCCCATAAATCAATACAAGTGATCTATGACAATTCCCTTGAAGCACATGCAACAAAAATTTGTCTATGTGCAGGAAAAATCACTAAGTCTACATATACACAAACTCTCTCTCATCATCTGCACAATTTCTCCCTTAATTTCCATGCCTTGAAAAGGCCCCTAACCCCTATTTTTATACAAAATATTTGCCTAAAATAGGCCAAAACAAAATAATACAAGAATAGGGCCTTAACTAATTACCCCTCCGAAAATACCCCTTTTCTATTTTACATTTTTGGCGTTTACCAATTTTTGGGGCTTAGGAATTAATATAGTAACTAGAAAACAATATTCAATATGGTGGTTAGCTATTTGGTGTAACTTAAATACCAACTTTCACCCTAATCTATGAAACTAACGCTTTGGTGTAATGGCTGCATTATATTTTACTACCACCAGGTTGGGGGTTCAAGCCCTGTTAGTGGTAGTTTAAACAAACTCGACAGCTTTCTAAAGATAAATAATAATTGCCACCAATTAATATTAATGACCATGAGTGGTGTAACGACCAACGGTTGAACTTTAGGGGTTGGTGGTCACGAGTTCAACCCCTGGCACTGCTAATAACATATATATTTTTATTTTTATTTTAATTTTTTTTTAAATTATAATTTTTAATTTTCATTTAAATTATTTTTTTTCACGTCATCATCTCTAACTTTGATCATACATATCTTTGGCATACGAGCTCTGTCTTTGACAAAATGAACACCGCTGGAAATCTATTGATGAGATCTTCAAGTTGAAATCAATTGTTGACCACTTTTGAGATGATTATTTTTTCACCTTTTGATGATCTCTATACCTAGTTTGACCAAAATTTGACTGGCCATAACTTTTGGATATAGACTCCCTTTTTGCCCATTCAAATTGTGTTCGATCCAGAATTTTGAAGACTTTAAATGGATGTTGATTGTTGGAGTTTTGGAGATACTTAAATTTTGAAAAAATATCCCCCGGATCAAGCCTCCCCACTGAGGAGCTTTTGGACCACCAAAAGTTTGATTACTTAGAAAGTATGTGAGGGTATTTTTCCCTCACATTACATATCTCCAACCATCTTGCCTTGCTTGGATGCATTCCTTTCAATCCCACTTAGAGGTATTCAACTGGTCCTTTTTGTGAAGTTGTGACATTTCTCTCACAGATGACATCTTTTGGAAATTATGATATATACTTTGGTGAAAGATCATCAACTGATGGAACTTGTACAATGATGTCTTCATTCAAGATGATTGGAGGCTCATACAACTTTAGATTCTCAACATTGACAACTAAGTAAATTTGCATGTATGGAGGGAGATTAAGGTGGAAGGCATTAGTACCAATCTTTTCAAAGATTTCAAAAGGACCATATATGAGAGGCTTGAGCTTCCTTCCTTCACCTTGCATTCCTTCCTTGCTGATATGCAACCAAACTCTATCACCAACTTGGAACTAATGATCAATGTGATGCTTATCATGGTGAGCCATGTATTTTTCTTGGCTTTGATCCAACTATGCTTCTACTACCTAATGGATTGCTTAGAACTTTTGGATGAATTTGAAACCCCTTTCTACATAATGGCATCCATTGATAATGTCATTCTTTGCAAAAGCAAAATCCATTAGTGTTTTTGGCAAGTAACTGAAGTAAGTCTCAAAATGAGACGTCTTTGTAGAAGAGTGTGCTGCATGTTTGTAAGCATGTTGCACATAGTGAAGAATTTAATCCCACAACTTAGGATGCTTATTGTAATAACCTCTAAGTAGATGAGCCACTGTCCTGTTGACTACATTTGTTTTCCCGTCAGTTTGTGGATGGAAAGCTGCACTCTTCTTCAGGTTGGTGTTCATGATTCCCCAGAAAGATGACCAAAATTCCACTAAGAATTGATAATCTCGATATGATACAATAGAAGTGGGTAACCCAAAATGAACCCATACATTTTGAAAGAAAAAATGAGCTATCAGTTTAGCAGTGACTTGCTTTTTACAAGGGAGTAAAATACACATTTTCCTGAACTGATCAACTACTTCATAAACATAATCATGACCCTTCTTGGACATAGGTAAACCACCCAGAAATTCCATAGACACGCTGTCCCAGGGATGAGATGGTACAGGTAATGGTGTGTACAAACCCAATTTCCTATTACGTGGTTTGCTGGTTGCACACATTACACATCCTTTTATATACTTGGTGACAGTTTCTTGCATACGAGGCCAGTAACAATAGTTTTGTAATTGAGCCAATGTCTTACTTACCCTAAAATGTCCTACAATCAAAGAGGTGTGTGATTCACAGATTACATGTGCCTGCTCATCTTTAGGAATGCATAGGTTTCCCAAGTGGTACAACAAATTATCCTGCACATAGTAATCTTTCTCTTCTACATGTTTACCCTATATTAAAGCTTCATAGATATCCTTAAATTTCTCATCATTAGCATATTTTTTTGTAAAAAATTTCATGAACTATAGAACTATTTTGAAGGACTATCAAAGCATTCTTAACAAGAGGCCTAGAGAGCATATCTGCTACTTTGTTATGGGAACCCTTCTTATACTTAATTACCAAGTGAAAATATTGTAAAAAACCCATCCACCTAAAGTACCTACTTTTTTGCAACATATATTTTGAGTGCAAATATTTTAGTGGCTGGTGATTAGTGTGGATTATAGTTTCCTTTCCCATTAAGTAGGTTTTAAATTTTTTGACACTCAGAACTAAAGCATAAGGTTCCTTATCATAAGCATGATAGTTACTTACGACTCCTTAAAAACTTTTAGAGTGGTAGTAGACTGGTTTACCTCCTTGCATGAGTACAGTTCCCATGGTAAACTTGCTCATGTCTATCTGAATCTCAAATGGTTGATATAAATCAGGTATAGCTAACACTGGTGCAGTACTCAACTTTTCCTTCAAAGTGTCGACAGCCTTTAGTTGTGGACCTCCCCACTAAAAAGTTTCCTTGGTACTGGGTAATGCATGTAATGGTGATGCAATATAAGAGAAATTTGTAATGAACTTTCTCCAGTACTGTACTGCAGCTAAGAAGCTCCTGACTTCTATAACTACACTTCATTTAGGCAATTTTACAATACATTTGACCATCACAGGGTCTACTTTCAATTGACCATTTCCTACAACATAGCCTAAGTACACTAAGGATGTCTTTGCAAATTTACATTTTGACATGTTTACATAGAGTTTTTCTTTTCTCAATACATCAAATACTTTCTTTACATGTATTACATTATCATCCCAAGACTTACTGAATACAAGAATATCATCTAAATAGACTATGAAAAAATCATTATTAAAAAGATGAAAGACATCATTCATGACTCTCGTGAATGTAGTTGGTGCATTACAAAGCCCAAATGGCATAACCAACCACTCATAATGTCCCTGTTTTGTCTTAAAAGCAGTTTTGTCTAGCTTAGTGAAATAAGTTGCATGTTTCAATTGATCAAGTAAATCATGAATTCTAGGAAGAGGGTACTTGTTCTTTACTGTTATCTTGTTCAAAGCTCTGTAGTCAATGCACATTCTCGAAGTCCCATCTTTGTTTGGAACCAATACAATAGGAGAACCACAAGGAGAAGTACTAGGATGAATAACTCCTTTCTTGATGAGCTCTTGAACTTGCTTCTTGCTATCTTCATTTTGAGAGAATGATAAATGGTACATGTCACTATTAGGAAGTGGTTCTTATGGCTACAACTGAATTTCATGTTGCATCTATCTTTTAGGAGGCAATCCCTTCAGTTCTTGAAACAAGTGATTGTAGGCAGAAACAACTCTGACCATTTCATCTATATATTTTGGATCAAATCCCTTAAATGTCTCAGATGTTTCATCTTCTTTGGATTTTACAATCATCAACACAAATTTCTTACTAGATTTGATCAACCTTTTCATCTGACCAACATTAACTAGTGCCTAATTAGACTTAACTTTATGTGCCTGTACAATGTATTCAATTTTATCTTTAAATAGGTGATACTTATTTCCCCCCTATAGAAGATAGCTTGTTGATCATACAAATAGGGATTCCCAAGTACAAGACCACAAATATATGAGGGACTACATTAGCTTCTACCTCATCTACAAAGTTTGCACTGATAGCAAATCTTATCTTACATTGCTTGGTTACATGTAACTACACATCATTGCAAACCCATCCAAGAGGATATGGCTTCAAATGAGGTGTTGTAGTAAGATTAAGCTTCTTTAACAACTTCCTCAGATATCAAATTAACTTGAGAAGCTTTTTAAAATAATTTATCAACCTTATTTTTCTTGATGACAAATCAAATGTGAAATAATTCATTCATTTTCTTATCATTCTTAGGAGAAGAATCTTCAGTTGTACTTGCACTTATTCTAGAAGAACTGGTAGTTGATGAAAGAGAAATACCTTTGCCTTTACTTTGGATCCCGATGGCAATGATCTATGTTTCATCTCCAGAGTGAAATCCAAGATCCTATTGAAATACAGTAGTAGTCTTTTGTTTGCTTTTATTTCCACCAAATTGCTTCGGCCTCTTCTTAGGATGTAGCTTCCAACACTTAAAATCATCATGTTGTTCTTTCTTAGAATGTGAGCATGTGGCTTTCTCACCCTCTTTCTTTACTATAGCTATATTTTTACCCATTCCTTTGCCTTTGGACTTTTCCTCAAGCTTAGATGGCTTTTTATTAGACTTATCAATGAAAGTACCCTTACCTCTTGACTCTAAATGTGTTGCCTGGACACATACTTTATCCAAATTACAAGGATTCAAGAGGAGAATAGAGTGCCTTAGGTAAGAATGAAGACCACCTATATACCTAAGTAAAGTGTCCTGGGTATAAAAGGGGACATTTAATGAAATTAGCCCTTTTTCAAAACTCATGGGTGTACTCCTAGACAATTTGACCTTTCTCTTTCTTAAAATGTTGCCAGCTCATCATTAACTACTGCATATGGCCTAGGGGGTAGAATTTTTTCTTTAAAGAACTAACAAATTCTGACCAAAACATATTGAACTTACCATGTTGTGAGGTTTCATGTCAAGTCCTACTCTCCCACCAAGTTAGAGGTACACTACCTAACTAAAGAGTGGCTAATTGAATTCCATCAACGTCATCTACAAGGTCTTGAACTCTACAATAGAGTTCTACTTGATTAATCTATTTATATAATTTATCAGCATTTAACTCCCCACAATATTTTGGCAAGTCAAACTTTACATCGAACTTGATTTGGTGCTTATGTTTACCCTTAAAAATATTAGAAGATTTAGAATGTGTAGAAGAGGGAGAAGAGGGAGGAGATGGAGGCTCACTATCAGGGTCATGATCAGTGCCTTTCTTTTTCCCTTTTCCATCATGAGATGCACACCTTTGCATCTTTTCTTCTCTTTCCTATAATAAGACTTCTACCATTGACTGCAAATTTTGGAGAGTCTTCTAGATATTTCAATTTTCTAAACCTTGTCGACCACCTTTATCTCCCATTTGGAATAGTGGATTAGCTCTTCATTTCTGATCTCAGGATTATATTCTTCAAGATCACCTTCACCTTGATTCATCCTGGATCTAGTAAACATTCAAATCTACAATACTATTCCAAGAAAGCTCTGGTACCAAATTTGATCTAATTTGTAGGATCTAGGACTATTATGAAGAATGTTAACTGATTACATAAAGTTAATTTTAAAGCTTAAATAAGAAAATTAACTTAATTGTAGATAAGAAATATACAGAATGAACTAAAAGAAAGAGAGATAGAGAGACAACATGTTTGATTTTAGAGTTCGTCTAGTTAGGACTACATCTCCAGGTCTAGCTCCAATAGGGGGACCGATCCAATTAACTCCCATAAATCAATACAAGTGATCTGTGACAATTCCCTTCAAGGACACGCAACAAAAATTCCTCTATGTGCAGAAAAAATCACTAAGTCTTGATATACACAAACTCTCTCTCATCATCTGCATAATTTCTCCCTTAATTTCGATGCCTTGAAAAGGCCCCTAACCCCTCTCTTTATAAAAAATATTTTCCTAAAGTAGGCCAAAAACAAAATAATATAAGAATAGCCCCTTAACTAATTACCCCTTCAAAAATACCCTTTTTCCATTTTATATTTTTGGCATTTACCAATTTTTGGGGCTTAGCAATTAATATAATAACTACAAGACAATATTTAATAGGGTGGCCGGCTATTTGGTGTAGCTTAAATACCAACATTCATCCTTATATATTAAACTGGCATTTTGGTGTAACGACCGCATTATATTTTATCGCCCACTAGGTTGGGGGTTCAACCCGTACTAGTGGTAGTTTAAACAAACTTGGCAACTTTCTAAAGATAAATATTAACTACTGCACATTCATATAAATGACTGTCAGTGGTGTAATGTCCATCAGCCAGACTTTAGGGGCCGGTGGTCATGGGTTCAAGCCCTAGTGCCACTGATAATATATATATTTTTATTTTATTTAAAAAAAAAAAAATTTAGTTACAATTTTTTATTTTTATGTAAATTATAATTTTTTAACCTCATCATCTTAAACTTCGATCGAACATTTCTTTTGCATACGAGCTCCATTTTTGATGAAATGAACAATGCTTGAAAGCTCTCAATGAGATCTTCAATTTGAAATCCATTGTTGACCACTTTTGAGATGATTATTTTTTCACCTATTGACGATCTTTGTACCTAGTTTGAGAAAACTTTGACTGGCCATAACTTTTGCATGCAAACTTCTTTTTTTCCCATTTGAATTGCATTGGGTCTAGAATTTTGAAGACTTTAAATGAATGCTAATTGTTGGAGTTTTTGAGATACTTCAATTTTGACAAAAATATCCCTCGGATTAAGCTTTGCCACTAAGGAGCTTTCAGACCACCAAAAGTTTGATTACTCAAAAAGTAGGTGAGGGTATTTTTCCCTTACTTTACCTATCTCCATCCATCTTTCCTTGCTTGGATGCATTCCTTTCAATCCCACTTGGATGTATTCAACTGGTCCTCTTAGTGAATTTCTGACATTTCTATCAAGGATGACATCTTTTGGCAATTCTAACATATAATTTGGTCAAAGATCATCAACTGATGGAACTTGTACACTAATGTCTTCATCCAAGATCATTGGAGGTTCATACAACTTTAGATTCTCAACATTGACAACTGAGAAAATTTGCATGTATGGAGGAAGATTAATTCATAAGGCATTAGTACCAATCTTTTCCAGGATTTCAAAAGGACCATATCTGAGAGGCTTGAGCTTCGTTCCTTCACCTTGCATTCTTTCCTTACTGATATGTAAAAAACTATATCACCGACTTGGAACTGATGATCAATGTGATGCTTATCATGGCAAGCCTTGTATTTTTCTTGGCTCTACTCCAACTGTGCTTCTACTACCTAATGGATTGCTTGGACCTTCTGGATGAACTTCAAAGCCCTTTCTACATCATGACATCCATCGATAATGTTGTCCTTTCCAAAAGAAAAATCCATTGGTGTTTTTGGCAAGTAACAAAAGCAAGTCTCAAAAGGAGACCTCTTTGTAGAAGATTGTGCCACATGGTTGTAAAAATGGTGCACATAGTGAAGTCTTTCTTCCAAAAACTTAGGATGCTAACTGCAATAACCTCTAAGTAGATGAACCACTATCCTATTGACTACCTCTGTTTGTCCGTCAATTTGTGGATGGAAGGTTGTACTCTTCTTCAACTTGGTGTCCATGAGTCCCCACAAAGATGACCAAAATTTCCCTAAGAATCGAGAATCTCGATCCAATACAATAGAAATGGGTAACCCAAAATGCACCCATAGATTTTGAAAGTACAAATGAGTTGTTAGTTCAGTAGTGACTTGCTTCTTACAAGTCATTAAAATACACATTTTACTGAACCAATCACCTACTACATGCAAATAATCATGAACCTTCCTAGACATAGGAAAACCCCCCACAAAGTCCATAGACACACTTTCCTAGGGATAGGATGGTACAGGTAATGGTGTGGAAAAACACAACTTCATATTACTTGGTATGTTGGTTGCACACATTACACATCCTTTTATATACTTGGTGATAATTTATTACATACGAGGCCAGTAACAATACTTTTGTAATTGAGCTAGTGTCTTAATTACCTCGAAATCTCTTGCAATCAAAGAGGTGTGTGATTCATGGATTACATGTGCCTGCTCATCTTTAGGAATGCATAGGTTTCCCAAGTGGTACAACACATTATCCTACACATAGTAATGTTTTTCTTCTACATGTTTACCCTAGATTAAAGCTACATAGATATCCATAAGGTTCTCATCATTAGTATGTTGTTCCTGAAAACTTTCAAGAACCATAGATCTATTTTGAAGGACTATCAGAGAATATTTAACAGGAGGCCTAGAGAGCATATCTACTACTTTGTTGTGGGAACCCTTCTTATACTTAATTACCAAGTGAAACTGTTGTAGAAAACCCATCCACCTAAAGTGCCTACTTTGTTGCAAGTTAGATTGTGAGTGAAAATATTGTTGTAATGCCCCGCCCAGAGATCCTTGGAAACAAGGATTCAAATCAAGCCAAGATATATATATATATATATATATTTTACAAGTATGAATGCACATGACAACATCATATAGGGATCACAACAATCGCAACGGAAGACTTCATCACCATCCTGGCAACCAATGAATCTCCAAATGCCACTACCAAACTGACACACACAACCAAAGCCAACAACGACAATGCACATGATGAGGGCACAAGAAACAATCACTCATCAACAAAATACCAAGCTGGGGTAATATGCAGAATCCCAAAATTTGGCTAAGCCTGAAATCCTGAAGCCCTGAAAATTGGCTAAGTTTGGATTTCTGAAGCCCCAAAATGTCCTAGAATCCATAACTTATCTCTGAGACGTCTGAAACCTATCTCAAACGATATGTCGCATATATTAAAATATATCTTAAGTATAAGGAATTATCCTTATACTTAAATGATATATTTTAAACCCCTAGGAAATCTTTTTTGAACTAGGAAGGTGTAAAAACCAAAAGGGTGTCCAAAACCAACTTCCAAACTTTCATCCGACAAGCCTAGATAGCCCCTGTTTCTCGCACGAGAAAGAAAACTGGTCTCGAGTTTCGTGTGAGATATTTCATCGCTTCACATGAGAAAGAGTGCACTTCATGCGAGGACTACTGAGTTTCATGCGAGGATTCACATTCTCGTGCGAGGATTCACATTCTCGCGCGAGGATTCCCTACGCGCTACGCGAAGATCTACATTCTCGCGTGAGAAGTGTATTCTTTCGCGTGAGGAAGAAATAGTCTCGCGCAAGGAAGAAATAGTCTTGCGTGAGGAAGAACTAGTCTTGCGCGAGGAAACAAGTCAGCATGACACAAAACACAATAAAAAAGCTAAACAAACAAGGAAACCTCCACACCGGGGAGTACCAGATCCACATAAATCGAGGAATGAACACTCAAGAGCACTAACAGCAAGGAAAAAGGAACATCTAACCATCTAAAACATAAAAGCAAAGCACATACCGAAATAAACATCGCAATGAACAAAATACATTTTAGAACTAAACAACCAAATAAATGCACAGTTCCTCCCAACCGTCAATAGCATCATAAGACCATCGTGCGTCCTAGCCATACCTCGCGTGTAACATCCCAAGCCACCGACCAGATCGTTAGTACTGTCGAAATAGGGATGTCACTACTAAAACATGCAAGAATATAAGAATAAGGAAATCTAACATGCTAGTAGTAAAGCATAAGATAATCCTACAGTAGATAACATCTCCTATTACATGCTAAACAACAATAAGCACAGATGTACTACTAAATCAAATAACATCATCTAATCATATGCTAAACATCATGATAAGGGAATGCGTCAAGTGAACTAACATCATCTAAACATGATATCCAAGCATTCCAATGAAAGCATAAATCACAAGAAAGCATACTCCAGAACCTGAAGTACCAAGTGAAGACATCCAACAACAGTCGCACTAGGACAAAAGATCATCTCTGTACACCGATCCCTAGTAGTGGTGAAGGTAGCTACGCCTCCCAACCATGTGGCACCCATAGGTCCAGACCTGCCGTGTTGATGCAGATAATGATCCAACCACAAACACACATAAAACACAACATCCATGGCTAACACTCACGCCAGACAGTATGATGGCTGCAACCAAGAACCTAAGACAATGCAAGGAGTACAGGTCCTGGTCAGACACTCAATAGGCTACTATGTAGGGGCTAACATCATGGAGAGTCGATTGGCATCAAAAAGCCCAAGCTAGGACTTGCGTAGATTCAACATCCCTCAACAGAAAGGCTCTTGCACCCCAAACCTTTTTATTATCTTAAGTTTTATTACCAGTCACACATTTTATTTAATTTTCACTTAATTAAAGCTTCCTTCGCCAACCCTTTGGGCACAATGATCACTAGGCTGCGAGGTAGAAGCCCCCTCCATATGCTACCCTACCCTACCCATGCTCATCCAACGAAAAGTGCCCGTGGGCATGCATACTCCCATCCCAACCCCAATGATCATAACTTTCGGCAAATCCATGGAAGATCGAGCCTCGCAAGTCAACCAACATATGTACGCGCATGTACTCGTGTGTGGCGCACCACCATCACGAAGATCATAACACAAGGACAGGAATGAGAACACAATGCAAAGAAAACACCCAACTGAAAGAAACACGGGAAGGACAGATTCTACACGAATCCCAAAGCCAATAAAACCATACATCATTAAATCACTCAATCGGCCTCAATCTGAGATTATGGATTCTACATGAATCCCAATGATGCAAGAAGACCAAACATCATGAACTCACTCAACCGGCCTCAATCCGAGAGTATGGATTCTACACAAATCCTAGTGTTCACGAACAAAAGCAAAGGTCTAAAGGAAACCATAACAAGTGTAAAATAACTCAATCGAACACAATGTTGGGAGTACAGATGCAACATGCATCCCAATGCAACATAAAAGTGCAAAAGTGGCCTGACTGATATCCAAACAGATCATCAAGGTCCACGACCCACATTGTGCCAAGAAAACCCGAGAAAACAGGGTAGCACGCAAAACAAGGTAAAAACCCCAAAAATTTGGAAAATTACAAAAATTAAAACCCATTTGGCATTTGGGTTCAAAAACCCCAAAAATCCAAAAATAAATGAAATCGGACATTGTATGCAAAAATGGCCAGCATAACGGCGTAAAATTCCAAACCCTCATCCCAAAAAATAGGGAAATGTTCATACCCGCCCAACCGGGTAGAACTAGCATACAGAAACGGAGGGGAACACTAGTTCTCAGCCTCCAAAAAAATGGCTACCAAAAATAGAGGCAGAAATGATAAAACAGAAAAGCCCTACCTCACAACCAAAAGGGCAAAACGAAAATCTGAACCATAAAATAAATATCCCGTAGAAGTAGCTGAAAATCACGGCAATCCAAGGTTTCCCCGAGCCTAACCTCGAGACGATCCCATGCCCGTAGCTCCCACAACGAACAAAATAGTAAACCCTCATGAAGAGGATTTTGGGTTTTACTCTCTAACTTTCCAATTCAAAAGTGAGAAGTCAGGAATTAAATTCTTTTTTGGATACTTATTCACTTTTCGGGTGAATAATCAATTAGGGCATTTAACCAGCCAATCCAGTTAAACCCTGAATTGACCCAAACAAAAATAGGCTATTCCTAGAAATAGGAATTCATCTATGGAAAAGCTGCCAGAAATTAAAATTAAAATAATTAAAAAGCCTAAAAACCCAAAAACACATAAATCTCCTTAATAACTTTCGCGACAATGCGAACCTCTAAATGCACAGACACGCTTACTGGTCTAATCACATAATGCATATGAGTTCAGATTTAATAATCACTGAAAGGTTTAAATTAAACATTTAATTAAGGATATGTCGACCATACAAAGGCGACATTGGTAAAATATGAACAGCTGAATCACTAACTCCATGTGCCACTGCCAGGGATATAATCTTGCACACTAAACAACACGATCAAGTGGAATTGCATATAATAACATAGCCGAAGCAATAAATGCATTAAATCACCTAGTTTAACCATTTATTTAATTATATTAAAATAATTTATTGACATCACTCACGTTTGCAAAAGGCATAGCAATGCAGGAATGAAGTAAATAACCATAGCATTAAATCCATCATATAGCAAAATCAGAGGTATGTCCAAATACCAGATAACTAGATAACGAGATATCATCATAAAACACACTGTCATCTCAAAATGGCATCATTATGCAATATGATTAAGTGAACAACATAGTAGTCTAATATCTATGATACTGGAATCAAAGAGTAACATTTGACCCTCAGGTCATCTCATATGTAAAACATAACATGAGTAACAAATATCTCTCTAATCAGAAATATAACAAGGTAAATGTCTACAGCACATAACCAAAGAATCCAACATGAACAATCCATTCTAATTACTTAAGCATTTAATAATGATTGATTACTCTACATTAAAAGGGCATTTAAAACATATAAACAACTATAGTCATAAACATGACTAACCACTACTATAGGTACCCAGTCCAGTGTAGCATGCTAATAGAACATAGTGCAATCTATGCACACATCTCAAGGTAATCATGGAACAACCTCATGATACCACATCGATCCTGGTAACCACTGGCACAAACCTCAATAAACCAAAAATCACATCATAATCTCAAAGATTAGTCAAAAGCATAATCAAAGCAACTGATACATAAACATAAATCCGAACACCTCGACGGTGTAGACCACTCAGGGTCACAATCATGATCCATCACAACCAAAGATCAGCAAGGGTGCATCCATCAGGACGACTTACAAAAGTCAAATGGGAGAGGCACTACAATTGTAGCAGTTAGTGATCAGTGGTGATTATAGTTTCCTTTCCCATTAAGTAGTGCTTCCATTTTTTAATGCTTTGAACTAAAGCATAAAGCTCCTTATTATAAGTAGGATAGTTGCTACTCTTGAAAAAGTTTCATAGTGGTAGCAAACTGGTTTACCTCCTTGCCTTAGTACAACTCCCATGGCAAACCATCTCACATCTTTCTCAATCTCAAATGGTTGATGTAAATTAGGTAGAGCTAACACTGGTGCAGTATTCAACTTTTCCTTCAAAGTGGCAAAAGACTTTTTTTGTGGACCTCCCCACTAAAAAGTTTCCTTGGTACTGGTTAATGCATGTAAAAGTGATGCAATATAAGAGAAATTTGCAATGAACATTCTCCAGTTCTCGACTGCACCTAAGAAGCTCCTGACTTCTGTAACTATACTTGGCTTAGGCCATTTTACAATACATTTGACCTTTGAAGGGTGTACTTTCAATTGCCTATTTCCTACAACATAGCCTAAGTACACTAAGGATGTGTTTGCAAATTCACATTTTGACATCTTTACATAGAGTTTTTCTTTTCTCAATACATCAAGTGCTTTCTTTACATCAATTACATGATCATCCCAGGACTTATTGAATACAAGAATATAATCTATATAGACTATGACAAAATCATCAATAAAAGGACAAAAGACATCATTCATGACTCTCGTGAATGTAGTTGGTGCATTACAAAGCACAAATGGCATAACCAACCACTCATACAGTCCCTATTTTGTCTTAAAGGAAATTTTCCAAGTATCACTTTTTACAATTCTTATTTGATGATATCCGCTACATATGTCTAGCTTAGTGAAGTAAGTTGTATGTTTCAACTGATCAAGTAAATATCAATTCTAGGAAGAGGGTACCTATTCTTTACTGTTATCTTGTTCAAAGCTTTGTAGAATATGCACATTCTCCAAGTCCCATCTTTCTTGGGAACCAACATGATAGGAGAACTACAAGGAGAAGTAATAGGGTGGATAACTCCTTTCTCAATGAGCTCTTGAACTTGCTTCTTGATTTATTCATTCTTGAAGATTGATAAATGGTACATGTCAATATGAGGAAGTAGAACTTCAGGCTATAACAAAATTTGATGTTGTATCTCTCTTTTAGGAGGCAATTCCTTAGATTCCTAAAACAAGTAAGGGTAAGTGCACCAAGTTGTGGTGCCAAAAGGGGGGTATAAGTGGACACCTTTTTCCTGAAATTAGAAAATTCTGGACTTCAACAAGAATTTGAAGATAGTTACGCTTAAAATTTTAAGATATGACAAAAACAAAAGTCATAGTCCTTTGAATCTAGTTTCTAAAGTACTAATTTTTTTTCAAAATGGTTTAGTTTTAGGTCCTCAAAAAAGGGGGCCACAGAAAGTGGTACTGTTTATTCCAAAAAAACATAACATAGTACAAAGTGTGGCCCCCCTAAAATTTTAACTTTTTTTTTGAAATTCTTTAATCGCTCTGGTCAAAAGTTACCTAACACTATGTAGTTTATCCCAAATTTTTCGGGTAATTTTATAATGTGTATTTTTTTTTAATGAATTTTTAAATTAGACCCATCCCAAAAATGTGAAATATCTATGTGCTCCCCCTAGAAATGATTGAAAACTAATCTAAAATCAAAACTTCTTTTTTTCAAAGTGTGTAGAATGGAGTCTAGTTTCTAAAAAACTAAGTTGTTAGAAAATTCGATGAATGAGCTAAAATCTACAGCCCAATTAGTAGATGGTGGTTTCTAACAAAAAATCAAAATACATTCAAAATAAATTATAGATGAACAACTTAAAATAGTTCAAATTAAAAATAAATTATATGGTTAGATAGCTAACACAGAGACCTATAATGTTATGTAACCTGATCTTATCGATACCCAACCACGAGGAATCTTGAACGGGAGCACACAGGAAAAATCAATCATTTTTTGTATGTTTTCTGGAAAACACGTCTGAGACCTGTTTATAAACTCCAAACCTTTGGGTTGGATCTCCAAGGCAAAACCAAGCCTTAGGCTTGGTTTTAATGCAAAGCTTTGAATAGCACGTGAGCCCTATAGCGCGCACACGCTATTAAAATGCTAGTGAATTTGAGGTAGTGTGCACACGCTATAGTGCGTACGCACTATTGAGGCCTAAATTGCAAACCAAAACCAAGAGAGAGCTAGGGGGGGGGTGGGGTGAGGGAATGGCTATTTGTGTGTGTGAGAGAGATAGAGAGAAAGTAGGAGATGGGAGAGGGGAGAGAGGAAGTGAGAAAGAGTAGGGGTGGCAAAGAGAGTATAGGATAGGAGATAGAGGAAATGTGAGAGAGTAGGGGTGGCAAAGAGAGTACAAGATGCAAGAGAGAGGAAGTGTGAGAGAGAGAGTAGAGGTGGCAAAGAGAGAGTACGGGATGGGGGAGAGAGATTGAAGGTAGGGGATGGGAGAGAGAGGAAGTGTGAGAGAGAGTACAAGTTGGGAGAGAGAGATTGAGTGTAGGGGATGGGGGAGAGAGAGAGTAGGTGGTGGGAGACGGAGTGGGAGAGGAAGAGCGAGAGAGAGGAGGATGGGAGTGCATGTGTGTGAAAGAGAGAGTAGGGAATGGGAGAGGGGGAAGATAGAGTAGCTTAAGAGAGAGTAGGAGGTGGAAGAGAGAGTAGGGGATGGAAGAGAGAGTAGGCAATGGGAGAGGGAGTGGGAGAGGGAGAGAGAGAGGGGGGATGGAAATGTGTGTAAGAGAGAAAGAGAGAGAGTGTGAAAATGTGAGAGAGGGTAGGGGGTAGCAAAGAGAGAGTAGAGAGGAGAGAGAGAGAGAGAGAGAGAGAGAGAGAGAGAGAGAGAGAGAGAGAGTAGGTAGTGGGAGAGGGAGAGTGAGTGAGAGAAAAAGTAGAGGATGGGAGAGGAGAGAGGGGGGATGGGTATGTGTGAAAGAGAGAGAGTAGGGAATGAGAGAGGGGAGAGAGATAGAGAGAGTAGGGGATGGGATAGAAAGAGAGTAGGCAATGGTAGAGGGAATGGGAGAGGGAGAGAGAGGGTGGATGGAAGAGAAAGAGATTAGACAATGGCAGAGGGAGTGGGAGAGGGAGAGAGAGGGGGGATGCAAGTGTGTGTAAGAGAGAAAGTAGGGGATGGGAGAGAGTGTGAGAGTGTGAGAGAGAGTAGGGGTGGCAAAGAGAGAGAGTGAGAGTAGGGGATGGGAGAGAGAGGGAGAGAGAGAGAGAGAGATAGTAGGCGATGGGAGAGGGAGTGGGAGGGAGAGAGAGAGGGGGAATGGAAGTGTGTAAGAGAGATAGAGTTGGGGATGGGAGAGAGTAGGCAATGGGAGAGGGTGTGTGAGAGAGAGAGAGGGGGGGAATGGGAATGTGTATAAGAGAGATAGAGTAGGGGATGGGAGAGAGTGTGAGAGTTTGAGAGAGAGTAGGGGGTGGTAGAGAGAGCTTGTATAGGATGGGGGTGAGAGAGCGAGAGAGAGAGAGAGAGAGTAGGGGATGGGAGAGAGTGTGAGAGAGAGTAGGGGATGGAAGAGAGAGAGTGAGAGTAGGGGATGGGAGAGAGAAATTAAAGAGGGAAAGAGAGTACTTGAGAGAGAGAGAGATAGTAGGTGGTGCAAGAGGGAGTGGGAGAGGGAGAGAGAGGGGGGATTGTAGTGTGTGTGAAAAATCTAGAGAGTAGGGGATGGGAGAGGAGAGAGAGAGGGGGGGATGGGAGTGTGTGTCTATGAAAGAGAGAGAGTAGGGGATGGGAGAGGGGAGAGAGAGAGTAGGGGATGGGGGAGAGAAAGTAGGCAGTGGGAGAGGGAGTGTGAGAGGGAGAGAGAGAGAGAGAGGGGGAATGGGAATGTATGTAAGAGAGATAGAGTAGGGGATGGGATAGAGTGTGAGAGTGAGAGAGAGAGTAGGTGGTGGCAGAGAGAGCTCGTACGGGATAGGAGAGAGAGAGTGAGATTAGGGGATGGGAGTGTGAGAGAGAGTAGGGGATGGGAGAGAGAGAGAGTGAGAGTAAGGGATGGGATGGGAGAGAGAGAGAGTAGAGAGGGAGAGAGAGAACTTGAGAGAGAGAGATGTAGTAGGCAGTAGGAGAGGGAGAGGGAGAGAGATAGGGGGGATGGGAGTGTGCGTGATAGATGTAGAGAGTAGGGGATGGGAGAGAGTGTGAGAGTGTGAGAGAGAGTAGGGGGTGGCATAGAGAGAGTACGGGGTGGGAGAGACAGAGTGAAAGGATGGGAGAGATAGAGTGAAAATATGGGAGAGAGTGAGAGAGAGAGTAGGGGGCAACAGAGAGAGAGTATGGGATGGGAGAGACAAAGTGAAAGGATGGGAGAGAGTGTGAGAGAGAGTAGGGGATGGGAGAGAGTGTGAGAGAGAGTTCGGAATGGGAGAGAGAGAGAGAGTAAGAGTAGGGGATGGGAGAGAGAGAGTAGAGAGGGAGAGAGAGAACTTGAGAGAGAGAAATAGTAGGTGACCTGGGAGAGGGAGTGGGAGAGGAGGAGAGAGAGGGATGGGAGTGCGTGTGACAAATCTAGAGAGTAGGGGATGGGAGAGAAGAGAGAGGGGGGATGGTAGTGTGTGTGTGTGTCTGTGAAAGAGAGAGAGTAGGGGATAAGAGAGAGTGTGAGAGTGTGAGAGAGAGTAGGGGGTGGCAAAGAGAGAGTACGATATGGGAGAGACAAAGTGAAAGGATGGGAAAGCGTGTGAGAGAGAGTAGGAGGTGGCAGAGAGAGAGAGTACAAGATGAGAGAGACAGAGTCAAAGGATGAGAGAGATAGTCAGAGAGAGTAGGGGATGGGAGAGAGTGTGAGAGAGAGTTGGGGATTGGAGAGAGAGAGAGAGTAAGAGTAGGGGATGGGAGAGAGAGAGAGAGAGTAGAGAGGGAGAGAGAGAACTTGAGAGAGAGAGAGAGATAGTAGGTGGTGGGAGAGGGAGTGGGAGAGGAGGAGAGAGAAGGATGGGAGTGCATGTGAGCGATCTAGAGAGTAAGGGATGGGAGAGGGGAGAGAGAGAGGGGGATGGGAGTGTGTATCTGCAAAAGAGAGATTTTAGGGGATGGGAGAGGGGAGAGAGAGAGTAGCCCAAGAGAGAGAGAGAGAGTAGTGGATGGGAGAGAGGGGCGGATGGGAGTGTGTGTAAGAGAGAGTAGGGGATGGGAGAGAGTGTGAGAGAGAGTAGGAGGTGGTAGAGAGAGAGAGAGTAAGAAGTGGAAGAGGGAGGATGGGAGTGTGTGTGAGAGATCTAAGGAGTAGGGGATGGGATAGGAGAGAGGGTGAGAGAGATAGAGAGAGTAGGCAGTGGGAGAGGGAGAGCGAGAGAGAGTAAAGGATGGGAGAGGGGAGAGAGAGAGAGTGTAGGGGATGGGAGAGGGGAGAGAGAGTAGGAAGAGAGAGAGACTAGGGAGAGAGAGAGAGAGTAGAGAGGGTGGAGAGTGATGTGTTCTCATATAGTGTGTATGCGCTATAGCGCGTACACACTATGTGAAATCACCTAAAAATGGTCAAAAAGCAACTTTGGGGCCCATTTCATTCATTCTCTGCTTTTGTTCTGTTCTGCACTCTGTTATCCCGACAGAAATTGTGGGTTTCAACACAGCAAACACTCTTTCAAGGTGGAAAACACTATTTCAAGCTAACAAACACTATTTCAAGGTGGCAAACACTTTTGGAAGCTAGCAAACACCAAATTCAATCATTGGATACACGATTTGAAAACTTTTTGAATATTCCTTGTATAGAAAAGGTTAGTGCAATCTATTTTAAATATTGTTTGTTGATATATAGATACAAATTTGATTATAATTTGACATGTTGTTTAATATATAGTGAATTCATTGAAATTTGTATATTTCAATGAAATGTTATTTCGAAATGGTTAGAAATTTGACAAGTCGTTATATATATATATTGTGTATTCATTCAAATAATTATAATTTTTATATGTATTTGAATAATTTGTAATTTACACATTTTAAGTAATTCAAATGTTTGAATAATTTGACATGTAGAAATCATCATCATGCCAAGGAAGAAATCAAAAAATCAAACAAATGAAGATAGGGAGAGAGATTTGACAATTAAAAGAGATAAAATGAAATTACTATGTGAGAAAAGAAAATTGCAAAGCAATAATGAAGAATTGACTTTTGAAGACGATCAAGAACCACCGGTACCAAGAAACAAAGAGGAAGAATTGGGAAGACAAAGAGAACGAATGAGACTGTTATGCTCAAGAAGATAATTGAATTGTGAAGCTACACCATCTTCTAATGTTGGAGTCATATCGTCCGCTACACCATTTTCCAATGTTGAAGTCATATCGTCCTCTCATGTTGAAGAGACACAGATTTGTAGATCCGACGATATACACACTCCATCATGTCATGTTGAAGGCACAACATCAACACATCAAGTAGGTGATATTCCATCTTTTGCATCTTATTGCCAATGCACATCATCTTTGGTTTAAGGTACGCAATACACTCAACCATATGTTGATTTTCAAAATTTTGAGAGAATTGAAGAGATTATAACACCTTCTAAAATTTATTTTAGAAGACCAAAATATTTGATTGATATTGATAGTAACATTTTGAAATCAATGCCTGACAAGATTAGCAAGCGTACTTGTCAAAGAAAAGTTAATCGTATGTGGAGATTATTTTTTGATGAATTAAATATTACAGGTCAATGCCAATTATTTGTTGAAATGATGAGGAATTTAAAATTTAGGCCTATCATGAAGATTCTTGGGCTAAGAACGATGGATGATTCAAATGAAAAAAAAATTGTAAAGAATCTAATGAATGCTTATGACAAAGTGGGTTCTAAATCACGCACCAAAGATAGTAATATCGCAAGACGAGTACTTACATCGACAATAGTAAGTAGCCAAATGAAGAAAGCTCGACTCATGAGAAAGACAAGAAAAACATTAAAAATTGGTAGAGGTACTCTAAGGAGAGCCATGCTAAGGCATGAGAGATTAGAAGATCCAACAAAAAATGAGTTATGGACATTTAGCGGTAGACTACCGCGAAAGGATAAAGAAATTAGTGAAGCCTTGAAATCATTGATCGAAGATTTTTGGAAAAATAAAACACATGTTTCCCCTAATCAAAGAGATGTTGTAAGAAGGAGAATTGGTAGCCAAAATCGTGAGCCACATGCGAATCATTTTTTGGACACAACTCAGACACAATTTTTTGCAAAATTTATTGGTATGTATCCTCAAATTCGAATAAGTCAAAGATTTTTTGAGATGGGTAAACCTTTTTATGTGAAGATAAATCACACACACACAACTTGTTGTTGTAGGATACATATTGAATTTTCTAACCATTTTGATATTTTTAGGCATATATGCATAATTTGGCATTCTTAGTTTGTTTTGCAGGATTGTGACATAAATGAGCCACCAAGATCTTCAAGGGAATTCATATCCAACATTTTATGTGAAATAAGGGACGGCCAACAATTTTACAAGACATCATGCTTGGATGGTACGTGCTTATTTTGTGGTTCTTTGCAACTTTTATCAACTTGTCAACATATGGATTGTACACATGCAATTGGAAATGAAATAGTAGATTATGGAAAATTTAAGACAGTGACATATGCTCTAAAAGATGGGAAACATGGTAAAAGATGTGATTTAGTCATTGAAAAGATTCTAATGTATGAGTGCATGAAGATTTTTCATGAAAACATTATTTACGAGTATGCAAGGCATACCCATAGAGCTCGATGGCTGGATTTGCAATTTAAGTTGTGCAAGGATATGTTTCCACTGGATACCATTGTTTTGGTTGTTGATTTCACAGAGAACTACACACTACAACCACAAAATGAGGTGCAAGAAAAGTATTATACTTCTCAACAGGTTTCCATATTTGTTCACATAACATTCATGCATTCGCCTACAAGTAAAAAGGATGATAGGAAGATTTTGAGGGAGTACCATTTTTACATCTATGATGATCGATCACATTCTACGGAGTTCATACATGGTTGTTTTCAACTATTTTATGGATATTTGGCTAACAGGGGCATCACATATCATCAGCACATTATTTGGTCAGACAATTGTGCACCTCAATTCAAGAATGCATGAATGTTCTATTGGTTGAGCAGGATGCACAAGTTGTGTAGAATTCAATACATGTGGAATTTCAGAGAGGCTGGTCATAGTAAGGGAGAGCATGATGGTGCAGGCGCATGCATCAAAAGAGCCTTAGCTCATGAAGAACTAAAGTAAAAAGATGGAGCAATATTGACAAATGAAAAATCCATCGTCTAGAGGTGTAATGCTACAATGGGTCCAGGTAAGGAAGGTGAGTCTACGGTTCGTAGATTTTTTTGGTTGATAGATAATACTAACATTGCACCATATCAGGATTGTTGCACACTAACAGGATCCAGTGAGTTGCACTCTTTTAGAAGCTCTGATGCAGGTTCATGGAGTATCCACACATGAAAAATGGCATGTTATTATCCATCATGTGCAGAGGAAAATTGGGATGACTGTGAATAGACTGAATGGTGGACAAATGGGATATACGGGTTTTGGACACAATTGACACCTATCATCCCCCACAAGCACTGGAAATGGTATAGATGGAATCGTCTATTGACTTTGACCACTTTTCTGATCTAGTGCAACCTGGTAATATATATTTATATATCTTTGTAATTTCAATATGTAACTTTATAACTTTTACGCAAGTATTTTCTAAATTAATGACCGCATTTTGTACATTTGTCACTGCAGGCCATGTTTTTGCTGTTATTGCACCTGAAGACAATGAAGAAGGGATAGATTATTATTTGTGTCATTGTGTTCAAGCCAAACAAAAATTGGATCACTCAGTTATCGATGGTGAAGGTTTAGAGTACCATGTCGGTGCGGTGGTTGTAACCGACACATGGCTTAGACGATATTCTTTGAAGAACCCTAACTTTTGGTTATTCGAGGATTGACAAACAAAGAGGAAGATTCTTCATTATTCAAATCTTGTTGTCGCATCAAATGTCCACTTGATAAAATATGGTGGAAAACCACATAATACGAATCTTTGGAGAATTCGCGAGTCAGACCACGAGGCAATACTTGAGACATTAAAATGTCGAGCAGATCCAGTTGGCTCTTTAGATTGAATACAGAGAGAGGGAGAGAGAGAAAGAGTGATCAACTGGATCCAAATACATTGTTGCAACCTCTTCCCCAAGACTATCCACATGACTAAGGTGGACCGTATTGTTATGATGCGTCAGTGATGAGATTTAGTTTAAATCATAGATTTTATGTTTTGATTTGTTTAGAATCTAGATTTTATGTTTTGATGTCTCCAATTTTTTTAAAGCTAGAACAATATTTTTCATATTTTCTTATTGTGACGATATTTTTCTTTCATTGCATGTTCTCTTGGATGACAGGAGGGAGAGAAGAAAAATAAGTAGATTTCCAAACAGCCAGCCACCGTTCTTCATGTAATTTATTCATTTAAGGTAAAAGTCCCATTTCCTTTGTTTGGCTTTGGTATTTGGTTATTTAAAGTCATTATTCTAGTTGGACCTTCATATGTTTGAATTTGGGATTGTTTAGTGTCTATTTGTTATGATTATACTGAATTATTAAATCTACGATGTTTCTATTATTTAATTATTTAAAATAAATTAAAACTTTTTGAATAAAATTATTATTATTTATTTCTATCTATTTGTTATGATTATTTCTATTATTTAAAATAAATAAATTATATAATATCTCTATGATGAACTATTTATATTTCTAAACTTTACATATTTTACACCATGACCAACAATCAAACTATTATAACAATACAAATACATTTAAATAGTAATGTAAGAATGGTTTAGTTCACATAAAAAATAAGTCTATCTTAGATATTCTAAATACATCACAAAATTTTATCGCTTCAAAAAAATTGGAATTTCTCCCATCTACTTGAGTTCCCATCAATTTTCCATAAAACTGGGAAAGGGAATAGGTGCTATGCTCCCAATCCCAACATCCTCCTGTCCACTACTAGGAGATGTGTGTAATGTAGGATTCAGCTCCATCAACTTAGTCATTTCTTTCACTAGTTGATTGGGACTCTCACCATTTGTTGCCAACTATGGTGGCAATGCTTGGGGTTACACTTATTAAGTAAGAATATTTCCTAATCTAGGGATTAGAGCATTGAACATATCAGAATGTGATTTATGCTATGGGAGAAGAGGTATGCTTGGCATACTAATTGATTCTAGGGCTAGTGCAATTACTTCTCCTTCCACTAGTGTTGTAAATATAATTTCTATAGTTGTTGAAGGTGCACCTCCAATATTTGGTCTATATCTCTTTCAAACATTTAGATTATCCTCTCTTTCTTTCCTCTTCTATTCCTTTAGTGCAACCATCTCCGCAACTCATTTTCCCCTCTCTATAGCATCTAAGATCTCATTTCTTGCAATCTTTTCCTCTCTCCCATCTTTCTTATATCTGATCTTCTCCTTCATGTAAAGTGCATTAGCCTCAAATAACTTCTTAGTCTCTCTTGTTCCTTAGAATTTTGTATCCTTTTCCTTGGTAGCTATAGGAATCTACTGGGAAAACCACTATGTTGTTTTCTATCTAGTGGCATGTAACGTATAAAATCAACATCTCCATCATAGTCATTTTGGGCCTGGGTATCAAAAAATTGTTAACTATTTATTTCATCATGGTTGCCACCATTTGCAAAGCATTAGATGACATCCTTGGGGTCAACATGTGGTGGGGATGGAATTAAAAGGGAAACATTTTCATCCCCACAAGTATTTGGTTACCCAAGGTTTGTGACAATCTCCTACAACCAATCTGGTTGTGAATCTTGCATTAGCAAGCTTAATCTAATATCATAATTGAAAATTTAGTTTTTTATATGTCTCTTAGCCTTGAACAAATAAAAATTGGAATTCTCTAACCAACAGTAATGTAAGGAGACCCACCCTGCTAGTTTAGGCCACTATGCCCAAACTAACCAATGACTTCTTCTAATCCTATAGGGTTTCTTCTTGACCCTATTCCCAAGAGGATATCTCCCAACTATCCCCTTCCCTAGGATCTATGCACACCAATTGACTATGTGACAAAGAACTCATGGTGGATAAATCTGAAGGAATTTCATAGGAATACCTTTCTTTCCAAGATCACTCTCATCTATCCATGTTACTTCAGATTCTGGTTGATCCTTCCATTTGATAAGATGCTCCATGTAGGTGCCATGACAAGTCTTCTTCTTGATTCTTGAATCCATAACCTTTTCAGCTTTTGGCTGAGATTATAATGGGATAGTGACTTCTTCAACCTTTGATTTTGTTTGTCCTTCTATGAATGTAGGCCCTTTATATTGAACTTAGTCCTTGACATTAAAGATAAGGTAAATTTCCAAGTTTGGTGGGAGTTCTATTTTGTTGGCATTAGAACCATAATTTGCAAGTACCTTACAAGGTCCTATCCTATGCATTTGTAGCTTGGTTGGAACACCCTATGCAAGTACCAAAACTTGTCCTTGGCATCATATCATGGCCTCAACACCTTGGATCATCTCAAAACATCTCATCTAACATGTTCCAACTCCTTGCACACTCTCAACAACTCATCTCTTACACTTTCTCAATTTTGCCTCTTCTAGGCTTGTTCCAACTAGCCCTTGCCAGTCACTAATTGTTTGTTTTCTCCAAAAATTTCCACAGAAATTCCTAAACTATTGGCTGATTAAAATACCCTTTTCCTCACTCTAAAATATACTCCAAAACCAACTACACTTGTTTTTTAAAATATCACTCAAAACTGGCTATTTCAGTATGCCAACTAGGCCTAGTTTGAGGCCATTTACAAAGCAACTCACAATCCCTTGACTTTTGGAACTCCCATGACCCAAAAAAGTCTTAAGACATAACTCAAATGCAAGGATTTTTCTATTTTTGTGGTCTCATGATCAACTTTACAATGGTTTTTACAAAACCCTCCTTTCTAATCCCTTTACCCTAGGGCTTTCTAGAACTCTTACTTTGCAACGTCTCTAGAACCCCAAAATGGTTCAAACACCTTCACTTTGGTTATATTAGATGACTTCAAACATAAAATGCAACTCTTGTTTGGAGAAAACACTAAATCCACCTTGGGAGCAATCACATACCCCTTTTTATGCACTCAAATTTTAGGGAAAACTATGCAAATACTTTTTAAATGGTTTCAACACTCGACTTTTCAGATGGAAATGGTTATTATAGACTCAAACCAACCAGATAAATCTCAAACTTGAGGTTTCTCAACACTCAACAATCAAATTTCAAAACTATTACCAACACTTACTACTAGGACAATTTCTAGTTTTAATGGTCAAACTCCCAAACCATACAAAGGAGCCCCCACTATTTTTGCATTTTTAAACACTCTTTTTGGAGACCTACAATAACCTCTCTCACTTTTTGGATATCACACTCTGTTTTCATTTTATGATGCCATCTCGGGTGATGCTGAAACTTGCAATGTCGGCTAGTACAAAGTTGCCAACTGCCAAATCTCTCTCACCTTTCCTCGTGGGATCAAACTGTCTGCTCCATTAGCTCCGCGTGGTCAGGTAAACCCTATCCCCAACCTCATCCTATCCCCTTCAGTGCTCGAACGTTCTCAGGTACGCCAATCCAGAATGTCCCCAAGGGATCACTAAATGCCATATGGTTGCGATCTTTGACAGGGTATATCTCGGAGCTCGTGCGAGGTATGGATGCGATTCCAATTCCTATAGGACCGTGTTGTGGAGACCTACAATAAAATCTCTCACTTTTTGGAGATCACACTCCATTTTTTTTTTACAACGCCATCTCGGGTGATGCTGAAACTTGCAGTGTGGGCCAGTACAAACTTGCCAACTGCCAAATCTCTCTCACCTTTCGTCATGGGATTGAACTGTCTACTCCATTAGCTTTGGGTGGCAAGGTAAACCCTATCTCCAACCTCATCCTATCCCCTTCAGTGCTCAAACGTTCTCAGGCATGCCAATTCGGAATGTCCCCAAGGGTCACTAAATGCCATAGGGCTACGATATTTGACGGGGCATATCTTGAAGCTCGTGCAAGGTATGGATGCGATTCTAGTTCCTAAAGGACCGTGTTGCAGAGACCTACAATAACCTCTCTCACATTTTGGAGATCACACTCCATTTTTTTTTTACAATGCCATCTCGGGTGATGCTGAAACTTGCAGTGTGGGCCAGTACAAAGTTGCCAACTGCCAAATCTCTCTCACCTTTCGTCGTGGGATCGTATTGTCTACTCTATTAGCTCTGAGTGGTTAGGTAAACCCTATCCCCAACCTTGTCCTATCCCCTTCAGTGCTCGAACATTCTCAGGCATGCCAATCCGGAATGTCCCCAAGGGTCACTAAATGCCATAGGGCTGCGATCTTTGATAGGGCATATCTCAGAGCTCGTGTGAGGTATGGATGCGATTCTAGTTCCTACAGGACCGTGTTGCGAAGAACTACAATAAACTCTCTTGCTTTTTGGAGATCACATTCCGTTTTCATTTTACAATGCCATCTTGGGTGATGCTGAAACTTGTAGTGTTGGCCAGTACAAAGTTGCCAACTGCCAAATCTCTCTCACCTTTCCTCGTGGGATCAAACTGTCTGCTCCATTAGCTCTGGGTGGCTAGGTAAACCCTATCCCCAACCTCTTCCTATCCCCTTCAGTGCTCGAACGTTCTCAGGCACACTGAACCAGAATGTCCTTAAGGGTCACTAAATGCCATAGGGCTGCGATCTTTGATGGGGCATATCTCGAAGCTCGTGTGAGGTATGGATGCAATTCTAGTTCCTATAGGACAGTGTTTCAGAGCCCTACAATAACCTCTCTCACTTTTTGGAGATCACATTCCATCTTCATTTTACAATGCCATCTTGGGTGATGCTGAAACTTGTAGTGTTGGCTAGTACAAAGTTGCCAACTGCCAAATCTCTCTCACCTTTCGTTGTGGGATTGAACTGTCTACTTCGTTAGCTTCGAGTGGCCGGGTAAACCCTATCCCCGACCTTGTCCTATCCCCTTCAGTGCTTGAACGTTCTCAGGCACGCCAATCCGGAATGTCCCCAAGGGTCACTAAATGGCATAGGGCTGCGATCTTTGATAGGGCATATCTCAGAGCTCGTGGGAGGTATGGATGCGATTCTAGTTCCTATAGGACCATGTTTTAGAGACCTACAATAACCTCTCTCACTTTTTGGAGATCACATTCCATTTTCATTTTACAACGCCATCTTAGGTGATGCTTAAACTTGCAATGTCGGCTAGTACAAAGTTGCCAACTGCCAAATCTCTCTCATCTTTCTTCGTGGGATCAAACTGTCTGCTCCATTAGCTTCGGGTGGCTGGGTAAACTCTATCCCCAACCTCTTCCTATCCCCTTCAGTGCTCAAACATTCTCAGGCACGCTGAACCAGAATGTCCCTAAGGGTCACTAAATGCCATAGGGCTGTGATCTTTGATGGGGCATATCTCGAAGCTCGTACAAGGTATGGATGCTATTCTAGTTCCTACAAGACTGTGTTGTAGAGACCTACAATAACCACTCTCACTTTTTGGAGATCGCATTCCATTTTCATTCTACAATGCCATCTTAGGTGATGGTGAAACTTGCAGTGTTGGCCAGTACAAAGTTGCCAACTGCCAAATCTCTCTCATCTTTCGTCGTGGGATCAAACTGTCTGCTCCATTAGCTCCAAGTGGTCAGTTAAATCCCATCCCCAACCTTTTCTTGTCCCCTTCAGTGCTCAAACATTCTCAGGCACACCGAACCAGAATGTCCCTAAGGGTCACTAAATGCCACAGGGCTGCGATCTTTGACAGGGCATATCTCGGAGCTCGTGCGAGATATGGATGAGATTCCAATTCCTATAGGACTGTGTTGCAGAGACCTACAATAACCTCTCTCTCTTTTTGGAGATCACATTCCATTTTCATTCTACAATGCCATTTCGGGTGATGCTGAAACTTGTAGTGTTGGCCAGTACAAAGTTGCCAACTGCCAAATCTCTCTCATCTTTCGTTGTGGGATCAAACTGTCTGCTGCATTAGCTCTGGGTGGCCGGGTAAACCCTATCCACAACCTCTTCCTGTCCCCTTCAGTGCTCAAACATTCTCAGGCACGCTAAACCAAAATGTCCCTAAGGGTCACTAAATGCCACAAGGCTGCGATCTTTGACAGGGCATATCTATGGGCTGTCAATACTTCGACTATACTTTAAGTTAATGATTATCAATATGTGAAAAAATGGAACTTGTTGTATTTTGAAGTACTGAGAAGATGGCCTTGCACTTCCCCAGTAGTTTCATAAATGGGAGACATTAGGTAAGAGAGTGAAAATGTTACTATCGCTTCAATGCACATGACGCAATTGGAAATGCAAATTTTGATGGTAATCATTTTGTGATAAGGGAGAGACTAGGGATGATCATTATTACTATCTCTTTAATGGTGGAATTTTGATTTCTCTTGAATTTGGTGGTGGGGGATCAGTGGTAAGACTCCTTGGATATTGTGCCTACATCCAAAGCCATAAATGCTCACAGCCAAAGCCACTAGTGCACATAGCCAAAGCCATGGATGCTTATAGCCAAAGTTACAAGTGTTCGTAGCCAAAGCCATGAGTATATGAAGTCGATGATCACAATTGTTTACAACTATTCACCAGAAATAGCTTCTTTGCAGTTTTTGAGAAATACTAATAAAGCAAAAAAGAACATCTACTAGTTGGTAGACATAATGGCAACTCTCTAGCAATTGAATTTAATTTCATACATGCACATATCTAATTTAATGTCATACAAGAACATATCTAATTTAACGTCATACATGAACAAACATATAATATAAAATGATAACAAATAATGTCATATACATTAACGAACACATAATATATTATGATAAGGAATAATGTCATATATGAACAAACATATCATATATTAACCAATAATGTCATACATCAAATATGTGATACATCAAATATAGAATGTCATATGTACATCAAATGTGTATCGAATATGTCTCTTAGATGCCTATATATATACATGGGGAAGGAAACAAGTCTCTATATATATGTATCAAATATCTCAACTACATCTTTTCCTTCCCACGAGGGGAAGGAAACAAGTCTCTCGACGTCCTCTGCCGTCATGTGGAGGGAGACAGTGGAGATGACGGGGCCCTCCTGACATGCTCACTTGACCTCTTGTTGAGGCTCTTCTCCAGGTCCAACTGATACAAAGAAAGTAGATATGAATCAATATTTATTATACGTTGAAATCAAATATATGTACTCACAAAATCAATTATTTTTTTATTGCCAACAAATAGTCACTCTGTAAGTCCACCTCAAATGCTCGTGGACGATCAGGTGTGACAAGATCCTGCAACAATTCAATAAATATAATCACTTATAAATAACATTAGAAATTTTGAGATTAAATATTATAAACAACAACTAAATTGAAGAAAATTCTTTCATACCTCCGTCAGTGGCTGTGAGCTAGCCACAGCTGCGGCCACTCCACTATCAACAGACTGTCGCAGATGAGGAGGTGTGTCCGACATCATGAGCTGCATGTCATACAATACACGTTATATCTAACATGAAACATGGAATAAATATAATCAAATGAATTAAATTAACATGAAACAACTGTACCTGTGTGAAGCTCGTATGATGTCTCTGCTCTGCGTCTGTGGTAAAGGTTGAGGGTCCTGTGGAGAACTGATGCACATGCATATTTTTTTGGTCAATCCTTAATATGATTACATAATAAATATATGTATTAATTAAAATGATTAAATTGATACATACCTCAGGACTTGTCAAAGGGACAAAAAATTGGACTGGAGGATCGCTGCTAGGCCCAGGAACACTTTGACCCTAAATTTTGAACAATGTCAATAAATCCTAATTAATTAATCATTCACTATATGTATGAAATGTGATGAAATTAGTAATTTACCTGTGTGTCAATGCCAAGTGTCTCATTTAGGAACTGATCGGTGACAAGCCCATCATCTGCACCATCTCCGACATGAGTGCCAAATGTGCATAGGGATCCGCATGAACTACACATGTGACCACGACGTATAGAAGGCTCCCCCTCAACTAATGGTCTCGTGGAATGGATGAGGGTCTGCGTCAAAGCATTAATGGTCCCTAGAGTGCTGGCCTGTACATGTTCCTTCACAACTGAAGGAATAATCACATGCTCACGCTGTGGATGGACCATGGGTACCCTAACTACATTAGGGTCATGACGTGCTCCGAGCCTCTCAAATGATGACCCCCCACCTCTACCCTGGGAGTCTAACATATCAAAATAATTGGGGATCTCCCCAAGGACAAACTCACAATATAATTTCTTCAAAAAATACATGGGGACCTCATGATTGTTGCAAGGAGGGGCATCAAAAACCATCCACCATCTATCCCAAAAATTATTTCTAATAGCATCATGTATGCACCAATGGATGGGGAATCATTTAGTACCCTCTCTAACAGTATTTTTCTCACTGGGTTTTCTAAATAATGCACATATACTACCTTTTGGTATTTCCTTTTTTCTAACATCTTTATATGACAATTTATTTGCATAAAATCTTTTTTGTTCATCCCTCTTAGCTCGCCAAATATCTAACTGACCACTAACTGAGGCTATCTGAGTGTTAATGGATTCAAGGGATGATGCCAATTGAGCCCTCATTGGATTGGTTTGTCCGGATTCTTTCAACCGAGCAATGATTCCTTCTAATTGAGTTTTGCCTCTCTCTATTTCATTTCTTATATTTTCTTGTGTGCCTGGTGGAGGTCTTGCAATTGGTTCGAGTTGTGGAATTTGTTCTTCTTCTTGAGGAGGGTTTTGGTTTTGGGGTTCTTGAGGGTTTTGATGTTCTTGTGGATTTTCTGGTTGATTATGAACATTTCCTGATAAAAAATCAATTGAAATTCAAATAAATAAACAAATCTAAATGAAATTTGTAAAAACCCTACAAAAGAATATAAAAAACTTACAAAACAATATGAAAAATATATCAAACAATGCAAAGTTAGGTTCATATCACTTACGGCGTCGTCGTGGGTGCACTTGTGGTCTTGGATTTCATCGACGAGGAGGCATTTTGGCAAATGGTGGTGCAAATGTTGAGTTTTCAACTCGCGTATGCGCTGCTCGCTGTAGCAATAGAAGAAAATGCTAATGAAAATGATGGGCTGTGGGTTTGCAGTCCATCATATATATATATATATATATATATATATATATATATATTTTAAAGCGCGTACGTGCTATAGCACGTGCACGCCATAGCACGTGAGTGCTATAGCGCGTACGCACTTTTTAAAATAGGAAAATAAAATTTCCTTGTCACCTTTTTGGCACCACAACTCGGTGCATATGCCTGTAATTGTAGGCGGAAACAACTTTGACCTTTTCATCTATATGTTTTGGATCACATCCCTTAAATGCCTCAGATTTTACATCTTCTTTGGCTTTTACAATCATCAACACAAAATTCTTACTAGATTTGACTGACCTTTTCATCTGACCAACTTTAACTAGTGCCAGATTAGTCTTAACTTTATGTGCCCGTACAATGTATTCAATTTTATCTTTAAATAGATGATACTTATTATTCCCCCTATAGAAGATAGCCTATTGATCATACAAATAGGGACTCCCAAGTAAATGACCAAAAATATCTAGAGGGACTACATCAGCTTTTACCTCATCTACAGAGTTTGCAGTGATAGAAAATCTTAACTTACATTCCTTGGTTACCTGTAACTATGCATCATTGCAAACCCATCGAAGAGTATATGGCTTTGGATGAGGTGTTGTAGTCAAATTAAGCTTCTTAACAACTTCCTCATTTATCAAATTAACTTGAGAACCCATATCAAATAATGTATCAACCTTATTTTGCTTGATGTCAACTTGAAGATAAAATAATTAATTCCTTTTCTTATCATTCTTAGGAGAAGAATCTTCACTTGTACTTGCACTTATCCCAGAAGAACGGGTAGCTAAGGAATGAGAAATACCTTTTCCATTACCTTGGATCTCGACAGAAAGGATTTGTGTTTCATCTGCATAGTTAGATCCAAGATCCTATTGAACTACAGTAGCAGTCTTTGTGTGCTTTTATTTCCACCAAATCTCTTCGGCCTCTTCTCAGGATGTAGGTTCCAACACTTAGAATCATCATGCCCTTCTTTCTTGCAATGTGAGCATGTGGGTTTCTCACCCTCTTTCTTTATTGTAGCTGTCTTTTTATCCTTTCATTTGCCTTTGGAGTTTTCCTTAGAATTAGATGGCTTTCTATCAGACTTATCAATGAAAGTACCCTTACCTCTTGACTCTAAATGTGTTGCTTGGAAAAATACTTCATCCAAATTATAAGGATTTAGGATGAGAATATAGTGCCTTAGGTAAGAATAAAGACCATCTATATACTTGAGTAAATTATCTTGGGTATACAATGGGACATTTAACAAAATAGCCCTTTTTTAGAACTCATGGGTGTACTCCTGGATAGTTTGACCTTTCCCTTTCCTAAAATGTTGTCAGATCATCATTGACTACTGCATATGGCCTAGGGGGTATATTTGCTTCTTTAAAGCACTAACAAATTTTGACCAAGACATATTGAACTTACCATGTTGTGAGGTTTCATGCCGGTTCGTACTCTCCCACCAAGTTAGAGCTACATTGCCTAACCAAAGAGTGGATAATTGAATTTTATCAACATCATCTACAAGGTTTTGAGCTCTATAGTAGACTTCTACTTACTAAATCTAGTCATGTAATTTCCTAGTGTTTAACTCCCCACAATATTTTGGCAATTTAAACTTTACATCCAACTTTATTCGGGGCTTATGTCCACCCTTAAAAATATTAGAAGACTCATAATGTGTAGAAGAGGGAGAAGAGGGAGGAGATGTAGGCTCATGATCAGTGCCTTTCTTTTTCCCTTTTCCATGATGAGCTTCACACCTTCGCATCTTTTCTTCTCTTTCTCGTAACAAGACTTCTACCATTGACTGCATATTCTGGAGAGTCTTCTGGATATTTCGATCTTCTGAACCTTGTCCACCACCTTTATCTTCCATCTGGAATGGTGGATTAGCTCTTCATTTTTTGATCTCAAGACTATATTCTTCAAGATCACCTTCACCTTGATTCAACCTGGATCTTGCTAACATTCAAATCTGCAATACTAGTCCAACAAAGCTTTGATACCAAATTTGATTTGATTTCTAGGATCTAGGACTATTATAGAGAATGTTAACCAATTACATAAAGTTAATTTGAAAGCTTAAATAAGAAAATTAATGTAATTATAGATAAGAAAAATACAAATTGAAATGAAAGAAAGAGAAAAAGAGACACAACACAATTGATTTCTGAGTTCGTCTAGTTAGGACTACGCGTTTGGGTCTAGCTCCAATAGGGGGACCAATCCAATTAACTCCCATAAATCAATACAAGTGATCTATGAAAATTCCCTTCAAGCACATGCAACAAAAATTCTTTTATGTGCAAGAAAAATCACTAAGTCTCCAGATACACAAATTCTCTCTCATCATCTGCATAATTTCTGCCTTAATTTCCATGCCTTGAAAAGGCCCCTAACCCCTCTTTCTATACAAAATATTTTCCTAAAATAGACCAAAACAAAATAATATAAGAATAGTGCCTTAACTAATTACCCCTTCAAAAATACCCCTTTTCCATTTTACATTTTTGGCATTTACCAATTTTTGGTGCTTAACAATTAATATAATAACCAGAAAAAAATATTTAATAGGGTGGTCAATTGTTTGGTGTAACTTAAATACCAACTTTCACCCTTATATATTAAATTGGTGCTTTGGTGTGATGGCTGCATTATATTTTACTACTCACTAGGTCAGGGGTTCAACCCCTGCCAGTGGTAGTTTAAATAAACTTGGTAGATTTCTAAAGATAAATAGTAATTTTTGCACATTCATATTAATGACCGTTAGTGGTGTAACAGCCACTAGTCAGACTTTAGGGACCAGTGGTTGAGGGTTCAACCCTTGGTGCCATTGATAATATATATATTTTTATTTTATTTTTTTTAAAAAAGTTTTTTTATTATATTTTTATTATTTTTATTTATTATTTTTTTCACCTCATCATCTTGAACTTCAATTTGATATATCTTTTGGATACGAGCTCCATTTTTGAAGAAACAAATGCCATTGGAAAGCTCTTGACAAGATCTTCAATTTGAAATCCATTGTTGACCACTTTTGAGATGATTATTTTTTCACCTTTTGATGATCTGTGTACCTAGTTTGAAGACTTTAAATGGATGCTGATTGTTGGAGTTTTGAAGATACTTCAATTTTATGAAAATATCCTCCAGATCATGAGAGGATAAAAGAAAGGGCAAGATATATGAGTTGTTTATTGTAGATCAGAGGGTTTTGAATTTGTTGTTATGATGGGATATTGGTAGATTTTTGGGCATGTGAAGTTGTTGGAAAAAAGATTTTTTTGGATGTTTCATTTAAATGAGGGTTTTAGGGGGAGCTTGCAGAAATGACCTCTTGGGTAAAAATAGACCTCACCATTTGATCCAGGATGATGTTAGAAATAGATAATAATGAGAGGGGGGGTGAATTAGTGTTTTCAATATTTTTGTCCATAACTGGATATTATTAATTACTTTAATACATGCATAAGGAAGTAAACTAATAATGTTGAATAGTATAAACAACCATACATTAAGAGAGCTCATAACACCATATTTTTTTGAATAGGGAAGCCTAGCCAAGGGAAAACCCTAGTGGGGATGAAACCCATAAAATGATTCACTATATATAAGAATTTGGTTAAGGATATTGACCTTGTTAGGAGTCTATGAAGAATGTATAATGTATTGAGTCCCTATTAGGACACTAGGCCTTCTTAGAAGCCTTAACCCTACTAGGAGTTACTTCAACCTTGTTAGGAGTTGGTGGATCATATACAAATGTGTGCAAGAAGGGCTCACTGCCCTATCATGCAACTATACAATAAGTTATTCAAGAGAATAGATATACATAGAATACTAAATCACTTATTGTATTTTTGATTTCTTTTGATTGTTAGTTCTTCATACAAGGAGTGATTTTGCATATATCAATTTGCATCATATCTCACATTATCATATGACATATCATAACATCAAATAAACTACTAACTTTGCAATTGAAGTTGTTTACATATATCAATCATATTAATAAATTCTTGCTTAGTCAGCTCCCATATTATCCTTAGAGTCAGCTCATCAAGATTTAGCGATCAAAATAATTCTATAAGTCATACAACTCAATTTATTGACTTGCTCTGTTCTACACTATGAAATAACTACATAGATATTTCCTTCATAACTTGAACCTGGTTGCTTGTATGGATTTATGCACTAATATGCATCATTAGAGTGACATCATGCATCTATGGTTAACCAAATATCTCACCTTATTTGACTGATTGATCATATTGCCAACAATCTCCCCCTTTGGTATTGATGGCAACATTTTGGGAAAATTGGCTAAGTCCCAGAAATACTGTCATACCAATAAATAACCATACATAACATAGTAGAAACATTATATTCATGTTTTGAAAAAAGATTACATCCCTTATAACTCTGATTATAGACCTTTTTTAAAGCAAAGATTACTACTATATGTTAAAGTACAACTATATAACTTAAAATTACAATTTTCCTTATTTCTCCCCCTTTAAGATCAATGAAAAAGGTGTCAACATAAAGAAAATCCTATCTAAATTTGAAAGCTACATCAAAATTTGGAAAAACATTCACTAAAGTCAGTCTTTAACTGCACAAGATGTTTCTTCTAACTTTCTTTTAGTGCATCTGACACACTTATTGGTGCACATAAAGCATATACAACTAACTCTGCTACATTCAAGTTTGTAGCCACAAACTTGTCATATGAGGTCTTAGCTACCAAGCATTCATCCAACTAATTTTGTGACAATGTAATCTATGGGGATAAATGGTTCCTCAAAAGAGTAAATTTTTTTAGAGCTTTCTCCTTTTCTGCTTGTATATCTTGGATGCTATCATGAAGTGCTTACATTGTATGCTCAAAGGTTTCTAATTTCTAATTTTATTTTAGAAAGTTATCAGTGAGTATCTAAATCTCAGTTATCTTCTCTTTGATTTGCTCATGAAAACTATGAAGGTGAAGGTATGCCAAGTTGCACTTAGCATATATATGTTTCCCTTCTTCCATACTCTACCTCAATACCTTAATGCATACATTTAATGTTTCTATATCACTTCTTATATTTGTACACATAGTATTAAGAAGTTTATCATTATGCTCAATCTATGCTTGAATTGTAGCAACATTGCACACAATTTTTGCTCTCTACTGAATGTCTATATATGTATCAATAGAGCTTGCTATCTTCTCCAATCTATCAAAAACTAAAGTTAAAGTCTTCTTAATTGACTTAACTAATTTCTTCTTTTCAAGGAATTTACTTAAAGAAGATATATAAGATTTTGTGCTTCATCTTCATCATCTGATTGTACTATTGAGGTGACCACTACCACTTGTGTAGGTGGTGTAGAGGGTTTTACTTTAGCTTTTTTTAAGGGCACACTTGTAGTAGCTACCTCAATGCTAGTTGACATAGTTTCAAATTTCTTTTCAGAAAATACATCTTCTTTCTTTTTCTCTTGCTCTTCTTCTTCATTAGAAGAGTTGTTGTAATCAACAATATTGCCAACAATGCTAGAGCCAAAATCTTTAAATGGGTCTTTAGTTCTATCTACTATTACATAGGTTTTATCTACTTGCATAGATTCACTTTTAATGGTAATGTGTGGTGAATCACTTGGAATTGAAGTTTCAGCTGGTTGCTTAGAACTGTGAGGTGGGCTAATAGTTGCAATAGTAGGTCTTGTCTTCTCTAACTATGCACTCTCCTTAGGCTCCCTATGTGACTATTTCCTTTTAAGTTTCCACATTCACTTCTTCATAATTTCATCCCATAAGAAGAATAGATCTCTTCTTATTTCTCAATAATGGTGCTATTCCTTTTAGAATTTCCTTTATCTCTTCCTCATTATTTACTATACATAGCTTTTTCACCATATTCATCCTTATTTGTTTATCCTCCTCAATTACTCTACTTTTTATATTTCTTAGTCTATTGTACAAATCTTCAGGTATTTGACCTTTTTTGCTATCAAACCTTTTATCTTTTAGAATCATATTTCTAACTACAACATTTTCTAGCTATCTCCTATCCATATGATTTTACAAATCATAATACTTATTTAATTGCACAAAGTTGTTGTCATTAATAATTTTCATATTGAGATTTTCTATCTTTGGTTTCCATGCTTTTCTTCTTGTTGAAGTCTTCAATTCTTGATCTGCTGGCTCTACTGGTCTGTCACTAGTTTCTTCTTTAGATTCTAAGGAACTGATTTGCAAGGTTCTTCTCCTCTTACTTGGTCCACTTGTTGCTTTCTTGAATCTCTTCTTAGGAGGGAGTTTAATTTTCTCAAAGCTTGTAGACTTTCTTGGTGTTGACACTTTCTCTATTTTCTCTAGTTTCCTCAAGGGTTGCTACTATGCAACTACTACATATGCCATTGCAGGTGCTTGTGCACTTGTCTACACAACTGTGACCTCTTCAGTAGGTTCAACCATTGCAATAGGTTTAGGGGTCAATAGTTCAATTTGATTATTGGCCTTCATCTCCAAGGTTATCCCTTTCACCTCTTCAAATTCCTTTCTTGACATCATTGATTCTTTTAAGATAGAATCAATTACATTCTCTACTTTCTTCTTGATATCCTTGTCCATTAGATTTTTTTTGACTTCTTTCATATTTTTAGCATATGTACCCCATCTAGGGCATCGAAAATCAACTTCAGAGTATAGAATTATCTACGCACAACCTTCAATTAGTTCAACACTCATTTCATAACCCATAAGTTCAATGAACTTCACTTGAGGAACTACTGTCTCCATGCATGTTAAGTCTATTTCTACCATGAAACATAGTTCATCCTTATATTTTTCTACCAATGTAGGAGGTATCCTATACCTTAGCTTCATTTCAGCTTGGAATGATTTCATCATTCTATTAATATCATTATCCATGACTGTTTCTGATTTAGATCTGTAAGCACAAGTGATAGTTTGCATTGTGCACTCGCTTCCATCCCAATTTGAAATACCAGGAAACTTCTTTGCTACATAGAAGAATATATGAGTTAGTAGGGATTCAAACCTAATGACTGCACTCCTTGACTACTTGATTTTTGATATGTTATCCAACAACTAAGTTTGTATAATATCACATAAATTAACCTTTTCACCCTTTACTACCATCACATAAGCTGTGTCAAGAAATCTAGTAGGGATTGAATCTATCCTAGATCCATGGTTGAAATTATATCCCAAAATTTAACTAATAAGTCTAACTCCATTATCTTGAATGGTGTCGATCTTCATTTTTCTGCCATCAAAACTTGTGTTGAGATTTGTTTCAACTAATCTGTGTACATTCTTCAGGTTTATGGGATTGCATCCTTCATTGGCCAAACTTGTGACCTTGTGAATTAGGTCATTATCGATGCATATAATTGAATCTACCACCATAGGAGGCCATCATGAACTCTTCTTAGAATGATTCTTGTCCATTTGTGGTTATCAAAGTCCTTGTAGAACATGTGTTTAACTAAGTTAAGTTATTCTAGGTGTGCATAATCTAGTTTTAATGAAAAATCATTTTTGCACATTCTCTCCAATTCCTTATGAATCTCAATATCTCCTATGCTTTCTATTTTATAGTGAATATAACTTCTTATGTCTTCGGCATGAAGAACAATATCTAGTACTTTGAAAATGCTCCAATGGGGTCATCAAGTAGAGAGATAAATGGGTGTTTCTTGAAGTTATATCTAGGTCTATTATTGAAATCAAACACTCCTTGTGTTTCTATTACTGAAAATATGCTCAAAAAATTTGAAAAATACCTCAATTTCATGTTTTAGGATTTTTAATGATCACATGTATCTGCAAACTTCCTCAGTACATCAAATCTCTCTTCAATATTGCACTTAAGATTTCACACAAGCAAATGATGTTCATAAATCAATTTTCATTGTCTAAATCTTTTGTAATCTATACTTTGCATTAAATGTATTTTTGCCACCAGTTTAAAATAATGTGTCTATATAATAGATAGGTTATTTTTTCTTACATAAACTTAGACTAGTCATATTAAGCAATGCCCACTTCACTGTAGACTCCTCTCAATGTCTAGTATTAACTAATGCACTATTTTACTAAGAATTCTTAATGCAAGTAAGATGGGTCACAAACAATAAGTGATTTTGCTATCTTATCAGGTACATTAGGATGTGCTTCTTTATGAACTATATAAGAACTTCCAGTTTCTTTTTCCTTTACAAATGTTTCCTTAAATTCTTCTATTAGATCCTTCATTTCTTCCTTCAGACTATCATCATTTCTTTTGTTATTCCTTTTGTAGTTTTGATTCCTGTTAAGGTTTCTTTTATCCATTATGTAGAACTTTTATGTGTGTCCACAGTTATTACATAACTGACATATAGGTACATTCCTTCTTTGTTCATTATTTTGGCTATTAGGTGCTCTACAATTCCTTGTGATGTGTCCAAGATTATTGCATCTGTAACAACCAGTTTGTCTTGTTTCTCCACTTTCATTGCTGTGAGATCTTCTTCTATTTCCTACATGGTTAGTGTTCCTAAAGATTCTACTATTTGCATTATCATTATCAAATTTAGGTTTCTTACAATATACTACATGATGTCCATATCCATGAAAATTATGACAATAAAAATTTGAACTAGGTTTAAGAGACTTACCTTTGCATTCATCTCTAGTATATTCAAGTTCATTACACCTGGTATGAGATTCCTTTCTTCTATTATTCTTATCTTGATTAGATTCTTTAGATTTCTCAGAGTGAGTAAAATTCTCTTTGTCTTTAGATGTATCACTTTTTTTGCTTAAGTTTGGATCCTTTTTTACTTTAGGAGTATCAGGTTCTTTTCTCTCAATAGATTCTTGGTGGATTGTCCAAGGAAGTATCCAAGCCTAGTCTTATCATAACTAGGTCTTTGTATAGATATTTGTTCTTCAATCTTTCACTGCTAGCAAATAATTTCTCAAGTTGCTATTTGGTTTGCACCAATTTACCTTTCACAATAGTGTTGTATTTCTCTAATTCTACATGTTCCAACTTGATAGATTCTAATTCAAATGTTACTTTGCTTCACTAGGACCTTAGCTCTACATTTTTAGTTTTTATTTCAGAGTTGTACTTTCCTCCATTTTTCTTAAGACTTAGCTTGAGTGCAACTATTTTTAACTCATGTTTTAAGATCTCATTTTCTTTCTTTAGGTCTTCAATATCATCATTACTAGTTTTCTCACTAGGTCTTTTTTGCTTCAGGTCATCTATCTTGTACTTAGTTCACCAATATAAGCTTTTACATCTTTATAACTATCTTTTAGGTCATCTCTTTCATCAGTAAGGAGATCAATTTGTTGAAAATATTATTCAATATTCTTCTTCAACTATTCCCTATCCATAGGAATCTTATTCAACTTTTTAAGCCTCTTTTGAATAACTAAGCTTTGATAACAATTGTTAGAAATAGATAATACTGAGAGGAGGGTGGGGGGGTTGAATCAGTATTTTAATCTTTTTTCCCACAACTAGATATTATTAATTACTTTAATACATTCATAAGGAAGTAAACCAATAATGTTGAACTTGGTGTAGGATTGCTTCTATGAGTTTGAAAAAAATTCAGGTTTTTAGAGCCCAAAAGTTAGATGTTATTTATTTTGAGCATGGATTAGGGCATAACTTGGGCATACAGAGGCAGATTTTGGACTTTGAGTAGTCAACGTAAAGATCTTGGAGAGCTCTATACATTGGTTTAGATTTGGTGTAGGTTTGGCATGGTTTATTTGGTGAAATATTAATCTAAAAAATTTATGGTATATTGACTATGGTAACATTGTGAGTTTATGATTTTGTATATTTTGGAGATTTAAAATTTGATGTCATTGTATACTTAGTTCATATTTCAAATTAGTCTCATGGTGATATGGTTATCAATATTTGGTTTGGATATCATGCTAATTTTTCTTCATGTAGAAGGGATGAGATGTTGTTACTAGGTATAATCATGGTGGTAGATTGTGGTTGACTATTTTATGTTGACAAGTTGGACATATTGAGAGTGAGATGCACATTTCATGGATGTGATTATGGTGCCATGGGTTTTGGTAGGACATGATTGGATATCCAAGTACATCCTTGATGGTCATTCGTTTGGTTTTTTGATTTGGTTATGGTGGTATATCTTCTTGGTTGAGGATCATGGATATTTGGTTTCTATTGAGGAGCTCACGATGTCCACTTTGAGTTCTTTGATGGTTTGATGCCTTGATTGATTCTCATGGTTATAGGATGACTTATTCATCATGATGTTCTGGATAGCTTGGATACACAATTTAGTGGGAGCTTGTGGTAGTGATGGGGTGACAGTGCAAGATTACTACTTGATTTGGTTTGTATCTTCTTGGTTTGGAGATATTGGTTTCACTTGGTATTGACACTTTAGTTGTGTGAGTGTAGACCTGGAGGATCTTCATGTAGGAGATGGATTTATATGATGCCAATGGTTACTTGGTACCATGGTTGAGTTGGAGTTATTTGCATTGATATATTTATTGAGTGATTGTAGATGTTGGAGGTTTGTCTTAGATCCTATTGCTGTAGAATCATCTTTGACATTTGCATGGTTCACCTATTATCTTCATGATGTGTGAACATGGTTAGATCTTGAGGACTCGTGGGGTTGTTGGTTATGTTCATGGCATGTGGAGATGGTTCTTAATACTATTTGGAGATGTTTTTCTTCATGGCATGTGGAGATAATTGCATCTTTAGGACTAATGGGGTTCTTGGTAAAGGTATGGTTTATACTTTTATTTGGCATGTTATCCTTGGAATTAGGATGGTTTCTTTATTATGTCATGATATACTCTAGATACATGTTTAGAGTTTTGACATATTATAGTATGTTCACATGGAGCATGTTGTCTCTTTTGTTGAGATGGTTTAGATCATGTTGTCATGTTTATGTTCCTGAGGCCATAGTTGGAACTTTGACATCAATCTTAGTTTAGTTTCTTGGTATTGAGTACATTGATTATAGGCTAGATACTTCATGATATTACTATGTTGCATTTGGAGTTGGCATGGATTCATTGGCAACAAGTGCTCATGGATACTTAGAGATGGTGGTGATGTTAATTTCTCTTGGATTAGAGATGTGTTTGTTGGGATGGTTGTTGGTTTTAGTAGGAAGTCTGAGGGGAATTCACCTGATATGGACATGAGAGTCGATTTTTCTTAGATGAGTCTTGGTTGGAGACTTTGATATATTGATGAGCATTCTCATTCCCCACTCTTGGTCCACTTAGCAATTTTTCTACTTGAGAGGTATAGCCCATTTTTTCTCTTAGGTGCATTATGTTTATGCTTTTCTGTCATGGATATGGATCTTGAGCTATGATACATGAGTTAGTTTTGGAGGTTTTATTTGAGATTTAGTTTATCACTGGTTATCTCCATTTGCATATTTTGTTATGCTGGTTGAGTTTGGGAGATGGTTTTATATTGGACATATTCCTTGGATTAGGAATGGTTTATAAGTTTAAACTTCTTGTGAGAGGCTTACATCCGTGATTAGTTATATGATATGGTTTGGGTGTTGTCTAGGCTTCTTCATTAGGGTTTTATGGAGGAGATCATACTTGTACAATTTACATCCAGAGGTGTGTGTAGAAGGACATGATATAGGCTATGATTTGCATGGTTTCTCTTTGGTCTTGGTTATTGTCCTAGATGTTCGATTTTACTTACATTGGATTTGATATTGGTTGGAGATTGTGATCACTAGTTTGTGCTCATGTATGTCATGCAAGAGATGAATTGGTTATTTCTTTATCTCTTTCCTTTATTGGTTGTGGAGAGATTGGAAGACTATTGGAGATTCATTATGAGAGTTGTTCTTGTAGGTTATTAGTCTATGTAGTGTGGATGTCCTTGAGACTACATGGATTTACTTCTTTGAGATGTTGTGAGTGGATTGGTTATAGATTTGCCATTATCTTTTGTAGTGGGAGCTTCTTGGTATATATGTGGCATATGTTTCTGTTGAGGCATGTGATTGTAGGTTTATAAATTGGATATGTTGTGTACACTCGAAAGTGTCCCACTCTAAACCCTTCTATCCAAACGATTCCATGAGTTCAAAAAGTTTGAATGCTATGTTAGAGCTCCCTATCCACAGAGTGCAAGAGAGTATATTTCAAGAATAAGAAGGCTCTCAGATGAGCCTTAGAGATACTCTTCTTGCTAGTAAACCATGCAATGGGAGGTTCCAAAGACTAGATGCAAGAATGCAAATGTCCCAAGGAGTTCCTCAAGGATGCAATACAAATGAAGATTAAGCTAGAATGAGATGCAAAGTGCAGCTATTCTAAGCATGGATGAGAGTGTTACAATCCAAATGTTAAGTTATGTGAGATAGATTATTGCAAAATAGAAGCTAAACTAACATGCAACATGAATCTAAGCTAAACTAGAATGCCATGGATGAGAGAATGTAGACAAGAAAGAGAAGTTATCCACAAAGCTCCAAAGAAACCTGTTAGAAAAATTGTAGCATAACAATATTCAAATGATGGATGGATTGAGGGGGAAATCTCTCTCCCTTTTAAAGTCGTATGGACGGTAGAGATAAAGATGAAGATGGTGGATGATCAATGGTGGAATTTGAAAAGAGGAGTGATCCATGTGCACACACAAGTCAACCAATAGAATATAAGTTGACTTGTCATATAAGACAAAAGTTACAAAGCCTTTTCTTTTAATTAAAAAATAGGAAAAAGACTTTATGTGTGCACTTTAAGTGGGTTAGAAGAATGGGGTCTTTTATTTAATTAAAAGGGGACATGTTCTTTTAATCAAATAATGAACTTAGGATAGCATAGTCAAACTATAGGTTATAATCAAATAAATTGATTATTATAAATTTGGTCTAGGTAAGTGATTAAATTAAATTAGCCAAAATGCTAAGAAGGGGGCTAATAGTCTAGATGACCATTTTTAGGTGATTACATTTTGATGATGTGAGATTCACTTGGTATACTTTCAGAGATATGGATAGTTCGATGGGTTGGCACTTGTTGTGGGTGCTATTTTAGCTATGGATATTTGACAACTATGGATACATGTGATTACCTTTGGATCAAGTTTTTGTCCTTAGAATTTTAGTTGGTATAGGATTTTATGATAATCTAATGTGATAGGTTGGGTGGGTTTCTCTTTGGATGGCTTCTATGTATGTTTGGTGGTAGTGGCATAATAGGAGGTGAGATCATTTATGTTTGAGATGTTGGATACCTTTATTTTGTTGCGGGTACTAGGCTGGAGCACATGGTGTACTTTGATCCATGATGGTGGATGTGCTAGGAGGGATTGATCACTTGTTTATATATGTGGCTATAGATTGACCCTATGCAGTGTATACAACAAGTGGGAGATTGTTGAGATAATGGGTGTTGCACACATTGTATGATATTGTTATATTATTTTATTTTATTTTTTTATGTAATGGTGCAAATAGATAAATGTGCAACATGTAAAGATTCCCATGGGATATACCTGATGAGTTGTATTATAACATTTTCATAATATATAACAACCAAGGGTTTATTCAATTTTAATGGTGAGTGGGAGTGGGAGCGAAGATGGAAGAGGATGAGGAAGTGTGCCTTTTGAAAATTTGAAACCTGTCCTAGGTAGGATTCCTCAAGAAGGAGGAAATCAGAAGCTTGGAACATAGTAGTGGGTTGTGGAGTGTCAAGGGATAGTAGAAATTGGAGATGTGAAAGAGAATGGAGATGGGGACCCATGTGACAAGAGAAAAGGTTCGGAAAAACATTTTCTACCACCCAAGGTGGATTAGTCTGGGATAATTTCAAAAAAATGGTCATCTCTTTTTGGAGTTAAACCTACTAGTAAGTCTTCTTTTCCACTGATTAAAATTCTATCTAGCTTGGAAAAGTGTTCTTGTACAATTGCTATTTTGGATGAGTTGGTAGATCATTGCATTGCTTCAATGGCTTCTACCATGGTGGGAAAGTTCATTAGGAAAAGGAAAAACTTTGATATTGTAAGATCTTTCACTTAGAAGAAATGAAACCTTAAAGGACAGGTCAATGTAACAACAATGGCAAAAGGATTCCTATTTTTTGATTTCACAATGCATTGAAGACTTGTCAAAAATCCTATGTGAAGAGCCTTGGAGTATAGGTCACTCAACCCTAGTGCTCTAGAAGTGTTCTTTAAAGCTAGATTTGAATGACTCTTCTTTGTGCAAGCACCTATTTGGGTAAGACTTCCAAAGCTGCCTTTGGAGTTCTTGAATTAGGATGTGTTCATGGGGGTGGCGAATTCCTTTGGTGAGCTTTTTTCAATGGACTCAATAATGGCTTCTAGAAGTAGACTAATGTATGTTAGGATCTACATTGGAGTGAGGAAAGGGGATGATATGCCATAAGTTGTGTGCTTTCACTCTATGCTTGGAACACATACTCAGAAGTTGGATTATGAAAGTGTTCCTTTTGCTTGTTTTCATTGTCTAAAATCTGGGCATAAGGAAAATCAATGTCCTAAGGCTAAAGCTAAAAAGAAAAGTATTCCAATGTTTTCCAAACTTGGGAAGGATAAAATGATTTGAAAAAAAAAGGATATAAAGGAAGGCCAGAAGACCTAAGAGAATTCATTGGAGGCCTTGAAGGCCCCTATTAAAGGAGGGAACAAACTAGCCTAGAATAAACCAAAGGTAGACAAGAAAGTGGACAAGGTCTCTTTTGTACGAAATATTATTGAGGTGGAAGACCCAATTAATATAGTGGAAGGCCCTATTAAAGGAGGTAATAAGCCAGACCATAATGACTCAAAGGTAGACAAGACAATGGATAAGGTTTTGTCTGGATCTAAGTTAAGTAAGGTAGAAAAACTAGTCAAGAAACTTGCATTCTTCGAAGTCAAGGAGGTGGATTCCCTAGCCAAGGTGGCTATTTTGGCTTCATCTTAAGTGGAGAGGAAGGAGAACAGGATATAGAATGATATTCTATCTCAAGAAATTATTTTGTCAGTGACTCAAAGGGAAGGAAAGGGGGAGCAAGCTTTGAATAATGAAGGTGAGTTAGGGAGGGATAAACAAGAGGAAGTCTTGGGTGTTCCTTCTTTTTCTAGGAATGACCAATTTGTTTCATGTAATCTGGAAGAGAGATTTGAGATGGACAATTCCTTATCTTCAGTTAAGATGGAAAGGGTTGATGACTATTTGAAGGAAAATAAAGGAAAGCCTAAAAGGAAAAATAGTTAGGAGCCCTCCCTAGTTTCTCTAGCACAGACCAGGAGTCGTGGAACATCGGATGTGGGAGGGAGGTCAAGGTTAGTAGGAAGGAGGCCTATTAGTCAAGTTACACAAGATGAGGCTAGAAGGAGTTTGGCAGATGGGAGCCAAAGAACTATTTTGGAGTGTACTTCTAATTTGAAATGAAGATAATTTCTTGCAATATTATGGTTCATAGTGGGGCCCATAGGTTGGAAATTCTTAGGAATATGATTAGAGATCAGAGACCTGATATTTTGATGATTCAAGTGACAAAAATGAAGAAGGAGATTCTGGGTGAGATTTCCTTTAGCAATAATATGATTGGTGAGGCTTCAAACTCTAAAGGTGCGTTGGGAGGTTTTCTTACTCTTTTTAATAATAAACATTCAGATTTACTTCCTTGTACAATGATGGCAATATTCTCTTTTGTAAAGTGTTTCATTTGCATTCCAATTATTATTGGTTCCTTTTGAATGTCTATGCCCCTAATTCTAAAAGAGAAAGGAAGAATTATTGGACTAAGATTTGTGATATGGTTTAGACTAGTAATTTGAATAAAGGTATCATTATGGGGGACTTCATTACTCCTTTAATGAATGAGGAGAAATTGGGAGGTTTGGCCCCAAATTGGGAAAGCAAGATGGATCTCTCCAATTTTATTAATAGTTTGGCTTTGTTGGGTGTGGATCTTTTGGATGGAACTTGCACTTGGTCCAATAAAATAATTGGAAGTGATTGTATTCAGGTTTTGTTGGATAGAGCTCTTATTTCTTTAGAATGGCTTAATTTGTTTTCTTACAAGCTGTCACTACTCTTAGGAGTTGGCTCAGATCACTCTCCAATATCCCTCTCGGTTGTCTCTCTTGAACCTAGGAGGAACTTCCCTTTTCAATTTGAAAAGATATGGACTTCCCATCTTGATTTATTAAATAGGATATGCTATTGGCGGGGTAAGGAAGTGGAAGGAAAAACTATGTTTAGGTTTTCTAAAAAGTTGATCAATGTGAAACAAATGATTAAAGTCTAGAACAAGATGAATTTTGGCCATATTTTTTAGGACAAAGAGGAGCTATCTATCAAGCTCACTTCAATTCAGGACATTATTCAATAGGATGGGTATAATGATTTGTATAGGAATGTTGAGATGTCTATTCTGACTAACTTGCACAATATTATAAGCAAAGAAGACAAGTTTTAGAAGAAAAGATCAAGAATCAATTGGCTTAAAGAGGTGGATCAAAACATTGGGTTTTTTCATATTCATACTCTTAAGCATAGAGCAAATAATAGATTATCAGGTTTAAAAAAGGGGCAAGATCTTTTGACTAGAGAGAATGATATTTCTACTGAGGTTGTTTCTTATTTCTCTTCTCTTCTATCTTGGGATCCCTTGTTATCATAGGTAGATCAGAATGAAATTGTCTCTTGTCTCCCGCAGATTATTGAATCCCATCATAACAAAATGTTGAGGGTGATCCCAAAAGCATAGGAAGTTAAAGAAGCTTTGTTTTCTTTGCCTACTAACAAATCCCCTAGACTGGATGGTTTCCCAACTTTCTTTTTCCAAACTTATTGGGAGGTGGTTATGGAAGATGTGGTGAAGACTGTTCAAGAATTTTTTGGAGCAAGAAGCATTCTAAAAGAGATAAATTTTACTTTCTTGGTCCTCATTTCTAAAGTTCCTGGGGCTGATTCTTTTTATAAATTTAGACCTATTAGACTTTGTAACTCTTTCTACAAGATTATCTCAAAGGTGTTAACTTCTATAATTCTTAAAATTCTCCCTTTGATTATATCTCAACAACAAATGAGTTTTCTCCCTAGAAGATAGATATTAGATTCTATCATGATGGTTCATGAAGTGATTCATTCCATGGAAGTAGGAAAAAGAGAAGGTATACTTCTTAAGCTGGACCTTTCTAAACCCTATGATTGAGTGGACTACACTTTCCTTGGTTTGGTGCTTTAGGATTTTGGCTTTGATTAGAAAGTTTGCAAGCTTATATCTCATCATATTTCTACTTCTGTTGTAATCTTGGGAAATGGGGCTCCCTTAGATTTTTTCAAACCTTCAAGAGGGTTAAGATAGGGGGACCCTCTCTCTCCTATTTTATTCATTATCATGGTTGAATGTATTAGAAAGTTGATTGAGAAGAACAAACAAGAAGGGATACTTAGATGGATCAAACCATCTTCGAGGAGTGCTTCTTTTTCTCATCAGTAGTTTGTGGATGATACTATTATATGGGAGGGGAGGCATTTATTAAGGATGCAAAAGTGATGAAGGATATTCTGGATATGTATATCAAAGTATCAAGACAACTTATTAATTGGGAGAAAAGCTCTATTTTCTTCATTAATACTCCATAGGACAGACAAAGGAAAGTTTCGAGGATTCTTGGGTGTGGAGTGGGGAAGCTCCCTTCTAGTTATCTTGGTCTCCCTATGGGTACTAAGATTCTTGATTCTTTCTAGAATGGTATTCTTGATAGGTTCAATAAGAAGCTGATGGGGTGGAAAGGGACTTCTCTTAGTCAAGCAAGTAAATTTCTTTTGGTTAAATCCACTCTTCAAAATCTCCCAATGTATGCTCTAAATCTATTTGGTATACTGGTTAAATTTGTTGACAAAATGGAAAAGATCCAGAGATATTTTCTTTAGACTAGCCTTGATGGTTGAAAAAGATAACCCCTTGTGGCTTGGGATAATGTCTATCTTTCTAAGAGCTATGGGGCCTTGGGAATTATGAAATTTAAGCATCTTAATAAGGCTCTTCTAGCAAAATAGATTTGGTGCATCTTTAATTGTATAGGGGGATGGAGAGATATTTTTGTTAATAAGTATGTAAGAATACGTACTATTTAGTTCTTGCTCAATAATGAAGACATCCCGAATGGGTCTATCATTTGGAATGGTATCCTTAAGGCAAGGGACCTGGCCAAAGCTAAGATTAAGTGGAAAGTGGGTAATAGTGATGACATTCTCTTCTGACATAATAATTGGTTGATTCAAGGCCCCCTTATAAATAATCCTATGTTTGAAACTAGTCAAATATTTGCATTAGGTAATTTGGTTTGAAAGTTAGTGAGTATAGAACAGACCAAGGTTGGAGAGACTTGTCTTTCATTTTAGATGACCTCCAACCGGTTATGATAATACTAAACTCTATGATTCTTAATAAAAAGAGGGATGAATTAATATAGGGAGACAACCCTAAAGGTTGTTACTCGGTTGCATCAGGATATAACTCTCTTTGGAGCTTGAATGGGAAGCCCCCTTGGGCTAAAGCCTGATTACTTGGTCTTACCCCAAAGATTAATATTTTTTTTTGGCTGGCTTTACAAGACAAAATTCTTACCCAAGATAATTTAAATAAAAGAGGACATTATATTCCTAATAGATGTATACTATGTAAAAATAAAATGGAATTAGCTAATCATATGTTTATCCATTGTCTTTATTTAAGAGAGGTTTGACATAGCTTAACTAAGAACCTGAGGGTAAGTTGGTGCAAGCCAAGTAATGTACTAGATTTCTTTTTTCAATGGAATAGTATGTTTAAAGACACAAATCTATAGGATTTAAGTACTTGGTCTTTGCATCATTTCTAGTAGGGAGTTTGGAAGGAAAGAAATAATAGAATCTTCAGAGGTAGAGAAGAACTTGCTTTTGTTCTGACAAAAAAGATATATAGAAACATAAAGGAAAATTACCAAATTAGAAAGGGGGGAGACATTGAGAATGATGGTAGTAAGAAAGAAAGATAAGGAAAAGAGGACTAAAAGATACGAGGTGAAATTGTTGCTCCCTCTTGAGGGATGACATAAAGAAAATTTTGATGGTGTAGCTAAAGGAAACCCTTGACCTTTGGGTTGTGGAGGTATCATTAGAAATAGCTATGGTGGAGGGGTGGTAGCTTTTTCCCACCCTTTGGGTTATTAGACAAACCATTATGCAAAAGCCAATCCTACATGCCACAAGGTGAAATTAGCTTTAGACATGGGAGTTAAAAAATTATGGTTGGAGGGGGATTCAAATAACATCATAAGGTGTATTAAAGGGGTCACCCAACCATCATGGTCCATAGCTAATATCATTGAAGAGACCTTCTCCTTTCTAGGAAATTTTGGAAGTGTCCATGTTACCCATGAATATAGGGAGACAAATTCCATGATAGACTAGTTTTCCAATGAAGTAGTTAGGCAAGATAAGGTGATGATTTGGAATTTAGGTAGGAATATCCTAGAAGAAGTGAGAAGTCTAATTGAGCTAGAAAAAATCCAGGGAGGTATAGTGGATATCTAATTATAATAATGGTTATTAATGAGATTTTGGGTTTGAGTATTTGTAATTATGGCATTTATGGAAAATGTGGTCAGATGAGGTTATTAGTGTCAAATCAACACATTTGTTAGGGGAATTTTTTCTCTTCCTTTACCATTTTTTGGGTAAAGAAAGACATGATGATGACTATCAGAGAAGCGGCCATTAGGGTTTTTAGAGATTGGAAAAGGGATATCAAAGGTAAAATTTTATGAGAATAGTTAGTGTTGAAAATATAGAAATGGTGGGGGAAAGAAGTAGAAAGGAACCTATTGGTGAAGCAAATAAATGGAAAAAAAGGACTAAAGCCTGGGAAAAGTTAGAGAAGAGTGGTATAGCCAACTATATTGCTAAACCTAATGGTTTCAACCCTACGATCACTAATAGTATGGTTAATTCATGGAAGGACAAGAGGGTTAAAGTGGATGGGGTTTCATTTCGTGTCACTAAGGAAGTCATTTCCCTTGTACTAAAATTCTAATAGAGGGGTTGAAGTTTTATAGAGATAAGAAGGTGTCAACGAATGCTATGAAGGATTTTGCAAAGAATTCTAAGGAGAGAAATGAACTAGTAAAGTGTGAAACTTACTACTAAATGGATTCAATCAAGAAGCTACGGAGGTATGTTTTATAGGCTATTATAGACTATATTTCTTTAGACACTAGATTTGATAGAGTAAGAACACACCATTTTGTTTTACTCAATCACTTTCGCTATGGTGTCAAGATTTCGTTTCCTTTTTTATTTATATACTTCAATGTGTAAGGGTATTTCTAGGCATAAGAAGAAACCATCTACAAATATGACCCTTCATTAGGGGTTATTGCTTCTAATTTATGAGCATTTCAAGGCTCAGACCATAAGCAAGATGCCCCTGTAGGAAATGGATGCATCTATGGATACAAGAAGTTCTAGCTTCTCATCTGATATGGAGGATGTCCAAAGTATTAGTTTAGAAGGTGAAGAAAACATTTTTCCTAGAAAGAAGACCAAGAATTTAGAGAAGAAATCACCTTCATCAATTAAAACCCCAAGAGGGAAGAGCCCTAGAGGACATGGGTCTAAAGCTTTAGGCCAAGGAGATGAAGAGTACAATGAGGAAGGGGAGGATATGGAAATTGATGAAAAGGATGGTGAGGAGGTAGAAACTAAGAAAGAGGAGCTAGTGTATAAAAAAATGAGGAGTTCTAAAGAGACAAATGTAGAGGGGATTTTGGATTCTGGGCTTGAGATCTCTGCCATTCCTCTTCCCCCTATTCATCCTTAGGAATAGGACAAGGAGAAGAAATATGGTGAGGGAGGAGAGGTGCTAATTAAGGATAAACACATGGCCTGGAGAAATTTTATTGTAAGCACTTCCAAAATGGGTATTGTAAAAGAGGCTATGAACCCCCAAATTCTAGAAGAAAAAAGAGGGTCAAGTCTCGTTTGAGGATCTCATTATTCCAAAAATGGTGGTTATTACAGATAATGCAGGGGAAACTAGCATAAATTTTCTTAATAATGCTAGAAATAGTATGATTGACAATTTCAGGTCAATCAAATGGCTTTACCATGAATTGGAGGAGTTCAAAGAAAAAATAGGCTAGTTGGAAAATAAAAGGAAGATGCTAGATTGTGGAAATTTGAATGATCATGGGGATTGACTCAGTTTGGCTAAGAAGAGAATCTTGAATTTGGAAAACTACACTCATAATCTTGCAAATCAAATGATATCCATTCTGACTTCTATCAATGATAATATCTTGTCCCTTACTAGAATTCTAAAAGCCAAATGTCTTCTAGAAGAAAACAAGGAAAAGGACAGAGAAAGAACTAGAATGGAAGAGGATGTGATGACTGACATTACCTTCAGCAGCATGGATCAAGATGGTTAGAAGAAGTAGGAGCAGATAGCTAAGGAGATTAATAAAGCCTACGAAGCAGTGGAAACAATGCAAGAGCTCGAGAGAAAGAAAAAGGATTAACTTTGGTTTTTCTTTTCCTATCTTTTAGACTGTTAGATTGCTATAGGTTTTTGGTTAGTTGGCCTTTTTTCTATCTATTATACTAGCCATTTGGTTGGCTTGCATTCTTTTGTTGGGCTTTAATTGCTTATTATCAGCCTTTTGATATGTTTTAACTTTTAGGTTTCAAGATCCCTATAAAACTTGTTTATCTTATCAAAAACATTGTCATAATATATGATGTCATTATTTAACATTGGGGAAAAGAATTAAAATTCCAATATTAAATGTGGAGTCAAGGGATTAGGTAGCACATGGTTTATGTAATACCACTTGGTGGTTTTGTGGGACTTGCTACTATATAAGGCACCATAAGGGTAGTCTTTGTGTGAGAATATAGAAGGGAAAAAGGAAAGAGTCGAGTGGGACAAGGCTTGATAGGTTAGCCAAGGAAGCATTTGTGAAGGTTTGAACAATGGCATGAGATGTGTGGATTAATGCTTGTTCACATGGATTTCTTGGTTGTGGTTATGGTTTTGAAGGCTTCCATGGTTGTATTGCAATGGTGTTTTTGCTAAATAATACATGGTGATGGATGCTTTTGGAGGCTGGGTTCTTTTCCCTTAGTGATTGTTTCCCAGGGTATATCTTGTGTCACAATTTTTATAGGTATGTTGTCTATTGTCTTGCATTTGGATTTCAATTGCATATTTATTTCAGATCTATTATAAGTTATGTGGAAATAGTTATATTCTTTCTTGCAAGTTTCCTTACACAAGATAGGAAAATAGAAGTACTCACTTGATGAGCTTGAACAACAGATTCTCATGAGCTTATGCAGGCAATTAAGTCTAGATGGGAGCATGGAAAGAAAACTATTAAGGACATATTTGAGTGGACCTTGATGCAACTCATGCCTAATCTTAGTAAAAAGGAGGTCAATGAATCCTTGAAAAAGAATGTGGATAAGTTCACTCTCAAAATAAACACATGCTTGATATCAATAAAAGACATTGAATATGTAGTAAAGGCAATCACAACTACATGGAATTTTTTTAATAAAATGCATCAACCTAGTAACTTTATTGTACATGTTGATGACAAAGATGATGATAAAGATGAGGAAGAGGATGTAGAAATAAAAGATTATGTGATTGATGATGTCAATCTAGATGATGAGGAGGAAAAACAGGAAGCTATTGGAGGAAGTCTTCTAGAGATACAAGGTATTAAGGAGACTAATGCAAAGAAAATTTTATCAGTAGTCATGGCCTCATTTCCTCACTCTCCAAGCACAACCTTAGTGCAATACATCTGATAGATAGCTTCTACAAAGATGGTTGTGGTTTCAAATTCTATACCAAGCACCCAACTAAGATCTAAATTTGTTCAACTAAATTTAACAATGATAGAAGTGCTTGGCACTTCATCTATCGAGAAACAAGGTCCTCCATCATCAAGCTTGACTGAGAAGCAACAAGGTATTCATGTTGTTAGTGTTGTTTCAACATTTTTTGCTCGTCCATCATTTTCCATAGTTACTTTTGTTCCAAGTATATCTATAGCTAGTACAATAATAGTTGAGAACCAGTTTGAACCTAGTACTCAAGTCCTAGACAAGGGAAAACAAATTATTTCAACCATTCCGAAGGAAAAGGGAAAAGAAGTAGAAACAATTGATTTAGATGAGGATATAATTATTTTGAATTGGGATATCTCTACCCTCACTCCTAATCAAATGGACACCGTGGGAGAATTACTAAAGAATAGAGCTAAGAAACAAAAGCTTAGAGAAGAAAAGAAGAAATAAAATCAAAATTTTGAAGACATAAAGAGCATTTTTTTGATACTTTGAGTATTGAGGTTGATGGAACACAATCTATTTTGGATCAATTAGCAAATATTATCCACAAATTCAATGAAGACTAAATGGACATGAGAAGCTACTTTAGAGATTAGAAAGGAAGTTTGAGAATAGAATCTTAGAATAAGTTGCACAAAGAATTGCAATAGACCAAGTAGAGTTAGCTACTATTTTGGGTACACTAGAAACATCTATTAACAATGTTATATCATTATTTATTAAGTTAAGTGACACATCTATCTTTACCAAGGATATCAAGGAGAAATTGTTTGAGATAGATGAAGATATGAACGCAAGTATACACTAGCTATCACTTGACACAAGTCATAGTTTTGTACATTGTTCAAATACAAGATATTTGACAAATCTATAGGAAAAATTATTAAAGGAAGAAGCTAGGATCTGGACCACACTTGCAGAAATTCAAGGTCTAATTCTTCCAAACATGGATGCATTGTAGAAACATATTGTACATGAAAAGATACTCATCCATGATAACAACTTCTCAATAGTTGATCACATGATGGAATTATCAACATAAGTTCAAATTGCATTGCATGCAAGGAAGGTACTAGAAGAAATTGGGACAAGACAATGGTACTTATTTTGAAGGTACTTTCTAAATTTGTCATAGTTTGGTATTAAGATAAAGTTATTATACACCTTTGGCATTTATGTCAAAAACAGGGAGTAGTATATATAGTATAAGGAGAACTATACTATGTATGTATATAAGGGAGATATATGTATGGGGAAGTAGTAAAGTGTAGTATGAATAAGTGAAAGATAATTTTACAAAAGAAAATTTGAAAAGTCAGAAAAGTAAAGTATGTTACCCAACCACACAAAATGCAAGTCAAAACCAAGGTGAAGATATAGAATGATGACTAAGGATGTTTTAAATCATCATTTTTTTTTTGATAAGTGTTTTTTTCACTAATTCCAAAGGGGGAGATTATTGAGATTAAGGTCAATTTCTCTATCAGTGACTCAACACTTACTCAAGCTTGTTACATTGCTACCAAAATCTATAGTTTCTACTAAGCTTATCATTAAATTTGCAATGTTAACCAAGTGATTCAATTATTCCTGTGATAACTAGTTCATTTGTAGCATTTATTGAGCTTTAGAGAAAAAATTTAGTGCAAACTGAGCACAGTAGAGGCTACTGAGATAGTCAGTGGAAGTGAAGAAGATCTTAGTGTTAACTGAGCTCTACAGTGTTAACCAAGTCCAACAGTGTCTATCGAGCTCTTAGAGTTAACAAAGTGGATCTAGTGTTGAACGTGTCATGTACTTTCAACCTAGTGATCTAGTTACTACCAAGTTTCTCAAAGTTCACTAAGTCACACAATGCTAATTAAGTTCAAGATAATTGGACGTGATTAGTATGGACTGAGCTTAAAGTTTAATTGAGTGCCAAAGTGGTGCATGAGCACCTCCAACATTTAGTTTAGAGTCAGAGATAAAGAAGATCTCAAAGTCATCCAAAGAAAATTGAGGGATGGAATACATAAATAGGGTTTTCAAATCAATTGGGAAGTACTAAATCCTATAATGGCTTTTGATTCTACAAATCCTAGAATTGGTTAAAATTCTTGAATGGATAAAATTTTTCTTTGTAAAGGGGACCAATAGAGTTCTTGGGTTAAATTGAAATATTTGGAGTTTACGAGAGTTTAATAATGATAAGAAATATAAATTAGTGGGTTTAGAGGAATTTAATAAATTGAGTTTAGAGTCTTTGGTTTAGATTTCAATGAATTATAAGTTGGAATCTTGAATTTTCAAAATCCAATGATCATTTAGCATTTAGAGGGAAATTGGGGGTTTGTCATGTTTTGAGGCTTAACATTTAACTCAAATATGGAAGCTGGTTGAATCAATTTCTTAAGTAGTTATAGGGAGTCTTTAATATGAGAGAAGAAGTCTCTATTACAACAGAGAGTAAGAATCAGGTTGTGTACTGGTAAACAAGAAAAAAAAATACAAAAACCACTTTATTTTCTACAATCAAATCCACTTTGGATCTCCACATGCTTTGACAGAGTTACCTTATCATTGGATGTCTTTTTCTGTTGAGTTTTATATTGAAATAAGTCCATTGTCGCACTAGTTATAATTCAACCTGCCACTCTTTATTAAAACTTACTCTTCCTGTAACACTTTAGGAATGATGAGGGTCATTCCATTAATGTAAAGGCCTAACATTCATTAGATGACATTTTTTAACATGTATTATAAATTTATAACTATGCATATGCAGAAATGGTGAGATAAAGTGATAACAGTTGGGAAAGTTGGAAGAGTTATTAGAGTCGGGCATTAAGGTGTAGTAGTGGATGATCAACCAAAATGTGGAGTGGATTTTATGTTGGGAAACATATATCATGTTGAATGGAAGGTGATTCGGTCACCAATTGGGTATAGGGTTGTGTGGAGATTGAGTTTTGAGGAAGCCGTAGATAGTAAGGGCTTGAGGGCACAAATTGGGGATTTTGGTGTTGCAAAACCTTTAGAGAAAATCCCTTTTTGATTTGAGAAATTTTATAGATAAGAAAAAACTACCCATGAGTTGGGAGTGCCAGGAGGTTTCAAACTTTTACTTCCTTTGTTAATTGAGCAATTTTGTGCATTAAAATAAGGTAGTTGTTCGGTTTAGCAATGTTTGTCCAAAGTAGTCAGATAAATTTTTTTGATATGTTATAGATCTCTATAAAGGGTGTTTGTAAATGACAATGTATGATCAAGTATTTTGAGAAAATCCAAGGTTATTTTCACTCCAAGTCTACTGCAGGGCTTTTAGACAACCTTTTAGGCCTTTTGGGTCAATTTGTGAGAGTTTCTAGAACTGGAAGTGGAAATTGAAGTCAAAGCCCTAGAATCCCTTGAATCGAAGTAATTGGAAGTTTGTAAGATCACAATCATCAATTAGGAGTATTGTAGGAGGCTTTTGCAAGTCAAGTTCCTAAAGCATTCGAGTTTTTTGGATAGGTCAAGTGCCTAAACCTTTGGAACTTGTAAACTCTTATTGTGTTTTGAATAGCTCCCACTCCTTTACTGCATCAAGTGGTATCAGAGTGGGAAAGGTCTTATGGAAATGTAATTGGTCTTGTGAAGTTGCTACTTGAATCCTTTAGTAAACCCTTGTAGTTGAACTATCTTGGGGGGAGTATTCCTATAGTAGATTGTTGTACCATGTTGATCAAGCAACCATGTCTAAGGGAGAAGAAGATATTTTTACAAGGTTGACTAATATGGAGTTGGAAAAGATGTTGAAAGAACAAGTGGCAGATAGAAAAAAGTTAAGGGCATCATTAGACCAAAGGGACAAAGAGAATACTGAAAATGATAGATTGATAAAATCCATGATGGAGAGGTTGTCAACGCTAGAGAAGAAGGATAAAAACATCATATTGGATGATGAAATCAAAGATTAAGAAGAACTTGAAGAAGAAGTGGACCCTAAGGAAGTAAAGATGGCTAAGTTAGCAAAAGCCATAAGGAATGGAGATGTAAGTGTAAGTACAGACTTGCCTATGTATGGAAGGAAGATGGATGATGAAGAACTAATATATTGGTTTGATGGAATTGAAAATTGATTTGAGTGTGAAGGGATACAAGAGAAGGACGAAGTGAAGATAGCAAAGTCCAGGTTGAAGGGACATGCTTTTTTGTGGTGGGATTGTATCCAGGTAGATAGATGGAAGAATGGTAGACCCAAGATCACATCTTGGTATACTATGGTGGACAAAATGAAGGAAAATTTTTTGCCAAAGGATTATAGAGTACAGTTGTACAAGAAGATAGGCAATTTTAAGCAAAAGGAGTTGGATGTACAAAAGTACACTAAGGAATTCCACAAGTTTGATATTAGAGTGAACTATGAGGAATTGATGGAATAAAATATTTCAAGGTATATGGGGGACTTAGGTTCAATATCCAGGATGAACTTAGTCTTTCTACCCCAAGGTTGGTTGATGAATGTTATCAATTAGCCTTGAAGGTTGAAGAGAAGATAAAAAAGAGACAAGAACAAAAATAGCAATAGAAGTGGATCTTCCATGAGAGGAAGAGGGGGAAGAAGTACTATTGATTCCCAGAATCAGAATGACAAGGACAAAGACAAAACATTTTTTAAATCAAGAGGAGGTTATAGTGGTGGAAGAAGTGGAGGTAGAGGAGCATTCACAGGAAGATGCTTCAATTGCAATAATTTAGGCTATCAGACCTTTTGATGTCCTAAATGGAATTAAGACAAAGGGAGAGATAGAAGAGCGAACTTGGTTGATGAAGAAATAGGAAAAGATGACTAGAAAGAACCCATTGAAATTCATCCAGAAGAAGGTGAATGTTTGTTTGTAGGAAGGGGACAGCCAGTGCAAAGAACCAACATTTTCAAAATCAAATGTCTAATCCAAGGTAATATTTGTAGCTTACTTGTTGATTCAGGTGCTTCACACAATCTGGTTTCAAAGGAAGTCATTAGTAAGTTACATTTGCAAAATTTTCCACATCCCAATCCATATTATGTAACTTGGATAAGTAACGATAACAAAATACTTATGGATGAGCAAGTTATCTTGAATTTTTAAATTGGGAAATATATTGAGAGTATTTTTTGTAATGTAATGGAAATGAGCTGTCAACATGTTATCTTGGGTAGACCTTGGCAGTGGTCTAGGAGGACTATACATGATAGTTTCACCAATATCTATTTAGTGCACAAAGGAAGGATCACTTACAAACTAAAGCCACTTTCTCAAGGTGGGATGCAACATGTAGTTATGTGTTTTGGAAAAGATGTCATGGTGCAAGGATAGAATAACCAAGTTGATACTGGTTAGAAACAAGATAACATGTTGAGAATTAAGGCAGGTTAGGATAGTGGACTGCTTGACCCACTATTTGTGAAGATTGGGATAGTCAAGTGTTCTTTGGGACGATAGTCAGGTAAAGGAGAAAGATAAACAACACAGAGACAAAAGAGGACATTTTAGTAGTCTAGAGTGCAATAGTAGCACTTTCATGAATCAAGATAGTCAAATGCAACTATGTTTTTATCTAATCCTTTGTGCATGAATGTAGGGAGTTTGGGACAATAGCATGCTACTTTTTGGGAGCACTTCATCCCTAAATATCAGACTTCTACAAGAAAATGTAGTATGTACAAACCCAATAACTCTTTGGGCAAGAGTTCTTTTCATAGTAGGGAGTATGGTGTAGGAGCACCTCAAACATTTAGTTCAGAGTCAGATGTAAAGAAGACCTCAAAGTCATCCAAAGGAAATTAAGGGATGAATTACATAAATAGGGTTTTCAAATTAATTGGGAAGTACTGAATCCTATGATGGCTTTTGCTTCTACAAATCCTAGAATTGGTTAAAAGTCATAAATGGATCAATTTTTTCTTTGTAAAGGGGACCAATAGAGTCCTTGGGTTAAATTGAGATATTTGGAATTTAGGAGAGTTTAATAATGATAAGAAATCTAAATTAGTGGGTTTAGTGGAATTTAATAAATTCAGTTTATAGTCTTTGGTTTAGATTTCAATGTATTGCAAGTTGGAATTTTCAATTTTCAAAATCCAATGGTCAGTTAGCATTTAGAGGGAAATTGGGGGTCTATCATGTTTTGAGTCTTAACATTCAACTCAAAAATTGAAGTTGGTTGAATTAGTTTCTTAAGTAGTTATAGGGAGTCTTTTATATGAGAGAAGAAGATTATGTTATAGTTATGTACTGGTAAACAAGAACAACAAATACAAAATTTTTTCTATTTTCTATAGTTGACACCAATTTGGATCTCAATTTGATTGGATCTCCACATGCTTTGACAGAGTTAACACATCATTGGATGTGTTTTGCTATTGATTTTCATATTGAAATAAGTCCACTGTTGCACTAGTTATAATTCAACATGTCCCTCTTTATTAAAAATTACTATTGCCATAACACTTTAGGAAGGATGAGGGTCATTGCATGAATCTAAAGGACTAACATTAAGGGGATGACATTGTTTAACATGTATTGTAAATTGTTACCTATGCATATGCAGAAATGGTGATAAAAACTAATCATAGTAAGGAAAATGGGAAGAGTTATTGGAGTTAGGCACCAAGGTGTAGCAGTGGATGACCTACCTAAATGTGGAGTGGATTTTATGTTGGAAAAAATATAACATGTTGAATGGAAGGTGATTCAATCACCAATTGGGTGTAGGGTTGTGTGGAGATTGGGTTTGAGAAAGCCCTAGATAGCAAGGGCTTGAGGGCACAATTTGGGGATTTTGGTGTTGCAAAACCTTTAGAGAAAATCCATTTTTAATTTGAGCAATTAGAGGGATAAGAAACCACTGTCCAAGAGTTGGGAGTGCCAAGAGATTTGAAACTCGTACTTCCTTTGTTAATTTAAGAAATTTTGTGCATTAAAATAGGGTACTTGTTAGGTTAGTAGTGTTTGTCCAAAGTAGTCATATAATTTTTTTTGATATGTTATGGAACTCTATATAGGATGTTGTTAAATGAAAATGTCTAATCAAGTATTTTGAGAAAATCCAAGGTTATTTCACTCTAAGTTTGTTGTAGGGCTTTTAGACAACCTTTTAGGCCTTTTTCGTCAATTTGTGAGAGTTTCTTGAACTGGAAACTAGAAACTGAAGTCAAAGCCATATAATCCCTTGAATCTAAGTGATTGGAAGTTTGTAAGATCACAATAATTAATTAGGAGTATTATAGAAGGATTTAGAAAGTCAAGTTCCTAAATCTTTTGAGGTTTTTGGATAGGCCAAGTGCCTAAACCTTTGAAACTTGTAAACTCTTATTGTGTTTTGAATAGCTCCAACTCTTTCATTGTAGCACAAAAATTTTCAAGAATTGACAGTGTTTTTCATGTATCAGAACATCACAGAGATTATCTTAAGAAGCTAAGTTACAAAAATGTTGCCATGATTCTAGTTTCCCATATATTTTTGCAAACTTCTAGGGTTTGAGTCAAGTCAATTGTCAAAATCTTGAGTCTGAGTCTAGATTGCATATAGGATGACCTTTCTTCTCATCTTTCCTTTGAGATAACCTAATGTGCAAAATCATGTGAGCAATGCATCACTCTAAAGCTAGATGATTATGGTTTGGAGGTTTTGTTATACATTATCCTAGTGAGAGGAAGGTATTAATATTCTTCTAATTCATATTTTTCTTATTCCTAATGATGTTGAAGGAAAAGATTCATGTTGAGAAGCAATTCTTCGTGAAAGAATCCCACAAATCTTTGAGAAACCCTAATTTTATGATCAAGTGTTCCATTAAAGGCATTGATGTAGGTAGAATGAAGAAATCATGATCATATATAGAGAAAATACAATAAGAAAACATCAAAGACCAAGATTGAAGACAATATGCCTATCATGAGAATGAACTACAAGGAATTAGTTGAATTTGCATATAGGAGAAGCAAATAAATTATCAGAAATGGTGAAAGAACGATGTCAAAGGTGGCAAAGACAAAAGTTGAAATTGAATCAATGAATTAAAACACATCTAATCATCCATGTATCCTATTGGCCTATTCAAATGATTACCTATTAGATCAGGTTTTGTTTAAATATTAAACAAAAAGAGAATACATTCAACTACCAAATCTTACAAGATCAACATCTGTCACTTTCTTACTTTTCAAAGTTACATAAAGTTTAGACTATGTGGGTTAGCATCAACATGACATGTTTACATGAAGGGGCCCATTATATTCCATGAAGTGCCATAGAGAAAACAGGTTCAACATCATTTTTTCTAAGATAAAAGTTAATGTCATCTATCGACCACATTGTACCTAGCTAGAAAGAGGTACCCGCAACATGAAACAAAGAGACTTAATATCCATTTATTATCACTATTAGACCATGGAAGATCCACAACGTACACTTTCTCACTTTTCAAAGATGCTTGAGGTTTATACAATGAGGGGAAGTGATAGCAAGAGACATGGAATTTTGGACCGACGATAGGATATATAATGACAATAGTAAAGGTTTAGAATGACTTAATCATGACCATTAATTAAAGATTGACGAATAGAATTTGAAAAGGTAGTAACTATTGGAATGTGAATTATATGGATTTGGTGGTAAATAATAGAATATGGAGGAAGTGAAGAGTTTAACAAGGTTTTCTAAAGCCACATAAAGATGAAAGGTTGCTAGGCTATGTCATCTTGGGGATTAGATATTTTTCATGTCTTGTTCATATTTTCTTAGTATTGAATAATTTTTGGGTTTTTGAGTGATTCAAATGCTATTTTAATGTAACTAATGAATCTGTAACTAGCTACAAACCCTTGGGGGGCCTATAAATCTAATTTCTTCTAATAACCAAGGATCAACAATTCTATCTAACTTTTCCCCTTGCATTTATATATGTTGAGTGAGAATGAAAGAGTTCAATGCAATGAAGAATTTGTATGATGTCTATAGCTAGTTGATGTGATGTTCTAATTCCATTTTGGATTAGCATACTTTGGTTTCTTTCATTGTCTCTTTCAGCCAAGCTAACCTTGAATTTTCAGAATAGTTTGTATGGGATAGTAGGATAGATGTATTTGAAGCTAGTGATTTCTTACTAGATTCCATTTTAGTGGAGAGCTATCAATTAAGGCAGATTCCATTTCATCTTTGATTTGTATCTCTTCTTTATCTCGAGATTGCATTTCAATAGATGTAATCTACACTCAGAAGTAGGAGTAGATGTTAGAAGAACTTTAACGTAGCTTTTGATATCCATTCCACTGGGTATTATAAGTTGCCCATATCTATTTATTCCTGGGGTGTTTGCAGTTTTGAACATCCTAGTTTATCCTCTTCTACTCTTAAGTCAAGAGCATACCCCATACCCTAATGATCTATTAAAAAGACAATTCATTGCATATATTGCATATAAGGGAGTTGTACCGTACAATTTAGAGGGAAATGATATAACACATACACTGAACCATTTGCTGGTAGCATCCTTTTGTTTCCTCACATTTTGGGCATCTAGAGTTAAGGTAAAGGCATGTTAGCAAGAGGGACAAACTGTTAACCAACAATTTTTAGTGACTCTAATGGGGATTGGAATCTAAGAATAGCATTTAGTTTCTCATTCTCAAAAATCTAAAGGTGTCTTCCCTATTGGTGTTTTGAAATGCTATAGGTTTGAAATTATCCCAATGAGAACAAGATACATCTAGGGGCAGCTACTTCCCATCCTTGACATACCCTTTCAATACTAGGCCAACTATAAGGCTAGACCCTTCTTCTACTTCAAGCTCTACAAAACCTAGGTGGGTGGACCTCAAATTCAATCTATATGGTACTAGTGCTAAACATATTCTTGAATCTATTACAATAGATTTAGCCCTTATCTCTCCTAATGACTCATGCAATAACATAGATCTGCGGTAGCTAAATGCAAGACAATGCAATTCATAAGTGTAGTGAGGGTTAGAATTTTAATAACTTTCAACATAAAAGGGAAAAGATGATTTAATATATTGATTTCAGAAAAGCCCCAAATGTGCAATAGTAAACACATGTAATCTCCTGGCTGATAAGTCCCTTATCCATTGGCCATTAACTAAGTTATTACATACACCTAGATAACCAAATATACTCATAAACTTAGATATCTGATCCATCTATTCATCTTGCAAATAGACATCAATGTTCAAAAAGACCTCATACTTATTGTAATATCCTCCTCAAATAACCAACAACCTTGTCAGATGTATTAAGCATTTACTTGGCTCTTTGTTTCAACAACAAAACACATAAGACATACAACTTTAAGGGGTTGCAAAAGGGGTTAAGTGCTTTTTCCTTAAACCAAAAAACATTGCAAATTATAGAGGGAGGAGATGAGAATTAAAATGAAACTAATAAAAATGATGCTCTATATTAATCTCCTTGAAACCAATACATCAACTATATGACAAAACCCAAAATATACACAACAAATGACTGTATAATCTAATCGATTCTAAGAACACATCAAAATTGGAACCCTGGTTTCACAAATCTAAGAACACTCAAGATTGGAATACACATGGTATCATAGCAATGAGTCAATTTTTCTTAAAAACTAGAACCACTACAAAGAATGAGAAATAGAGTGATATAGAGGAGAGTGAATTCCTAGATCTATTGTGCATCTAACATGTGTCCACTTGGAAAACATCTTCTAATAATGAAAATAATCTCCCTAATCTCTCTTTGCAATTGGCAAATCAAATCTTGAATTAGTTTGGTTTCCTAACTAAAAACTAGAACCAAATTATACCAGAATGGCATAATATCCTCAAAATTAATCCAATAGACCTTTTACTATGTGTTTTTACCAAGCCTATAACTGCATTTTCAATTTTTTCCCATTTCACTGAGAAGGCCTAAATTTTACATTTTTGCCTATAATTTGAACAAGTGAAGACCTTCTCAATCTAATTTCATATCTAGATTCCTCATCTCGAGACCTTTCCAATGGTATATGACACTTGATATTTCAAATAAAAACAACACCTTTGGTGGCCATTTGAAAACTGGGCTCCTTCTATGGCCTTACATAATATTTTACAAAATTTGACCTTTTTATAAAGTTTTAAACTATAGAATAATTCAAACTTTATTTAAAATGAGACCTTACATGTTCAGAAGAAGAAATATTAATTTTTTTTGAACCTTTTGAAAATTCCCTCCATTTTTCCTTCGTGTCAAACCTTGTTGACTGCCCTCACCATGTGTCATCATTTGGTTGGTTAGATTTCTGCCACATCATCAGTCCACCTCACTACCAGTTGGCTCGTCTCCATGTCGCTATGTTAATAGTCGAGCAACTTTTCTTTTGTGACATGGTGACTACCATTAGATCTGCCATGTAGTGCAATCTAGTGCATTCTAAAATCTGGACTGCCATGTCAGTGTCACCTTAGGGCACGATCATTGTGCCACATCATCACCAGCTTAGTAGGTCGCTATGTCACTATGCATATCAATCAAGCAACAACCCTTAGTGAGATAGTGACTATCATGAGATCCTCCATGTGTTTTCATTTGGGCATGGGTTTCCATGTCATCGTGGCAACATATTGTGTCAAAATTTTCTCATTTGTATAGTCCAACTATCATCCACATGTCCAACTATCTTCATCATTCAGCCAAGTGGGGTCCTTGCGTAGGAGGCTTTCCTTTTAAAAGGCACCATCTTTTAGACATATAATCATATGAGTGGAGAAGTACTTAAACAAGCTAAAAGTCCACTATGGGAGCAATGTGGGATAAAGGTTTAAAAGAACCTCCGCTTCTCTTAGTGAATTTTCAAATGCCTCCTTGGACTTGTGTTACCTGTGCCCTCCTCTTGGCACTTGATGGTGCTTCTCTTCCTTATTCCATGCATGAATTCTCTCCTTACTTCCATGGAGATGGGGCTTATTCCTCTATTAATGGTACATCCTTGCCCTTTTTCATACATTGAGGCTTCTTTATGTGTGTCATTCTTTGCCTCCTTCCATGGGTGCTCCCTTGACATTGGTGGGTTCTTTTTTGGCATTAACTATTCCTAATAGCCCTCTTTTGGTTTGCTACCTATGTAGGTTCTCCTTCATGAGAAAGGAAACCAAACATCCATTCAAACTTGAAATATTCAAGACCCTTCTCATTGCACTTTTTGAGATCAACATCACTGCAAATGGAAGATCCATTAGAGCTTGCAACTAAATGATCATCTACTACAGAGATTAATAACAAAAAAAATATTTTCTTGAATAAATTAACTTTTTGGGCGAGAATTAATGGGGTGAGGCATCTACCTTTTCCATCTACTCTTCTCCTTTTACTTGCATGAGACTGCCTACTATATTATATTCTTGCTCTTTTCTACCATGTTTTCTTTCCTTCGTGATGAAATGGGATTCCTTGCATGGTATGAGCTTTCAAGCTAAGGTGACTCCTCTTCATTGTAGAAACTTCCTCTATTACCTTTTGTCTCACATGTTCCCCTTTGACTAACATGCATGTTCTATTCCTCTCATGCGGATGAGGGTGGAGCTCATAGATAACTCATCTACTGCATTGTATTGGTTCCTAACTTGCAAAATGCTCCATCATCAAGTGGATTCTTTTCTTAGCCTATGGCTCTTTGGATTTAGATAACTTCCTCTAAGTCAATGTTGTGATCCAAGCTTACATCTTGCATTATAGGAAGGCTTATGTTAGGTTTGATATTAAAATTGATTAATTTTCCTAGCCCTTGGCATAAACTTCAAAGATAACTTCTCCAAGTTTGATGATGTGGCTTTACTAAGCTATTGAAATGGGGAAACAATCAACCTCTCCAAGTGTATGCTCTTGGGCTTAATAGATGAAGATATCATAGCTACAACATTAACTATTGCCTTGTGTTAATGGATACGCTTTATGCTTTGAAATTTTTTACCTTGAGCAAATGCTCCCAAGTCTAAGAAGTATTCCCTTGCTTCTTCATTCAAGAATTCAATAGTAGTTTCCAAACATCTCAGAAGCTCGTCCTTATTATATGTCCATTCATTCTAATGCAATTAGTCGGGCCCCCAAAGTAGCTTTGACAAAAAAAAATTTCATTTTCAAACACCTAATCCTTCAAAATGGCCTACTAAACATTTGGCACTATTTGATACAAATTTGACCACAAGAAACAAACTTTGAAATGCACTTTATACCTATTTGTAACTTGTCAAGTTAGTGCTAGGAGGTCCTTTGATTGGCCTTGAAAACTAACCAAAACATCTAACCGAGCTCTGAAATCAATCATACTGATTCTCTATTCGGCATGCTTTTACCCTATCAAATGTTGTCTCATGAAAAATTCTCAGTCTAGAGATATTGAGGGCCAAAGTTTCCCTCTTAAAATCACCTAAACATAAACATGTCATAAGAGACTAAATTGTGTTCAGATTTGGCCTCAAAAACTAGGCAAACTGACACTTGGGAAAATGAAAACTTGGGCGTTGGTTCATTAGCATGAGGATAATATGAATTTGGGATTTTGGATTATGAACAATAATAGGACACAAATAGCGAATGGTCAAAGTGAGCTACTCTGAATTTGTAAACTAAAAGCATTGGCAAAAAACCATTTTTTGTAGACGGAATGGACCTAGAAAAGTGTGGAGACGGATTCATCAAGACTTAAAAATTGGCATACTTGAAGTATTTTTAGAGGAGAACATAGTGGTATAATCCATTTGAGCTCACTTATAATCGACTTAGAGTTATGACATCACGAACAAGGGTTCCAACAAATTTGCATTTACTGACACCGGTAAAAAGTAACAAATTGCATTTGGAATCACATTCGAAAACTAATCAAACAAATTCATCATAAGCTCAAAATTGAAGCATAATAAGTCTCTAACCTCTAAAATGCAAAGAAAAATAATTTTCTCAATTCAACCAACTGGGTCAAAATTATAACAAGTCAAATAGGGCTTCTTAGAATTCAAAACAAATTGCATTAGCATGACATCAATAAATGAAAAACTTTGAGGGATTCAAAACCTAGTCAAACAGATTCCAAGCAACTTGAAATCTGAAACATAGGCTCTTTGGTATGGACACTAAACATTCTCAAAGCTGTGAGTCATGAAACATTACTAGGTGTGAGATATGCAATTGCAAACAAGGCTTCATGTCACTATTTGATACTACATCAAAAATGTAGAATTGGACATTACTCAAAATAGGGCTTCACAAAATGGCTCGGAATGGAAATTTATCATCATGGAACACATAGACACACTAAATGTGAGGTGTTAGAAACACTAAACACTTTCAAGCTTCTTAATTACAACTAGGTACACATGCATTTATAGGGTTTAATTTCTCAATGGTACTCAAAATTAAGGCTTCAATTTTGAGTCCCAATAGTGGCTCTATCTAGGGATGCATGTCCCTTGTGGGCATGGCAAGGATTTTGATCTTTAGAAGAAGCAGACCACACACTTCACAACAAAAATTTCTCTTTTGAACAACTCTATTAAAAACAAAAACAACTTCTCCTACTATGTACAAACAATGACCCCGGGTCACTGAACTTCAACAATTTTTTTTACTGTTGTCGTAAATTTGATTTTCATTTGAATGTGCATGAGGTAAACTAGAAAAATTTCTTCTATTAGTTTCACCAATCAAATTAGCATCATGAATCAAGTCATTTGGTAAAACGCAATCTATACCTTCACTTTCATTATACATATAAAAACTAGCTTCACTTTCAACCACTTGCTCATTATGAAAGTACTGATCAGCATGCTCACAAATATTAGACTCAAGCTAAAACTCTTCTTCATTTAATGGATCATGCATACTATCGGTTTTGAATATGAAAGCTTCATATTCAACATGGGGAAAAAGGTCACACATACCTTGAAAATATGCATCCTTATGTATAGTCGGAGAGTATTTACATGAGCAATCAGATTTGTACTCACACATATTATCAATGTCATAATTTGAAATTAATCTAGAATATTCAAAAGGTCCTTTGAAATCAGAAAATGAATTAGTCATCTCATTAGAATGTTCAACATAAAACTTAGTACAAGGTAAAGAATAAGAGATTTTTTGTGAGTTATTGTCACCCTTCCAAATAGATGAACCCTCTCATGGTGACTTAGCTGTGAAACTAAAACTTGAAGTAGAGCCATTAGGTTGTGATTCCCTTTCTATACATTCAAAATTTGAAGGCAACGATCATACTCTGAAAGAAGGAAGGAATGAAGTTGACTTGGCTTTACAAAACAATAAGGTGAATGATCATCAACTAATAGATTCCATGGTAAAGGTGACATTTTCCTATTCTTAGGCTCATGGAGTAAGTTCAAATCACTATAATAATGAGTTCATTTTCTTAAAAGAGGTGTATGTCTTTGGCACAATAGAAGACCATCATAAGAATGACTTAAAACATGTAAAGGGAGATAATAAAGTATATAACTAGGCATGGTTGTTTAGACATAAATGGATGTATAGCCAAATAGTGCATGTAATCAAAGAAACATGTGGAGTTGCCATGTTGTTGCTGCTGCTACAAGTAGGGATCCTATGCAAAGATCAAAATCAGTTGTGGAGAAAGGGATCCTACTTCACATCAGTAAGTGATTCACTTGAGTATATTTTGCTATTGGTTTCATATGTTGATATTTATCTTACCTCTATAAATATGTTAGCTTAGGTGTGTGTTTAGTGTATTTGTCTTTCCTTACTTTCCTATTTTCTATGTGTTTGCTTTTCTTTTCTGTTAACTTCCCTGTTTCCCCAACACCCAAAAGCATAACATCTTCTTGTGTTATTTAAGACTTTGCAACCCAATGGACTAACACATTGATCTTTTCTATTTGGTATTTTCTATAATAAAGGAACCAAATACTTCATTTTTGTGTGTGTATTTTTGTTGAGATCTTTTCAAACTAGATATTGCTAGGTTCTTGCCTAGGCATTAACATGCCTAGTTCCCTAGTTAGACCCAGCTATTGCCATGATTTCAGTCTCCCATATATTTTTCAAATTTCTAAGGTTTGATTCAAGTCAATTATCAATATTTTGTTTCTGAGTCTAGATTTCTATAGGATGACCTTTCTTCTTATCATTCCTTTCAACTAACCTAGTGCAAGAAATCATGTGAGCAATGCATTAGTCCAAAGCTAGGTGATTAGAGTTTGGAGGGTTTGTCATGTGTAGAATCAATTATTTGTGAAAGAATTCCTACAAACCTTTGAGAAACCCTAATTTTATGATCAAGTGTTCCATAACAAGAATTGATGAAGGTAGAATGAAGAAATCATGATCATATATAGAGAAAATACAACCAAAAAAAATCAAAGACCAAGCTTAAAGAGAATAAACAGATCATGAGAATGAAGTGCAAGAAGAATCAGTTGAATTCACATATAGGAGTAGATAAATTATCAGAAATGGTGAAAGAACTAAGTCAAAGGTGGTGAAGACCAAAGTTGAAGTCAAATGAATGAATCAAAACATGTCGAATCGTCCACATTACCAAGTTGAAAAATCAATTAAATGACAGAATGTATGCTATTAACTAGTTGAAAGCCAAATGCTTACCTGTCAGATCAGGTTCCATTTAAATATCAACGTCCATCACTTTCCCACTTTTCACAGTTGCACAAAGTTTAGACAATGTAGGGAAGCAACACCATGATATGTGTATATGGAGGGGCTAGTTACAATCCATCAAGTGCCATGGAGAAAAGTTCAATGTAAGAGTTTCTAAGCAATAAGAAGTTAATGCTATCTATCTACCATGGTGTACCTAGCTAGAAAGAGGGACCTGCACCATGAAATAAAGAGACTTGACATCAATTTTGTTAGAGTAAATAATTAATTTGCTATTTATTTATTCTATTTACTTAAGATTACTTAGATAAATGCATTTTATTTATTAGTTGTAGTCTAGGAGTTTGTTATAAGTTGTTGACACTATGGGAGTTTGTTCTCGCCTAAGTCATACTTATCCTCTCACCTTGTTTGAGGACTTTCCACGTTATGTGGATGTATTCTTAGTTGTCACACTTATCTCCTAGCATCTTCTAGCTTGTTTTGGGAGATTTCTTGAGCTCTTTATATTCGAGCTCCCTTTTTGTATTTCATATCATAACACAATATCACTTCTTGCATATTGTAAATACATATTTTCTCATTTGCAATATCTTGTGGTCTCTCATGTCCATCTAGGGTTTTTCCCTAGCTCCACGCTCTTCTCTCCTTGGCTTCCATTTGATAAGTTTTTGCATGCAAGTGATCTTGGGCATCTTCAGAGTTGGATTTCATCAACTCTAACATGGTATCAGAGCCTTCCTACTGCTGCTTCATTGAAATATTTTTGAAGCTATTATTTGAAGTCACAAACCCTAGTCCATTTTTGTATTTTTCTTCAAATCGGGGGAACAACAAATTTTTGGAGCACTTTTAGCCCAAATGGATGCTACCATTAGATTCAAAAGGCCGTTTGTAGTTAGGATTCATATAAAAATTTTCATTTTTGGAGACAAAGCTTCGGGAGGCAAACAAAAAATTCTTGGAGGCCTTGCCGTAAAGACTGTACAGAATTTTGGCATTAAAAAAAATTTTAAAAATATTTCAGGGCCACGCCACCATGGTACCGCCTAGTGGCCACTGCAAGCCCATCCGTGTTCCACCCATACCCCACTACAATAGGCTCCGCCAACCAAGCTCCTCCTTGCCACCACTGAGTTGTGGCCACCACCCATCAGCAGGTCTCTACCAGCAATGACGCTGGTTCGCCACTCCTACAGTGCACCTCTGCCGAGTTTGTCTACTTGTTCGCTGCTCAGATAGAAGACCTCCACTCAACACCCAGCTGGAGCTACATGGACCTTGTTAGGATCTGAGGCGTGTTTTTCCTGCTATGTCTATGCCTGCAAACTCAGCCAGTGATGACATTTGTTGCAATCCACATTAGCACCATGTGAGGTGACAAGTGGCATGTGTGTGATGTGGCACCTTGCCACATGGCTGCTGCCACATCACCTGCCATGTCATCATTACCACATGGCATTTTTTTTCTGCAACGACCTTCAAGCCATCAAATTTGAGCTCATAATTTGCTGATGTTAGCATGACATCATTCCTACATCAGCCCTTGCACCTCTCCAAGTTCATTTTGACCTACTTGCAATTTTTTGGCCATAACTTGAGCATACGAAGGTATTTTTCTGATCCCAAAGAAGCACCAAAAAGCTAGTTCTGAGATGGAGTCATTGGTCCAAGTATTTTTAGGTTTTGTTGCATTTTTATTGCCCATTTTTAGTTGAAATTTGAAGTCCTATTTTTGACTCCAGCATGCATATCTTTTGCATCCCATGTCAATTTTTTTAGAACATTATATTTTTGGAAAGCTGGTTTTGTCACCTTTTCAAAAATGTAGTCCTTTTCCTTAGATTTTGGCCCATGCTCTTTCTATCATTATTTTGGCATTTTTGGTCTATAGTGGATATCTTAGGTGTTTTAGGTCTGAGGATCATTTTCTTGGCATGGTTTCCTTTTTTTTGGGCTGTACTTTATTTTGTTGTAGCTTTTTTTTGGTTTTGATCATTGTAGACATCATTTGTAAGCACTTTTGTATCACACTGAGATAAAGTGTCACTTTTGCATTTCAGGGGTCATGAACATTGTTTTTGAGTCAGTTGTACATGCACTATTTTTATAAAGCACCATGGAGGGGATAGTTGTTTGCTATTTTAGGCATTTTCCCTTTATCAAGTGAGTGTTCCTTCCATGACATTAGCCTTGTGCAGCATCAGTGTGACTGTGTCTTTATAGATGTTTGTACCTCTTCCTCTCTCATCGTTCTTGGTTTGTCTATAGGAGACCTTGGCCCATCTTCTCAGTTGCCTATCATCTCATCCTGTCTACATTAAGGGGGGGTTATGCTATTTTTCTAATGCATCCTTGGTTCAATGGTTTGTTATTTTGAACTATGTATTCAATGGTTGATCCTATATATAAGGGAATTGTAGTGGCTGGCTACCTATGCATTTTGGTGAGATGGATCATCTACCATATAGACACACTCAGTTCGTGCCATCTTCATCCTTGGTGGTACCTTAGATCACCAGTTTGGTAGATTTTGTTGCTTCTTTATGCTTCAGTGATGCTCTTCATGATCACTGCTTGTTCCCATTTTAGGGGACATTCCCCTAGTTGGAGGCTTCTTCAGCTCTTCACTGGGTTCTTATCTCTTTTTAGAGAGGAGTTTTTCCCATTGTGTTTTCTACTTTGCTCTCGTTACAGAGATTGCATTGTTTATGGGTACCTAACATGGCCTCATTGTTAGGACCCATTCTGCATTCATCTTAGTTTTGTGAGCTTAAGGTATTTCCCTAAGTTGCACTTAAAGGGGGTTATTAGAGTAAATAATTAATTTAGTAATTATTTATTCTATTTACTTAAGCTTACTTAGGTAAATGCATTTTATTTGTTAGTTGTAGTCTAGGAGTTTGTTATAAGTTGTTGACAATATGGAGTTTGTTCTCTCCTAAGTCATACTTATCCTCTCACCTTGTTTGAGGACTTTCCACCTCATGTGGATGTATGCTTAGTTGTCACACTTATCTCCTAGCATCTTCTAGCTTGTTCTAGGAGATTCCTTGAGCTCTTTATATTCGAGCTCCCTCTTTGTATTTCATATCATAACACAATATCACTTCTTGCATATTGTAAATACATATTTTCTCATTTGCAATATCTTGTGGTCTCTCATGTCCATTTAGGGTTTTTCCCTAGCTCCACGCTCTTCTCTCCTTGGCTTCCCTTTGACAAGTTTCTGCATGCAGGTGATCTTAGGCATCTTCGGAGTTGGATTTCATCAACTCCAAAAAATTTATTACCATTGTTAGATCTTGGAAGATCCACAGTGTGCACTTTTCCTCTTTTCAAAGATGCTCAAGGTTTATATACTATGGGGAAGGGAAAATGAGACATATGAGATGGTGGACCCATGGAAGGAAATACAATGACAATAATAAAGGTTTAAAATGATTTAATTGGGACCATTAATTAAAGATAAATGACCAAAATTTGAAAAGGTAGAAATTGTTGGAATATGAATTATATGGATTTGGCACCAAACAATAGAATATGCAGGAAATAAAGAGTTTAATATGGTTTTCTAAAGCCACATGAAGATGAAAGGTTGGTAGGTGTTCCCAAAGATGCCATGGGAGTATGATCATTGTCAGGAATGATGTCATGTGTCTATGCCATGTTGAAGATTAGATATTTTTCATGTCTTATTCATATTTTCTTAGTATTGAATGATTGTTGGGTTTCTAAGTGATTCAAATACTCTATTAATGTAACTAATGAATTTTTAACTAGCCAAGAACCTTGGGGGGGCCTATAAATCTAATTTCTTCAACTAATACAAGGATTGACAATTTTGTCTAACTTTTTCCCCTGGAATTCCAGATGTTGAGTTAAAATTAAAGAGTTAAATGGAATGAAGGATTTGTATGATGTTTGCAACTGGGTAATGTGATGTTCTAATTCCTTTTAGAACTAACATACTTTGGATTCTTTCATTCTTTCTTTCAGTTGACCTAACCTTGCATTTTTAGAATAGTTTCTATGGGATAGTAGGACACATGCATTTGAAGCTGGTGATTTCTTTCTATACTCCATTTTAGTTGAAAGTTATTAGTTAAGGTGGATTCCATTTCATCTTTCACATGCATCTCTGCTGTATCTCTAGATTGCATTTTAGTTGAACTAATCTGCACTTAGAAGTAGGAGTATATGTTAGAAGAATTTTAAAGTAGCTTTCGATATCCATTCCACTAGGTGTTATAAGTTTCCCAAATATATTTCTTCTTGGGGTGTTTTTAGTTATGAACATCCTAGTTTATCCACTTCTTCTCTCAGGTTAATAACATACCCCATATCCCAATGATCTATTAAAACCACAATTCATTGCATATATTGCATATAAGGGAGTTGTACCTTACAATTCAGAGGGCAATTATATAACACATACACTGGCTCATTTTTTGGTAACATCCTTTTATTTCCTCATATTTTGGGCATCCAGAGTCAATGTAAAGCCAAGTTAGCAAGATGGACAAATTATTGACCAACAAGCAATTGGGCTGAATTTGTGGATTATGATGAAATTATTATTGTAGCCAACTCCAATAAGTTGTAATTTGGATTGGTATATATGTAATGTATTGTATCATCTCCAAATATGTATGTCAAGAGTATATGATGAGAAGAAGTGTGAATTGAAGAAGGCTACAAGCAATATAAAGGACAATAAAGTATTATCTATCATAGTCAGGTGATAATTGTAATACAAGGAATTTGAACTAGAAAATAAGAGTTTGATATCAAAGGTTCACCACTAGTTCATCCTAATAAATGCATCAACTAGATTCTTTAACATGGTAGACTTAACAATCTTTGCTAAATATCTTAACTGATTGCATACTTCATTGTATGTTTGTAAATCCTTTTAGAAGGTCGACCATGCATTCCTTATTGCTCCTAATAGGGAAGATTAGTAGAAGTTGTCAATTATAAACCTTAATAGGTTAACTTTATATTGCAATAGTAAGGGTTGTGGGTATCATCCCCACTCTAGTTTTACTTTCTAATTGGAAGGTTTCTGGGTCACCATATCTTGTGTGAAAGTGTTATGAATGTTTATTTTCTTTCATTCTTTCATACATGCAATTAGATCTAACTATTATATGAAGGATTAATTGGTGAAGTGAGATAATATTTTTTTGGTTCTTGATTTACCTGTCCCCTCTCAGTAACCTTTCCTACCTTATATTTACAACAATTAATATCTCTATGTGTAATATTCTCTCCACTATGCCATTGGAGAAGGAGCTACTACAACAATTGTTAAAAAGTATTGGGGTGTCAATTCAATCAGCCACCTTTAGATAATGCAACAAGTTTGGTGTAGCTAACAAAAGAAGGAGATACAAGTAAAAAAAATAGTCCTCCTCCTTTTTATGTCTCTTTGATTATAGGGAAAAAATAGTTCATAATTGTATGATAGATTCTGAAGCTTGTAGTTCTATGATGCCTAAATGTATAGTTGACCTCCTTCTTATTAGGTATGAGACAATGGTCATAGATGTGAAACAGTTAGATAGTAGGTTTGTTAAAATTGTAGGGATCTTGAAAATTGTGGAAATGACATTACGTGCATGCCCTAGTTGTACTGTCATTGAAGATATATTAGTAGCTGAGGTTAATCCACATTTTGTCACCTATCTTTCTAGAGACTTCACTACATAGATAGGTGGTCATATTATAGCAAATTTTTTCTATATGTTCTTTAAGACAAGATATGGGATAAAATCCTCCATAAGGGTAGAACCTCTAGCCCTTAACCACATAGAGATTGACACAACTAGTCTTGTAAATATGAATTGTACAATTCATGAGATATATGATGATGGCATGACTGATGACCGTATAACTTCTTTAGTAGAGGCCCCTAATTATCTTTTTGATGAATTGGCCACTAAATTTCTATTTGATCTAGCACAAGAAGCTCTAGAGACAAGACTTGGAACATATTCTAAATTAAAAGAAGGTACTATTCCTAGTCTCATAAAAACAAAAGAGGACATTGATGGAGTATGGAGCATGTTCTTTGATGGCTCAAGAAACAAGAATTGTTTAGGAGCTAGTGTGATATTGGCCTCCCCTAGTTTAGAGAAGTTTTATTTCTCTTATAGACTTTTATTTCAGTTTCACTAACAACATAGAATAATATGAAGCATTGATTTAAGGCCTCCAACTTGCACAAAAGAGGGGAATCAAAGCATTAAAGGTATTTGGAGATAATGAGCTATTTTTTGACCAAGTAAGGAGCCTATACATTACAAAGAACAATCTGCTCAAATTATAAAAGCACAAAGTTTGGGATATGCTCGACGGTTTCCAAGAATTCAATATGCAAAGTACCCCTAGAAGAGAAAAAAAACATCCTAAAAAACATCCTAATAGACTTGCAACAATATTTGCTCACTATGATGTACCAAAGCATCTTGAGGATAGATGAGAGAAACACAACAAATTAGTTGCAAGACCTATAATTCCAGATAACCATGCAAATTGGCAGATGTTTGACTCTAATATGTATATTGATAATTTTTTGCAAAGTGAGGCAAAATTTTCTAATAAGAATTAATCTAAGATAGAAAACCAATATGGTGATTAGATCATGAACCTCATGTCCAACAAGTTTCCAAAGGGACTAATCACCTCAGAGAGTATTTTCAATCCTAATGATTAAGCAAGGAGTAGAGGTTTGAACCTAGCAACAAATAAGGATGAACACATACCAATTGCCATTACTAATGGAAAGGTTCTTAGTTTAGGAAAGGTATGATCTGAAGCTAATTTTTTTTTTTTTTTTTTTCTCATTTATGTCAAGAATTCAATGATGTATTTTCATGGACATATGATGATTTAAAGGCTTTTGACCCATGTCTATTTTAGCATACAATAGGTTTAAGTAATGATGCAAAGCCTGTTACAGAAAATAAAAGACTAGTTAATCCTAAGATTGAGCCTTTGATGAGAAAGGAACTACCCAAGTTGATAGAGGCTAACATTATTTTTCCTATTAAGTATTCCTCTTTTGTAGCCAACCTTGTTCATGTTATGAAGAAGAATGGAGAAATCAGATTATGTGTAGCTTTTAGGGACCTCAACAGGGCTTCTCTCAAAGATTACCATCCTCTCCCTTCCATGGAGAAAATCTTTTCCAAAGTTAGTGGCTCTAAAAGATTTTCCTTCCTAGATGGTGTTTTAGGACATAACCAAGTGTTAGTCCAAGAGTTTGATAGATACATGACAACCTTCACCACTAAATAGGTCACTTATGCCTATATAGAAATTCCTTTTGGACTAACCAATGTAGGTGTTAACTTCCAAAAATAAATGGAGATAGCTTTCAAGAGCATGATTGAGAAGTTTGTGCTAGTATACCTTGATGATATAATAGTCTCTTAAAAGAATGTGGTAGACCACTTTGGTCATCTATGGCATGTGTTCATCAAATGCAGGGAATATGGTATGTCCTTGAATCCAAGCAAGTGTATGTTTTCCACCAATCAGTGAAACTTGTTGGGACATATTGTGTCTAAGGATGGGTTAACCATTATTCTAGAAATAATAAATGTAATCCTTTCTCTCCTACTTCCTACTCATAAGAAAGGCCTACAAAGCTTCCTTGGTAGAATAAATTTTGTAAGAAGGTTCATTCCTAATCTTGCTACCATGGTCAAGCCTCTTGCAACCATGCAATAGAAGAATATAGTTTTCACTTGGAAAAAGGAAGGGAGAGCTAGTTTTGAAGAGATCAAGGAAGCAATAACATCGGCTCCTACCCTTATAAAGCCCAACTTTGATAAGAATTTTATTCTCTATAATCTTGGAGGTGAGTCAAGCATACTTGTTAGCTTGATATAGTTGAATGATGAAAATAAAGAACAACTTATAGCCTTTTTTAGTGAAGGGCTAAAGGATTATGAAGATAAATATATGTAGAATAAAGTTCTTATTTTCATAAGAGCATTAAAGAAATTCAGACATCTGTTATCACATAACAAGGTCCAACTCCTAGTTCCACATGCAAGTGTGAAGGAGTTCCTCTTGAACAAAGATATCAATGAGAAAAGATTTGGATGGATCACCAAGGTCATGGACTATGATATTCACATCACAAAATTTGTGAGAGGTAAAGGACTATGTGATTAGACAATTTTATCCTAGGGGATGATTAAGGAGGTTGCACTAGTATTGATAAATGAATAACCAACAAGGGATAAAAATCTAAATAGTTAGATACATGATATCACAACCTTCCTATTGGGAGGAGGAAATCCACAAGGATTAGACTAAGCTAAAAGAAAACAATTTAGATTTCAGTCTTTTAATTTTTTCTTAGTGGATGGAATTCCCTTTAGGAGAGATGTAAATGGGGCCTTCTTAAGATGCATTAACCATGATCAAGTAGATAGAATGATCAAAGAGTTTCATTATGGTCTTGATGGTGGCCACTTTCTACCTAGAAAAAAAACCATGAAAATAATGAGAGCTAGTTATTGTTAGCCAACTCTATTCCATGACTATAATAACATATGAGGAAATGTGAGAAGTGTACTTTCTTCTCAGGTAAACAAAGGATAGTAGCTCTTCCCTTTCATCCTATTCAGGTTGATCAACTATTTGCCTAGTGGGGGTTAGATTTTATTAGTCCAATCAATCCACCTTCTAGCTCTTGTCACAAGTGGATCTTAGCTACAACATATTACTTTATGAGGTGGAAAAACTCAATAGATTTGAAGGATGCCAAAGAGACTTTAGTAGTGGAATTTCTTGATGGAATTGTTAATAGGTTTGGTGTCCCCTCAACAAAAATATCAGATAATGCCAAATCCTTTGTTGGGACTCAAATTTACTCCTAGATAGTTGACCATGGTATCTATTTGAGAAATTCCTCAAATTACTATCCCCAAGAGAATGGCTTGGATGAGTCCTCCAACATGAAACCAATCAAGATTATCAAGAGGACACTTGAGATAAATCAGAGGTTTTCACATTCAAAATTAAGGACAACTCTCTGGGCTGATAAGATTACACCTAGGAGAGTAATCATGAACTCACCTTTCATGCTAGTATATGGAAGGGAAGAGAGGATTCCTATTTCACTACAGTTCCCCTCTCTTGAATTAACTCATCAATTAGAGCTAATTAAAGATAATTTCATGATAGTCAGGATGACAGAATTGATGGAATTAGAAGAAAAAAGACAAGAAGCTAGGAAAATGCTTGAGATACATTAGCAATAGGTCAAAAATAGTTTTGATAGATAAGATAAAGCTAGGGTTTTCAAGGAGTTAGACCTTTTTCTCAAGTGGGATGTAGGCAAAGCTAAGCTAGGAAAACACTTTAAGTTTGATGCTATATGGACTAGTCTATATGTTACCTCCAATTGTAAGGAGGTCAATGCTTTTTAATTATCCAGGCCTAATGGTGATATTTTTCCAATTCCATTCAATGGAATTTACCTTAAGCCTTGCTTCTAAAGAAGGTTAGGGGGTTTTTGTACAATATAGAATAGCTTTTAGTTTTCAAATAAGTGCACAAGCATAGGCTATTTCTCTATGAAATAGCAAGTTCCAAATTCTTTGATAGTTACATGGGTTATAGTTTTTTCTAGTTGATTGTATAGCAGACGCTCATTTTTTAAGTTGCCAAAAATGTTAGCCATTTTTTCCCAAACCCCATTTTTCCCCCCCCAATGTTGCTAGTCTCGTGAAAATCTAGGATGATATTCATGACCACATTCTTTGAATTATTTATTTATTTATTTATATGAAAACATGATAGGGATACATAAAAGCCTTATTCCTTTCTTTTATATCCCTAATCCTTTAACTTCTTTATATTGCATGTTATATCCTTATGAATATTTCAAGTTGCAATCATGCGATAACCTTTCATCACTTTGTCACTCTAGTTTGTCACTTAACCATCAAATGAGTTGTGAGGGTGCAACATAAGCAAGTAATCATCACCATGGCCTCATTACAATTAATACTAGCATCCAATTTTATGTTGTGAGGTTGGGAATGTTAGAGGGCATCTACAGTTATTTTTCCCTAGTCATTAGATCTTGTTAGATCAATGGCTAGAGTTTCTCCGCTTTCTGAAGATGTATGATGTTTGGTCAAAGCGGGGAAGAAAACACTCTCCACATGGATATGTGGGACTAGATTCAATATGTGGGTTGTAAAAAGGAATTTTTAGAGCAAGTGATAGATTGGCATACTCTGGTTGGTTAAAGATGTTGACTAGGAAAGAGGAAGGTCAGTTTTATAAAATCATTCATCCTTTTCTAACAACGGTTGTTGCTTCCCTACGTTTTGAAAATGCTTAAAGTTTAACTAAAGTAGGGAAGCTAGGTGATGATACATGGAAATGGTGGGGTTTTCCATTTCATGTATTTCTAGATGCTATTGAGTTGGATAAGATGTTAGATGTTTTTTCTTGATTTGACAAAGGTGCAACGCATAAATGAAAGTGGATGTTGAGTTGGATTAGTAGGCTCGATGTTTTTTAAGTGAATGCAGTAATAGCTAGGATCATTTAGGACCATCAATGATTGAGGATCAACAACCATCACTTACCCATATTTTGAAGATGATTAAACTTTACCAAAAGTGGGAAATGCAACATGTGTCATGGTAGGCCAAGCACATTTGAGTTATCTTCATTGTATCATCACAAGGGTTGGAAGGTAGTTTAATGTTAATCATTTTAAAGGACTACCTTATTAAATGAATGAAAATAAAATAAAATAATATTATTCCATCAAAAATATTTTATTCTTTAAAGTTGTGCTTGGTGATCATGAATGTTAAGGAAAAATGGACTTCGTAGCATTGCATGGAGTTAGTGCTAAACCATGGTTTAGGCCACAAAGTAGTGAAAGCCTTTTTCACACTGTCATAGGGTTAAACCTAAGGTTTAAAAATTATGTTGCAATGCTGTAAAAAAGAATGTATGAAGAGAATTAATGGATAGGTGCAACATCACAAGGATTCCTTTGTGATTTTGAGTTGCAATGTTGTGAGAGTCAAAGGCATCAATAATCATCGATCTCTACGGTCAGATTTTAACACATCAATGACTAGCATATTCCCACTTTCTAAAATTGCATGATGTTTAGCCAAAGAAAGAATATGAGTAGTGGAATGTGTCTTAGTGGGCCCCAATTCATGAGATCCTTCATCGTATCTAATAGAACTCAAAATTGTAGTCCTGTTTTGATTACCATTCCAAAATTTTGCATCATTTTGAGCCCTATAAGCGATCTCTTGCATATGTACCTGACTATTTTATAAGGTCTATGAGGTGTTTCATGTTTCTAAAACCTTGAATTTAGTGTACGCATGTGTCTTATATTGATAAAGTATCATTCTAAGTCATCACATGAAGTTTCATTTTGAGCAATGTTTAGTTTTACATTTTTTCCTAAGTGTCAAACAATGACAAAAAGCCTAGTTTGCATTTATAAATCATACTTGGTAATGTTTCACAACTCATCTCTTTTGGATTTTTTATTACTAATATTAGAGATACTATGTTTCAATTTTTAAGTTATTTTGATATGTTTTAACTGTATATGCTACTTTAGTATTTTAGAAACACTAAATTAAAACAATCAAAAAGCATTTGCATACTAATTTAACATAACTTCATGAGAGACAAAGTGAAGTCCTCAAATGAGAATATGAGCCATGGATAGGCTCTCTCAATTAGGATGATCACTTGATGTAGAGGTGTGTCTAATAGCTAAGTTGGCTTGATTATATATGTATGCTCAAATGCTCAAATGGGCTTCAATGGAGGATTTTTGATAGATTTTGGTGAATGGATTTGATGTAAAAATGGCTTCTCAAAATGGCATTATGGCTTTACTTTCTAAATTGTGTTAAAATAGCTTGGGAGAGGATTCCTTAAATAGGCAAAGGGCTTGAGGGATCAAGGGCTAGGATGCAAGGATGGGAGAAAGCTTATGGAAGGTTTAGATTGAATGAGAGGAGAGCGCATGGATTATGCTTCCTTACAGCCAATCAGGAAGTGACACATGGCACAAGGTCATTGGTTAGAGCAAGAGGGGTTGAGGGGTCAATAAAGGAGGCTCAAAGATCATAAAGACCCTCATAATGGCTTGTAAGAGAAATGAATGAGCTTGTAATAGTCATTTATGGCTTTGTGGACTTCATAAAGTTTTATGGTTGGGATATTTGTGAGAGAGTTGAGATATTTTGACTTGCGTTGGATTAAGAAAGTCTTAAGCTTAACTTAGGAATGTACAAATGATTAAGGCTTGGATTAGGCATGGGTTAAGATTAGATTAGGCTTGTTTGATATGGGCAAGTGGATGGCATTTAATGAGGCTGGGTGAAGGAGGAGATATTTGTTGGCTTTGGCTTGGGTTAGCAAGTCTTAACCCATGTTTAGGGAATGTGACAAGGTTAGTGGGGGGATTAAGATTAGGGTCAAAGATAAGGATTGATATCTTCTAGAAGTGTGTAGGCTTTGGATGAGGAGGAAGACTTTCTAGAAGAGTCTAGAACTTCCTAGGATGAGAATAAAAAAGGTTTTTAGGAAACAAATAAAGTTTTATTTATTTCAAGGGTTTGGATTGAGGAGATATTTATTAAAACATTTTTAATAAACATGAGGATTAATATTTAATCTTAATTAAATATTTTGAGTTGGGATTAGGGGTAGGAAATGATGGGATTAGCCTTTAATCAAAATTAAAGAAGGATTAGAAGATTTTGGAAGAGGTTAGTGGTCTTAAAGAAATTGGCCAAGTTTTAAGCAAAAAAGAAATTAATTATTTATTTTGAGATTTTTGGTCAATTTATTAATTAAATAATTAATAAATAAGGAAATATTGTTTAAATAAGATTTAAAATTTTTTGGGAGGGATTCCTTAATTAAATATTTTTAATTAAGATAAAGGGATTTAATGGCATAAAAATAAATAAACAAATTAAATAATTAATTAATTAATAAATGATGATGTCATCAGGGACTTTTTTAGAAAATAAAAATACTTTATTTTCTAAAGGATTTTTTAGGTGTCTACAATTTGCCCCTCTTTGATATAGTGTTGAGATAACACTATTTCAAAGAAGTTTGAATATAAATGACATGAGGAAGATGTTTTAGCAACAAAGTTGCCCCAGTCTTGGATAAGAAGGAGAGACTAGACTATGAGATGCCCCCTCAATAAGGTGGTGGGGAGAGAAAATGAGGCTTGACGACTTCTTGAAAAATAAAAGAATCTAGAATAAGCAAAGAGACTTAGATTGGCAAAGAGAAGGGGCTGAATTAGCTCAAACTCTCACTATGGAAGAATGATAAAGGATAATTAGATGCACAAGAGGAAGCAAGCTTAAGACTTTAGGGAAGGTGGAGGATGAAGGAGCAGAGCACTATAAAAAGGAATCTAGGATAGGGAGAAGGATGAGGGGATTATAAAGCTGATGCAATAGGATTTCAAAGAGTCAGATTGGCAGAAGATGGGTTGTAGAGATCACTAGGACTAGGATTGTGGATCTTGAAAGATGAGGCTTGGTGGATTGATTGGATTGGTGGATCCCTAAGACTAGGATTGTGGATACCTAAAGTTAAAAGTGAAGATTAATTCAAAGAGATACTGATGCATAAGCTAGGGTAGGAGAGACAGATGCTGGATATGGATGGGGGATAATGGAGATGAAGGGAATCCATTGAAGCTTTTTGAGTAGCGAGATACTTCAAAGAGAAGTACCACCATGTAGTTGAGCACTAGATTTGCTATAGGACTATTAGTTAATTTCCAAGGTTACCAAGAACATCAAGGCTATGTCACCAACCAACCAAAAGACTGACAGACTAACTCAAAACAAACACGCAAGGATTGCCCCAGCATCACACATGAAACTCAGAGGAAATAGTGTGAAACTAACACTGGGTAACCCACAAGAAAAAAAGAAATAAACAAAATACTTGATCAAAACTATACGCTAAGAGTGCCCCATTTGCAACATACCATGATATGGAAGATTGTGGCAACCTTGAGGAGGGAACAAAAAAATTGCTTGGAAAAGATACTTCAAGACCCAAAAGAGAAGATTTCAAATCAAAAGAAAGTGAAAATCCAAAAGAGAACCATTTTCCAATGAGATGGGTAGGACGAGGTACTAATGGACCAAGATCAGACATGATGAAAGCTATATCCTGCAAGGATCTATCGGAGAGCACCTCAGTTGGTAGATTTGGATGAGTGATGCACTTGGCAAGCTGAACTAAGAAAGATAACACTTTGGTGACTGAAGATCTAGCTAAAGGATGCATTGGAATAGCTAACCAAGGGTTTGTGTGATGTGTGCAAGATGCTGATCAAGGATGACATGACATGAAAGCTAGACAAATACAATGGTATAATGGTACAAAGGAGGATGTACAAGCTAACAGACCAAGATATGTTACAAATGTACAAGTTGTTTTGGACAAGATTGGATATACAAGCTATGATACAAGCATTGGATACAAGATAATTTGCAAGCTGTATAGGAGCTCCTAATGATAACATAGCGGGATGGCTCAAGTTGGTGCAAGATGCAAAAGCTAAGGATGAGGTGATAGCGGAAGATATGGATTTGGCAAGATGCATCCAATGATGATGATAGATGTGCAACCAAGGATGGGGACAATGCTAAGGTTGGTGGTAGCTGAGCTGACAGATGGTGCTAGAGTGAATGGCTAATGAGAGGATGACGATGGATTTGCATGAGGATAGCCTAGAGTGAGATACCAATGACAAGGGAGGATGGACAAGGCAAGATCTCCAAGGAATATAGTTCCCCTAGTCAAAAGATGACATGTGGAAGGAGGTCTTATGATGGATGTGATAGGATTGAAGCTAGGATGGAAAAGTTGAAGGCGCTAGGGAGATGGATGATAGCTGGGATGATGGGGTGAGGTTGCAGAAGATAAGTGGATAGTGATAGATAAAAGCTAGAGGATGAAAGATAGGTGGATAAATTGGAAGATGGAGCTAGATGGAAAGATGTGACCAAAAGCATGAGGATGATAGGCTAAGCTGGGGATGGCTAGATTATGCATGATGCTTGTTTACCAAGTTTTCATCATGGTACTTGTCCAAGGCACTTGAATTGCCAAGTTTTCACTAGTGGACACTTTATTTTTCTTTATTTTTTTGACTTTTTTGACTTTTGACTTAGCTGGAATGATTTTGGATTTCTTCAGCTATTTTTGGCTTTTTTGAGATTTTTTCACTGGCTGTTGGAATGTTCAATTTTGTTGCTAGCTATTGGTACACCAGATGTGCGATTTATGCAATAGATTAGATTAGATGGGATTGATGGTAGGAGATGGAGGGATGAAAAGGCTAGAAAGGAGCATATGAATGGGGATGCTTGCCAAATCAACATTGGCACATGTTGGGATGGGTGTGAAAAGAGCATATGGGGGATAGATGGTAGATGCAAGCTTGATGGAGGATTTGTGGAAGTGCGCTTGGGGATATAGGCACCCAAGATGGAGTTAGGAGATGGGGGACACGAATCACTAGATGGGGGATTAGCAATGGTGGATTCCATTATGCATTGGGTTTCAACATTTTTCTTTGGGATCCACATGGTTTTGGATTTTGTCTTCATAGGCTTTTACATTGTTTTGCATTCTTTGATTGGATTTTTCATTTTTGGTGTATGTATTTTAGAATAGACATATGATTTCCTAGGATGTGGATTTTTAGCTTTGTGAATTTTGAAGTTGGCATTCACATTGCTGTGGTAAGCTTTGGGAAGATGGTTAGGAGAAGCTTTGTGAGATGGAGAGGATATGGAAGAGCATGTAGGGGGATGATGATGGATGATGTGCCCTGATATGTGCCTTTTGTGATCTTGCGTAGGAATGGAGGGAATAGGATTTTTATGATGGTTGATAGGAGGATGGAGGATGGTAGATTTTGGGACATAGGGACCCAAAATAGATTTAGCGGATGAAGGGGGGATATGGTAGGTTGTTTTGGGTTGCAAAGATGGTGGAGGGGGGATGACATAAGATTTCTTGAAGGAGTGATGGGAGGCTGGCATGGTAGGCCTGGAGATAGGCTTGGTTTGGGGATGGCATGTACCAACACTTTCAGATGGTGAGCCTTTGGATACATATCCAAGACGATGAAATCCTGGATTCTTTTGTTCAATAATAGGCTTTTTGATTCCTTGCCCTTGTGGTCCTAAACCTTGACCTTGATAATGCAATCGATTGAGCATTTGAATGAGCTGAGAAAATTTTTTGCTTGTAGAAAATGGTATAAGTGCTTTATTAGATGTAGTGCAATGGGGAGATACTGTTCTTAATTCTTCTGCTGAGAGGGGGCCACCATGGATGAATGTAAGTGAACCAAGAGGGTAGATTATAGATGGTGGAATAGCTTGGATATATGGTAAGATGGAAGCATGGAGCAGAGGAGATGGTAGGATAGGATCTTGATTTAGCTGATGGGATGAAAAGATATACTGCAGTAGAGGAGGTATGGCTTGAAGTTTTGGTGATGGAGGGGATGGTGACTGCACTATGGATGGAAGACATGGTACAATGATATCTTCATTTATGCTTTGGGGGATGTCAACATGCTTTTGGAAAGGATCTTGATAGGATTGGATTGGAGTGGATGGTGTGATAGGAGGTGAAGGGATGGATTCTTCAAAGGCAACAGATGGATAGATGGGAGATTCGGTAGTGGAGATGGGTGAGTAGAAGATGGATGCATAAGGGTCATTACAGGAGGTTTGGGAAATGCTTGGAGGTGATGTGGATAGGATTTGGAGGGATTTAATAGGTGGTGGGATTTTGATTCTTGCAGGAAGTGCAAGGATTTTAAGCAATTTGATGGATGGTATGGGGATGATATCTATGGGAGATGGAGATGATATTATAGATGGGGAAGCTTCATCACTGACTACTTCACATGGTTGGATTAGATGACATGGCTTATCAACTGTTGGAGGTGGCTTTTTTTGTATTTCCTCTAGGAGATTCCTGGGAGACTCATGTGTCGGAGGTGAAGGTGGTGGATTGATAGGAATAACTGGTGTGATGGGGGTGGAAGATTGGAAGCTTGGCTGATTGGGTGATGGAGGAGAAGCTGGGAAATCAGATGGCATGACTAGATAGTTTGGAGGAACGCTTGGATTTTGGGGGATGGTTGGCGAAAGGTACCTAAGGCTCTCAAGATACCCGTCATACTCAACAAGATTTTCATCATCATTGGAATTGGATGTAGCGGGAGAAAGGACAATGCAACCAAACTCATCATGATAGGGTTGGGATTTCATGTCTTGATGATGAGTTGGATGGGGATGGTGTCTTGCATATGGATGAACATGGAAGCTCATGGTTGGATTTGGATTAAGCATAGATTTTGGATTGGTTGATGAAAGATTTCCTAGGGAGAGTCAAAGCTACATGATAGACCCATGTTAAAAATGAAAAGGATAGTCTATGACAAAGGTCCACATAATCCAAGAAGCAAAAAAGCTAGTAGGTAGTAGAGAAAAATGGTTGGGCATTCCAAATAAAGCATGGAAATTGAAGTGTTTATGCTTGATGTAAAATATGCCTACATAGTTATGCTAAGGATGCAATCATTGATTCATGACTGAGTTTTTGGGATGTTTGTAATCCCACATTCACACCTCATAGTTACCTTTTGGTTATTAAATAATACAACATGCAATAGTTAAGTGTCTTGAGGCTTGCCCTTATGGACAAATGAGATAGATTGTGTAGGGCCCATAGTGACCAGTTGGAGGAAAAGTAAAACAAAATTTTGACCATTCAAGAAATGAGAGAGAACATGCCATGTGGTGTAACCTAGGAGACCATCATATGATCAAAAGAGGACAAGGAAAGAGTCATGAAGCTATGAGGATGGTGTAAGATTAGAGAACCATGTTATAAACAATAGTTTACCAAGATAACCAGGGTGGGGGGGGGGAGGTGAATAAATTATCTAAGAATTAAAACATTTATCTTCTTTAAAAAAACTTAACCATTCAACAAAAGTAAACAACAACTATAATAAAAATGCACATAGACAATTACACCAAATATGTTGACTAAGGAAACCCTTGATTAGAGGGAAAACCCTAGTGGGAATGATGCCCACAAGTCCTCAAATCAATTCCCTAAGTTAGATGTTAGACCTTCTCAATTAATTATTATAAGACCACACTAACAACATGTTACACTTAGCAATAACATTGATCTTTTTTCTTGGAACTTGAATATCTTTTCATACACAATAATATGATGAGAAAGTTTAGCCACATCATCACCAACATGTATTCTTTATGTCCTCAACCTCGATCCTCAAGATATCAACTATGATAAGAGATATAACAAGTTTAGTGGAACATGCCTCTGTAACTTGTATCTCAGAATAGACATCACCAAAACTTACATAACTTCATCTAGACTTATCTTTTCTTCTTCTAACATTAATTGCATATGCTAGATACTCAAAAATATCTATCATAACCTTAGGTAGTTAGAATACTCAACTAGCCATTCATACCAACATGATCTTTCCAATTTTCTTCTATTAGATACCATAGAAAACTAATATGTTGACATCAATAAAAAACTTCGTCATGAATGTAACATATCATCATAGTAACATATCTACAATACTCCCCCATAGGAATATCATCACCATTCATGCTTGCAATAATATTCTAACATCTCTCCCTTTGGCATTGATGGAAACATAAATGAAAAACATCTACTTCCAAGAATACCAACAAAACACTATTATTCTTCTTTTTCAAATCCTCTTCATCAATCATTCTCTGCCATTGATATATGTCAATGTGCTTTCTATCAAACTATGATTCCATGCTATTCTTATGCTGAACATCTTCTTCAACATAATGTTTTTCATACAATAATCTCCACCATTGACATCAATGTCAAAGGTTTCAGAAACAAACATCTTTGTATCAAACTCCACAACAACTGATACTTACTTGCTAGAGTGTCAAAAGACACTATTCAAAACAATATCAACAAGAGTCCTAGATGAATATATCCATCATAAATACTCCCCCATTCAAGAAGCATTAACATTCAGTTTAGACAAATAACGGTGCTCTATTACCCTAGACTAATGCACTCTTGCATCTTCTATTGTGATGTAGGAAGGGGAATAACCCCAAGCATACCTTACAAATACTCAAAAGTCTCTTTGTGAAGAGGCTTAGAGAAAATATCTACAATCTTCTCTTTAGTGCTCACATACTCCAATCTAATTTCCTTTTCTAAAAATTTCTCTCTCAACATATGATACTTAATAGAACTATGCTTAGTCTTCAAATGCAACACTGGATTCTTGGACATATTTATTGAGCTTGTGTTGTTATAATGTATGACAATAGGTTCATTGATTTCTATCCTTATATCCTTTAGCATTTTCTTCATCCAAATGAGTTGATTTCAATTATCTTTTGCTACACCATACTCTTTTTTTGTTGTACTTTGAGATCTACAATTATGCTTCTTGCTTATCTAAGAAATGAATCTTCCTCAAAGAAAGAAGGCTCCTCCATTGGTGCTTTTTTTTTCATCCATACTACCTACCCAATCTACATTAGTATAAGAACTTAGAGTAAAATTATTAGATCTATCATACCACAATATATATTCTAATGTTCCTTTCATATATCTTAATATCCTTTTTATTGCTACATAATGTGTTACTTTGGGATCAACCTAGAATCTTGCAACAATTCCAACAAAATTTTCTATATCCAGCCTTGTGTGAGTGAGATATTGTAATACTCCAATAATAGATCTATACTTTTTCTGCTCAATAGTACATGTCTCATCCTTTGTAGATAACTTGTGTCCAGTTACCATAGGTGTTCCAATAGGTCTACATGCTTCCAAACCAAACCATTTCAGTAAATCTTCTAAGTACTGAGTCTAAGAAATAAAGATTCCTTATTTATTCTATACAATTTGTAGTCCTAGGAAAAATTTCATCTCTCCTATGATACTCATCTAGAATTCTTTCTTCATCTCTTTAGCAAACTTTTTTCTTTCCTTATCATTTCCTCCAAATATGATATCATCCAAAAATATTACCAAAATCATTAAACCATCATCAATTTCTTTCCAATATATATAACTATCTATCATAACTTTACTATATCCAAGTTTTGTCAAAATTTTGTCCAACCTTGCATACTAGGTTCTAGGTGATTACTTCAATCCATACAATGCTTTCCTTAGTCTACATACTATGTCCTTATCATCTATCAAAGGACATCCTTCAGGCTACTCAATGTATACTTCTTCTTTGAGTTCTCCATTAAAAAATGCTGACTTGAAATCCATCTGATATACTTTGAATTTCTTCTATGTTGCATAGGCTAAGAATAATATTATTTCTTCTATTCTAGTGGCTGGAGCATAAGTCTCCTCATAATATTTTCCTTCTTTCTGTGAGTAACCTTTACATACCCATCTTTCTTTGTTTCTTACAATTTCTCCTTGCTCATTCATCTTGTTCCTAAATAATCATTTAGTTCCTATCACATTCTTGTTTTTTGGTCTAGGGACCAATTCCCATGTCTCATTCTTTACTATCTGATCCAATTCCTCTTTCATAGCTTGTTTCCAATAATCATCTTTACATGCTTCATCTACATTCTTAGGCTCAACTTAAGATATCAAGCATAGTTCTTCATTTATTCTGCTTCTTGTCATTACACCTTTGTCTTTGCTTCTAATGAACTATTTGCATGGGTGATTCTTTATCATATTCTTTCATGAAGTAGGAGTTTCTATCTTAGCTCTTGGATCTACTAAAGATTTTGGGCTTTGTTCCTTAGCTCTCTTTTATCTTGCAAATCATTGTTAGTCTCAAGAAATACTTCATCATTCCTTGATTTAGTAACAACATCATCATCTGAATTGTAATCAACTATTCTCTCTTGTATTATGAATTTCTCATCAATTTTCAAATTTTAACTTTCCATAATAGTCTTAGTTCTCTGATTATAACATCTATAAGCCTTTCTTTTCAATGAATAACCAAGAACCATACCTTCATCATTTGTAGCATCAAAGTTACCAATATCATCATCTTTTTTGATATAACACTTACTCCCAAAAATTTTGAAATACTTAACTCTAGGTGAGTGACCAAACCATTGTTCATAAGGTGTCTTGTTTGTCTACTTTGTTCATAGTGTAGATTGTTGTATTAATAGCTTCTCTCCAAAATTTCTTAGATACATCATTTTCTACTAACATAGCTATTACAGCTTCTGTAACTAACTTGTTCCTTCTTTTTGCAATGCCATTCTGTTCAGGGGTTCTTGGAGTTGATAATTGTCTTTTAATTCCATTTTCTTCACAAAACATTTTAAACTCATTCAAAGTAAATTATCCTCCTCTATCTAATCTTAAACATTTAATCTTCATACTAGATTAATTCTCAACCCTATTCTTGAATATCTTAAACATATCAAATGCCTTAGATTTCTCTTTAAAAAATGCAATTGACATCATTCTAGAAAAACTATCAACTAGAATCATAAAATACCATTCACCATAGAATCCTTTAGTCTTGGTAGGACTATTGAGATCTATGTGTACAATCTCCAACTTCACTTTAGTGGTAAACTTCTTGCTAGGAAAAGAAGTTCTATTATGCTTAGCCAAAACACACTCCTTGCAAATTGTGTTAGTAGGCTTTACAATCTTCGGTGAATCTCTAATTGCAAAAAATCTACTAGTCCTCAAAATACTATCAAAGTTTGTATGAAAAAATAGCTTATGCCATAAGCAACTATTATCTACCTTTTCAACCAAACATGTCATTTCAGTAGAATTCAACTGAAACACATTACCTCTTGATTTGGTTCATGGTCCAATTACCTTTCCATCTTTATCTTTGATCATGCATGTCTTTTTTGTGAATTTCAACTGATAACATTTGTCTACTAGTTTTCCAACACTCAAAATATTGTTTTTTAAACAATCAATAAAGTATACATCCTCAATGCTAGTTTTACCATCAAGAGTTATAGATCTAATAGCTTTAACTTGGCATGCTGAATTGTTTCCAACTCTGACAATTCCTCCATCCTGACTTTTGAAGTCAACAAGCTTGTTCATGTCACTAGTCATGTGATGTGAACAACCATTGTAAATTATCCATTTAGATTTTTTCTCAACTTGTAACACGAAAGATACCTTTTCTAGAATTTATTCTTTAATTTCCCCAAATGCAATTTCATCATCACTAGCAATTAATGCTTGTTCATTAGAATCATTGTCTTCATTTGCATAAAAACACTCTCTATATTTTCTAGGTTTGTGATTCCCCTTATAATTTTTCTCTCTTTTAGGACACTTAGATGCATAATGACCATATTCATCACAAGTCCAACATTTAAAGATTTTCTTACCTCCTTTTTCCCTTTTTACTAGAAGGACTTCTCCTCCAATCTTTCTATCTTCCTAAAATCTACTTTTTCTAGGAAAATCTTCTCTAGCACTTGTACTTCTTGAAAAATTAGGTTGAATATTTATGGCACTAAAAGTTGTCTCTTTTCTGGTCAACTCTATGGATTGTCTGAGCTCATTTTTAACTACTTCAAGTCTTCTAAGCAATAACTCTTCTATAAAATAGATATCAAAAACTATATCATCTAAGCTGCTAACTTTAATGGTGGTGGTAGAGTCTTTAGTATCTTCCATATAACCTCATCATCTTCTTTGGTTATTCCTTGAGCTTTTATAACTAGAGTAATTTCTGATATCCTGCCTATATATGTTCTTACCAATTCATTTTCCATCATTTTAGCATCTTGAAATACACAAATCCAACATGTTATCCTCAACTTCTTAGAATATGCATCACCTTCAAAACTATTTTCCAAAGCTTTCCAATTCAAATGTGAGGTAGCAAGTGATTTTACATGATTGTACTCAATTTTAGGAAGTGTTTTCAATAGTGCTTCTTGAGCTATCATCTCATACATGAAAAGATCTCTATCTACCTCAATGCAAATTTCCAAATCCTTTTCAATAATGATTAATTTTTTTTATTTTGTCAAGATCCAATATCTTAGACCCATACAAAACAAATGTGTCTTCATCTTTTCCTTCTAGCTGTCATAATTTTTTCCATTGAACATTGGACTATCTTTCCTAAATATGTTTTCCATGGATCTACCAAAGTTGTTAAACAAGTCTTTCAAGGACCTAATTCTTTGATACCAATTGTTAGAAACAATAGTCCACCAAGATAACTGAGAAGGGAGGGGGTTGAATTAATTCTCTAAGAATTAAAAAAATTATCTTCTTTAAACAAAATTAACCATTGAACCAAAGTTAACAACAACCATAATAGAATGCACATAGACAATTACACTAGATATGTTGACTATGGAAACCCTTGATCAGAGGGAAAATAGTGGTGGAAATGTTGCACACAAGATGATGTACTGATATAAAAATTACTTGTTAGAGGATGGACTCTATTAGGAGTCTATTACAACATTTAGTACATATAGTCACTATTAGGAGACTTTGAATCCTTGTTAGGAGATTCCAACCCTATTAGGAGTTGAGGTACAATGTATGCAAGATGAGCCCACCACCCAAACATGCAATTTTAACTGCAAGAAGAGAAAATTGCTCAAATAAGTAATTTACTATTATCTTCCCCTTTCATTTGTCAATCAACCAAACCAATCACTATTAAAACTTGTAGAATAGGTCACAAACCTTTAATCTAATTACCAAACCTTAGATCACTCAATAAAATCTTGGCAACAAACTTTCCTTCAATTCTATGTTGCTCTACTCAACTTCACATTCCACACTCTCTATTTCTTATCATCAATCTTAAAAATAATTTCATGTCTTTTAAGATAAAAGAAAATGTCCTTCCTTTATACCAAGTCCTCAAATCAATTCCGTAAGTTAGCTGTCAAACCTTCTCAATTAATTATTATAGAACCACATTAAGAACATGTTATACTTAGTGATAACAATGATCTTCTATCTTGCAACTTGAATATCTTTCCATACAAATAATATTATAATGAGAAAGCTTAGCCACATCATCACCAATATATCTTCTTCATGTCCTCAACCTCAATCCTCAAGATATCAACTATGCTAAGAGATATAAAAAGTTTACTAGAACATGCCTCTGTAAACTCTTTCTTGGAACAAACATCACCAAAACTTACATAACTTCTTCTAGACTTATCCTTTCTTATTTTGATGTTAGTTGTATATGTTAGATACTCAAAAGTATCTCCCATAACCTCAGGTAGTTAGAATACTCAACTAGCCATCTATACCAACATGATCTTTTTGTTGTTCGTCTATTAGATAGAATAGAAAACTACTATGTTGACATCAATGATAAACTCAATAGTCATAAATGTAACATATCTACAATACTCCCTCATAGGAATATCATTAGCATTCATGCTTGCAAAAATCTTCTAAGAAACCAAATATTGAGACATACGATGTTACAAATAATCGTGTGATTGATAGTTGAAGAAATTAAGGATTGAGATGTTATGTAAGTGTGTGATTAGGAGTCCATCAAATGTCTAGTTATGATGCTACAACCATCATATGATCGAGAGATTGTGAGGTTGGGAGACTTCGAAAAGAGGCTTAAGATGCTATGACCATTTCATAAGATCATGGGGAGAAATAAATAAGGTTAAGATGTTACGATGGGTGAAATTGGGTGAAATTTGAAACTTTTTATCATATGGTCAAGTGATCATAAGATCAGAAGATTCAAATTTCAAAATTCAAATGTTGGATATGGAGATGTGGGTCCTGCCTAGTGAAAATATCCAATGGGAATGTAACACATGGTGCCTATGCATTGGAGGGATAAGATTAGTTATAAAAATAATATTAAAAGTTCAGTGTTCTCTCTAATTTGATGGTATTTGAGGTTGAAATTTGAAATTTTATATAATTTTGATGATATTATATGGTGGAGACTATGTAGTATTTTCAATTTTCATTAAATTGCTTAGTTCATCGCCAGGGGCCTAATTTTTCAAATATAAATTTTCAAATACATTTTAGAGGCTTTGTTTTTATAAGAAATACATAGTATAATATACCAATGAAACTGGGAGAAGTCAACTTTTCAATTTCAACAATCCATTTTTGCACAAGTCTCAATGGGCAGAAGCTAAAGGAAAATTAATAATTTCTAGGAGATCCTCAGTGATATGGAAGATTTTCTATTTCAAAGGGGAATAAGATTAGATATGATTAGATTTGAATAAGATCAGATGCACTGAGTATCTATAAAGGAAGACTTGACTAATTTAAATGTAGTTGTAGAGAATAAAGTTTTGTTAGCTAGAGGTAGTTGGAGTTTTCGTGGCTGAGCGAAGATGAAGACATGATAAGATCATATTGAAGCTCTTGTACTTTATGATGCGTATGATTTTTTCCTTCAAAAAGGGGGTTTGTTGATTACTTTAAGGGGATATATCAGATATCTCTACAACAATAATTAATCAATTTTGTTTGCAGGTAGATGGAGAAGAGATAGTTTCAACAACAACAAGATAATAAGAATCTTAGGTGAACAGATGACAGAATTAGATTTCATATCCAAAAACTTCTTGTTTATATATTCTCTCCTTGCATTTGTAAAGGTTCTAGTTTTGGACATTCTTCATTGTTGTGTGACCACTCTGTTTGTTCTAGTTTGATTAAAATTTCCTCCATAATTGTGATTCCACATTTCTTAGTATTTCTTTATTATAAACAATACTATTTCAATTCTTTTGAAGCATTCATATTACACAGTCATCCTTTGTGTATTTTCAAAATTTTATATACAGCATGATGTATTGATTTTAAACAAATGAATATAGAGCTTTACTTGATGTTTCATTCTGAAGTTTGTCTCCTCTAGGTGGGTTTGTAGTTTTCCATTGAGATATGCCCAAAGTGCATACTATCCATTTGTAGCTTGTTTTTGAAGTTGTATGTCATTGTATATCTTCTGTTGGGTAAAGAACCTAAGTAATTTGCTAGATAATGCATTGAAAGAATTCCAAGGATCATAGGAGGATATGATAAGTATGAATTGCATTTGAAGATAGATGTCTATATGCAAGGTAGATAGATAGATCAGATATCTAAGTATAAGAGTATATTTTGGGTATCCATGTGTGTGTTTTGATTTATTGAATTCCCAATGGATAGGGGATTGATTAGCTTAGAGTTTACATGTTCTTGTTGTTGCATACTTGGCTTATGCTGATTCAATCTTTAATTGAATGTATTTTCACTTTCTATTTAACAGTTGAAAAGAAGTTTCCCTCTCTTGGTTTATCAGATTCATGTGTATTGTTATTAGCTATTTTGTGTCCATGAATGTTTGCATAAACATAGAAGATTTAGGGGTTTTATCTGTTATATAGGTTCAATTATATGTCTTTATACTAGTACCATATAAAGAATCTAAGGTCCACCCGCATAGGTTTTTTAGAGCCTAAAGAAGAAAATGGAGATTAAATAGCCTTATAGTTGGACTCGGTGTTTGAATATGCACATTGAACATGGGCATTAAATTCCCCTAGGTGTATTTTTTCTTATCACCATGTTATTAAAAAGATGTTAATTCAAGAGTCAACAACATCTTCATTGAGAGTTAAGACTAACCCTATATTAGGGTGGTGAGGTTGTGAAATACATTGTTTACAACTGTAGAACTAGAAAACGGGCCAATGTCTAACATACTATGAGCAAATTGAGAGCACTGGAATTGTCACCTTGGACATGCAACTTGGCAAGAGATTCCTTTGAAAATCCATGACACATATGACTCAAGATGCCAAATGTAGGATTGTATAATGCTTTTGAAGTCAAACATGGCTATAAATGGAAGAGGATCTATGATGCATCATATGATACCTCAAACCCACTTAAAGCCAAGAACCTATGACAATGGAAGCCAAATATGGATGTGCATAAGAGATAAGAATATATGGATTATGACATATCTTAGCCAAGTGTAAATGGATAATCTGTGATGTGTCATGCCCATGTGTCATAGTGATGTCAATATTATGTGGAATATTTGAATTAAAAATCCATTATTCCACACAAATAGAAATTAGTAAAAGATGAAATTAATGGTGGATAATATGACTTAGGAAATTGAGAATTTCCATGGTTCTTGAATAATGGATCATTTAATTAATAAAGTTTATTAATTGATAAGGTTAGTTAGGAAGAATAATTACTAATGTGAAATAAAAAATGGTTGGAATTGACATAGGATTAAATTATGGATTATTTAGTCCTATGGAGAAAGTTAGTAGATGATTGGCCAAACTGATTAGATAAGTGCAACAATGTCTTTTGATGAAATGCGATGATAATGGATATTGACTAGGATGATGATGGGTAGACCAAAGCCATCGTCAAATTGATTGATTGATTAAAATGGTAACCTACCAAGGACACATGACATGAATTAAGGACCCATAACATTTAACTGACATTATAAAATTTTACAAGGTTGAGATTGGGTGATAGGTTTGATCATAATAACATCAACGAACACTATCAATATTATTAAATGGTTGAAAATGCTATGATCCAACACTAAGATACTTGACAATGTCAAAAAGTGGATGACATGAATGATAGTTTTTCATAGCACCAAGAACCATGACAATACTAAGGTTAGATTCATAAGATTTGATTGATTGATAGGCTTCCAAGGCATTGAAAGCAACAACAATGCCTAGGATTAGACAAGTGATGATATATTTGGGATGTTTGACATGTTCTAGGTTGATTAAGACTAATTTTAGTTGATTTAGGGTTGATTTGAGGTGATTATAAGTTGATTTGATATGATTTCAAGTTGATTTGAAACGGTTTTGAAATGATATGAAATTGATGTAAAGGAGGATACGAATGATGACAAACACTGTTGAAATATGGTCAAGTTGGCCAAAAGATCAGAGTTAGTGGAATGATAAAATGGAATGAGTTAGTATGAATATGTGATGGAACCATAGATACAAACTATTTTTGAGTGTCTACAATACCATCACAATTGGTTAAGAATAGATAAGGGTTTGAGAAACAAAGTGGCAATTTCCTTTGTAACATTATTGTAAGATCAAGAGGTGAGTTAAAATTTATGATGTTGTGATATGAGCAATGAAATAGTTAAGTTAGCCACTAGCACAAAATCACATGTTCCAAATAGTCTTTATGGCTGGCAGTTCTAATGGGGTGATGTGGTTAAAGTTAGAGGGATGTTCAATCTTGGTAGTTGCAAAGATGTAGAGCAATCAATTTCATGGCCATCAGAAGGTCATTATGGTTAGAGTGCTAAAGTGTTTTCAAGATGCAAGGTAATGATAAAGGCATGAGATGAAGAGGTTGCAATTTTGAAGGACCAAATAGTTAGCAAAGGAAATAAGTTCTGAAGTCATGAATAAGAAAATGCATAGGTCAACCTAATAGAAAGACAGTTAGGTAGGATGACAGAATGCTTAAAGATTATTGGGCCACATGGCAAGCTGACTAATGTTTTCTATTGAATGATGACACAACTAATTTTTTTTGGTCATGAACATGAAAACAAGCAACTCTTTAATGCAAAATAGGTCATTGATTGTTTACAACTTCTTCTTTGTGTTCTCCATGTTCGATGAATGTAGATTTCCTCCTATCACCGCCATGATTATCCATCTACCCAATCAGAGCAGTCATGGTCACCATTTCTATCTCTTTAGCGCTCAAACTATACACAAAGATCTAATTTTTACATATGGACATGTACCTTAATTAAATCTTTATGGAATTGGCAGTGATCTTTCTCTATGACTTGAAGCCAATAGTTGAATTTTAGCTTCTAGTAGAAGGTTTCTTAGTTATGCTTAAGCTATAAAAGCAAGTTTTGTAACCCTTTCAAGGGTCTGTATTTCTCTAATTCTATTGTAGTTGTATTGAATACTCTACTACTATAATTTCCTTTTTCCTTTGAATAAATGTATTTCTCTCTTGTATCTCTTTCTTCATTGATATATTGTATAATATCTTCTTTCTTTATGTTGATGTATTGCTTGTATTCTTCAACTGCATGATTTTATCTATTTGGCCTTTAAATGAAATAGAGTGAAGTTCCTTCCTTATATAATTTAATTCATCTTCAATTTTCATATGGTTGTTGAGTTAAGCAAGGATTGAATCTATGTATTTTTAGATTATATTGATGAATTGTGTGTTTGTAGGTAGAGATAAGATTGAACATACTATTTTGGTGTATTGCCCTCTCTAGATTAGATCAGGTAGTTAGATTTTCATGCATTTCCTTCTCCCTTTCCCTCTCAAGAAGTAGCTAGGTGATACCTAATAGTGAGGAAGTCGGCCTTCTCTAGAGACTCAATCTCATTGTTCAAGTCCCACAACTTAGAGATTGTTTCTATGTTTCACAAGGTTTCCTTTAGGTCAAACTTTAGGAAAGGGTGTAAAATTGTGTGAGAATAGAAATCTAGATGAAAAATGACCAAACTCTTTACATGTCCAATAAATAAAAAATTCCATACCTTATGGCTTTCTTTCCATAAGAAAAATAATACCTTCTTCTTTGTATTTGGTCCAACCATTTCTTGTTGTTTTGTTCTTTTGTATGCAACAAAAAGATTCTAGATCAGGAAACTCAATGTTCAGATCTTTACACATATCTGGAAACTCACCAAGAAGTTCTATCTTTTGGGTGTCAAAATTTCTTATGTATGACTTGGGACTATCTCTTATTAAATGAATCATCACTAATATCCCAAAGCTATTACGCTTTTCCTTCAAGAACCAAGATTTTTTATAGTAATTATTAGAATATATAGTCTACCAATAGAATTAGGGGGTGGATGGGTGAATTAGTTATCCAACTATTATCAAAATTATCAACCTTAAAAAAACTTAACTATATGAGCAATATAATAAAAAATCATAACAAGATACTCATACACAATAACACCAAATATGCTAACTTCGAAAACCCTTGATCACAGGGAAAACCCTAGTGGGGATGGTACCCACAAGATGATGTACTAATATTAATATTCCTTGTTAGAGGATAGACCCTTTTAGGAGTCTATAACAACATTCAATACATGTCAGTCCCTATTAGGAGACTTTGAATCCCCATTAGGAGATTCCAACCTTGTTAGGAGTTGTGGAGGATAGCTGGACCCACTGCCCAAACAACTTCAAGCAAAAGGCCAATGAACGCACTGTCCAAATGACCTTTGTAGAATAATAGAAATAAATTGTACTTATTTCCTCTATCTTGTCAACTAAACCTCTGATCTTTCTAATCTTGTAAGTAGATCATAAAAATCACATCCAGTTATCCCTTCAATCACTTACTTGCATTTAATAAACACTCTACTCCTTTTTGCACTTCACACTTCATACAATACTAGATACACTTTACAAAAAAGAATTTTTTTTCCTTTGTACCATACCCTCAAATAATTCCTTGAGTTGGCCTTGAGGCTTTCCCAATGAATTATAACAAGATAATTAATTAATTATAATTACAATAGTACTGTCAGCTTACAGTTTATACAAAACTTCACACATGCAATACTAGGGCTTGCACATCTACTGACATCATCATTTGACTATCTTTTTTTACTGTCTAATCATGCATTTCTTTATTACATCTTAGATGAAAGATGTAATACAATTATTAAAAATTTCTTTCCAAGCACTCTATGTCTATACTACTCTAACCAAATCAAGTACAACTTCCATACATCTTTGACTTATATGCTTTGCATTGAACCACATCATTAGAAAATTGTACTGAACATCTTCATGACTACACATAACCATGCAAGAAAAACCTTGTTTGTACAACTAAGATCTACTTTGTCAATCTTCATAGACTTAATATTATGTTGATAGAAATGAGAAACACATTCATGAACACAAGATGTCAATACTCTCCAATTCTTAGGATTCTCTCCCAATGCAATATTATTAACATTCATGCTAATAGTTCTCATTAGTAGAGGGAGTTCTCATGAATGAGAATCAGAATGAAACTAAGGATATTATCTTTACTTTTTTTTTTTCTCTAAAAAATTCTTTATGACATGTGTTTACATCAATGTGAAAGAGGGAAATTGTTGAAATAAATTATGCAATTTTATGTTGTCTTTGATGTTACACAAAATTTTAAGCCTCTACCAAGAAATCAATGATAGATGAGCTTACCAAGTTCAGAGAAAATATTGATTGAGCTCAATTGGTTAATGAAGAAAATGTTGTATTGACCACATTCACTTTGTTACCAAAGGAAAGTTAGCATGAATTCAATATTGACTAATTTGGTTTGGTTAATGTTAGAACTCTTATACTAAGTAAGTTGGGCCAATTAATGAAGAGATTCTTAGTGTTGACTAAGTACTCAATTCTATATTAGCTAACTATTAGTATATTATGTTTGATAAATGTATTGGTTTATAAAAGCCAACTTAAGGGATAATATTTGATTGATTAAAAGAGTATTCAAGTCAACTTAACAAGGCGAATAATATATATGAAAAGTTAGGTTGAGGATTGAAGAATGAAATTGAGGAAGATGAATTAGAGAAGAAAATTGAAGAAGATATTTATAAAGGGCAGAAAAATTAAGTTGACCAGCTACAATGAACATTCTAATCAAGTAGGATCATGTAATCAAGCCAGAATTAAGATCTTAATCTAAAAAGTTAGTTGCATCAGTAATCAAGTAAAGTCATTGTTACTCTCTAATAATTATAGCAATGAATCAAATCTCTTAACATAGTTATCCTAATAGCTATTTAGGAAATTGTCTAACAAGGTGGAATTTCTAGATTGAAGTGTTTGAAGACCTCTAACAAGGCCACTCCTAATTATATCATCTAATAGGGTCACACCTAAGAATATGTTTTGTAACCTTTAACAAGGTTGGCTCCTAAAAACCATTCATTTTGTACATTTCAGGTACAGAAACATCATTAGGATCTCTCCTAGCACAAATTGATGAACAAGGAATAGAATGATCCATTTACTACATCAATATACCACTTGTGGGATATGAAATAAACTATTCAATCATTAAATGAGTTTGCCTTGATATTGTCTTTGTCACCCAAAAGCTGAGGCATTACATGCTCGATTAGAAAATAATGCTTATCTCCAAGATTGACCCATTAAAGTATCTCCTAAGTAAGGCTGCACTCAGAGGGTGCTTAGTCAAATGGGTTATGATCCTTACTAAATTTGACATAGAACATGTGGATAGAAAGGCAATCATGGGACAAGTGATAGTTGATCAGTTAGCAAAAGTAGCTATGATATATGATAATCCCATGTTGATATACTTTCCAAATGAAGCCATCATTAACATGGATATAGCTAATTAATGGAAGAGTTACTTTGATGGATCACATACAAGAAATTCTTCAAGAGCTGACATTATATTTATTACACCACAAGGAGACATAATCCCATAGTCATACTAGATAGAATCTAATTGCACAAACAATATAGTAGAGTACAAGGCAATGATCACAAGACTGAAGCTATCCATCCAATGGAACATACAATATTTGCAAGTTTTTGGTGATAAATTAATACCTTACAAATAGATTGTAGATTTTCTCAAATTAGAAATTTTCACTATCTTTTTTTGTTAGCTACCAAGAATACATAACAAGAAAGTTGGCGTTGTGGCCACTATCACTTTTATGATTGATATGCCTACAAATGTGGAGCATTGTGAGTTCCTTGTAGAGAAACTCTTGATTATAGCATTTGAACTCTCTCAATTTGAATTTGTGTGTAAACTTGTTGGTCCCAAATCCCCTTGGTATCAAGACATTTATAATTACCTAAATGCTCAATTCCTACCCCCTAACTTATCCAAGAATGAACGTTAGGCTTTTATTTTCCAAGCAGCTAGATATTCATTGTCGATGACACCCTTTACAAGAGATCCTTTGACCAAACCCTTCTTAGATGCCTTGACTTGCAAGAAGCTAAAACTACCTTACACAAGGTTCATGAAGGTATATGTGGAGGCCACTTCAATGGTTTGAGTCTAGAAAAGAAATTGGTAAGAGTTGGATATTATTGGCCACCATGGAACAAGATGCTTATAATTTTTTCCAAAATATGTCATAAGTGCTAGATACATAGTAATTTGATCCATGCACTAGTGTAAGAACTTTAGCCAATTATTTCTCCATGGCCCTTTTCACAATGGGCATTTTATCTTGTCAAAGCTATTTATTCTCCTTCCTCTAACAGCCTTAAGTTTGTCATCATAGAAACTAAATAATTTAGGAAGTAGGTTGAAGTTATCCCCCTAACTTTCACCACTAGAAAGAAGATGTCAAGGTTCATCCTGAACTATATCATCTATGATATATGGTGTCCTTATGACTATTATTTTTTAATATGGTAGTTCATTTAAAAATAAAGATTTTGATAAGTTGTGTGAGAAATACAACATCTACCATGGATATTCTATTATTTACCATCCATGGGGCAATGGCCAAGTAGAAGCATCTAATAAGACCATTGTCAAGATTCTCCAAAAGACTATCAATAATTCTAGTCCAGACTAGCACTTACCACTAAATCTAGCTCTTTGGGCCTACAAAACAAGTGTGTATGCTCCCATTAGTGCAACACCATACTCTCTTTCCTATGGAACTAAGGCCATACTTCCTATTGAAGTTGAAACTCCATTATTAAGAGTATCCCTATGAAATGTTGATGATGAAAACTATAGAGTATCTATACTACATGAACTTGAAATGCTTGATGGGCAAAGACAAGTCACCTTGACACATCTGCAAGATTACCAAAACTAACTCAAATGAAGCTATACCAAGAAAGTGTAATGTCATACTTTTGAGGTTGGTGATCTAGGCCTGAAAATGAACTACAAGACATAACAACATAGAGAGAAGCTAGGAAAATTTGAACCATGTTGGGAAGGATCCTATGTAGTTATTGTAGGATTTGGGTCTGGAGTATATCAGCTTGCAACTCTAGAGAGTGAACTACTACCTGTGTCCATTAATAGCATGCATCTCTACAAGTACTATACTCGATTACATCTAAAAATTTTGAAAAAATATTATAAAATGGCAAAAAGTCTTAAAAATATAATAAAAGAATAGCAAAAACTGTTGAAAAAAGAAACATAAAAATGGAAAAAAGTCAAGAAAAAATGGATGCCTTGATGAAAACCTAGAAAATAGGTATCTTGGCATGAAAATTTGAGTCAAGAGAAAAAATTTGTCCAAAGGTTAAAACTTGGCAAATAGGCACTTTAGGCAAGTACCATGGTAAAAACCTAGCTAACAAGCATCATGTGTAATTAGTTGTAACTCTTCCATCTATCATGATTCCATCTAGTTTTTTCCCCCTATTTTTCATTCACTAATCATATCCTTCATATTGCAAGACATCCCTAGTCCTTGATCATGGCCCACGAAATGGTTAATATCCATTATCATCTTATCCAAGCATCACTAGTCTATACATACTTTATCTTTGGCCTTTATACATAGTTTGTGTCTTGTCTAGGGACATATCACCTACACAGTAAGTAAGTTTTAAATTGAACTAGGGGCATGCCCCTAAGCACATCTTATGCATTGGATTTATTGCATATCAAATTGGAGCTAACACTTGTGAATCCTTTACGATCCTTTAAAAAATCCTTAAAATTCAAATACAATCTTGAAAAATCATAATAAATTTAGATATGGTCCTAAATAAATCACTAAAAATCATAAAATTTCCTAAAAAAATCCATAAAAATCATAAAACAACTTGAAAAAATACTAAAGATCATAAAATATCCTAAATAAACCCATGAAAATCATAAAATGTCCTAAACAAATCCATAAAAATCATAAAATATCTTGAACAAATCTATACAAATCATAAAATGTGCTAAAAAAATTGATAAAAATCATAAAATGTCCTAAAAAAATAGTAAACATTATATACATCCTAAAATAGACCCTAAAAGTCATAAAATATCATGAAGAAACAAGCAACACAAAAACATCAAATATCCTCAAAAACACTAAAAATCACACAAACCCACTGCAAACTTGCAATAAACCTTGTAAATACTCACTGTGGATAATCACCTCTTTTTTCTTAAACACTCATACTTTCACAAACTAAAACTCAAAGCACTACACTTCAAGGACAATCACATTATCTGAGTACTATGAATCAACAATCAATCCAACTTGTCACAATCAACCAAACCAAATATCCAACTTATCACATCAGCAATCTTCCAAACATGTTCTAAAGACCTAAAACATTAAAAAGCAAGTACTAATGGACAAGAATAGTTATTAGCTCATGTTGTTTAGTGGGTGACTTATTTTTGCTTTGTTTTTCTTTGATCATGTTCCTATGCCACTCAATGATATAAATTGATCTATGAGAGTGGATGAGATGGTTCATAGTCATCTTTTGTTTTCTTTTTATTAAAATGTACCTTTGAGAGTCTGGGATATGTATATATTCCTCAAGAAGGAGTAGTTCATTTTCTTTTTGCATTATGCGTATTTACACAAAAGGTTTGCATTTGTGCTCTGGCACTCTATGACCATGATGTGTTGCATTCCACCTACCATATCAAAATAAAGCTCCATTGACATATAGTGTACTTTATGAAAGAAAAAGTCCTCACCTCATTTTAACTAGTTCTCATCCCATCTCCTTTATCTTCTAATATCAATTTCATCCACCATCATGGTCTCTTACTCTGATGCAGCATAAACATTGTCATCTTGCATTCCTGCATATGTCAAAAAGTCCAAAAAAACCCTAAGCAATATGTGAATGCATAAACATGGAATTCATATCATTTTGCATTTCATTTGTATTCATTCCATATCATTTTACATTTCATTAGCATTCATTTAATGAGAAAAAACATGTGGCAAAAATAAAGATATAATTTCCTAAGCATAACATGTGATAAATTAGCAAATAGTATCATTATATAAATTTCACATAGAAAGCATAAATGCATCCATATAAAACATATAAAACATATGCATAATCCATCTCATATAGTCATCATAATATAGGTACATCTCATAAATGTCTCAGAAAGTATCAAAGTACATGATTGTGGTTTACATCAATACCAATTGCTTGTAGGCATGAACCATGAAAGAGCATACCAAAAATAAAGGATGCCCCTATGCACATAAGCATGTCTAAATCAAATAACACTGTCCCTGGCCTCATGGCCCTTGTCTGGCCTCAAAGATGATCCCTCCCCTTCTAGTGGTGGCCCCATTTTTCCCATCACCCCTCCACTACTTTGTCCTATGTGTTCATCGAGAGTGAGACCTTGTTGATCGAAAAGTCTCTACCCTCTACCCTAGTGGCACTACCATCTCATAGTGATCCATCCAATAATGTGTCCCTACATGAATTGTAGCCATCATTGGGGCTATCACTTGAAATGATGGATCCATGATACTTATAATAAACTCTTGTGACTCTTGTATTACCCTCTACACAATTGTATCCCTCTCTATCATAGCCTAGTTTCTTGTCACTATCATTGCATCCCTGTCTATTGTAACCTGGTCTAACTAACCTCATAGTCCTATAATCACCTCCATCAAATCTAACTCTTCTTGGCTAGGCCCTATATATAATGGTACTAGCATCCCGCTCTATCACCACTGGATCCCCCTCTATGTCCATTTCTATAGAATTCACACCTCTATCCTCCTCCTCATCCTCCCTGCATCATCATCATCATCACCCACACTGTCTCCACCATCCTCATCATCATCATCCCCATTTCTCTCACCATCATCCTTGACTCTCTCATCACCATCCCCATCCCCATCCCTCTCATCATCATCGCCATTGTTCTCATCATCCTCTCCATCATCATCATTGTCCATCTCCTCCTCTCACTCCTCCTCATCCTCCTCTCCATCCTTCTCTACCTGTGGTCTCACCTATGGTAATGACACTACAAGATCTATCAATGACCTTGTTCAATGCTGAGAAAATCACCTATCATATGTTGTCATCATACCTACATCTATCACATCTATTGCTTTTCCCCATAACCTTAGTTTTAGCTCCTTCAACTATGCATATGTTACCTATGTTTGGATTAGTGCTCTACATTCTCTTATCTTTTTCCTAGATTGAGTGAAAAATGCAAGACCTATAGGCACATCTTGCCTCTCACCAAACTATTTGGCACACTCACTCTAGCAAGTACATCTTGATCACCAAGTTTCCAATCATTTTGTGCCCTATTAGATAGTGCTCTTGTCTACTATACAGAAGGTGGAACTCATCATCATCCCACCCTAGGAAATCTATATAAGGTCTGCATAAAAAATGTATCATCATGTCCAATTGATACCTAAAGAACCAGGTGTATCCCAATGGTCCTCGTGCTAGTATCCCTCTGTAGTTGTACTCATAAGGCATGTCTTGCACCAAATCCTTCTCTACTAGTAGCCTAAATATGACAATACAATTGTATGCCCAAATCTATGACAATGTACCACTAGTGCTAAATGTCATCTGACCTCTATATGCAATATAGTGTAGATAGTAGTATACAAACCTAGGCATGCAAGGCCCCCATGCAAACATGGTCTTGTCCATAACCATCCTCTCCAACACTTGGTCCCATCTAATAGGGAATCCATGCCCTGACCTAGCTAGTATTAGTAGTCCACCCACGACCCAGTAGATTATAACAATAAGATGTATTTGATGTGCCACTAGTATCTCCCATCCAATCTCATAATCCCAAATCCCTAACTTTATGTCTCAATATCCAAACATTTAGTGTAGTTTTGTCCATCCCATTCTAGTTTCATACATATCCAACTCCCTATGGATTGAAATTTAGAGGATGCACCATACATCCTCTAGGGTCATAGTAGCCTCTCCTATGGGAAGATGGAAGGCACTCATCTTTGAGTGCCATCACTCTATTAGTATCATCAATAATCCTCTACTTCCTCTCACCTTAGGCATAAATGTAATATGATACAACCCTAGTCCTACCAAGATCTCTCACTCACTAGTGATCATCTATCGATGTACTGTCAAGCTTTGTGGTATGTTGGTGTTTTGAAATGTTATGTTTCAAATTACCTTGATTAGAAAAGAATACATCCAGGGATAGCTACTTCCCATATGCAACATATCCTTTTAGACACCGGGCCAACTATAAGGCTAGACCCTTCTTCTACTTTAGGCTTTGTAAAATCTAGATAGGTATACCTATAGATTCTTTATATGTTACCAGTATTCAAAGCATACACTAAATCTAAAACAAATTAGATAGAACCTTTATATCTTATGTTCTTACACAAAGATCATAGACATGAAATAGATATTAATTTGGCCCAAAAAATTGATAAGCTAAGTGAGGGCATCCTTTGAGGTCTTGAATAGAAAGGGAAATGGATGATTATAAGTTTGATTTTAGCAAATCCCCAAATATGAAATAGTAAGAATAAGTTAATCCTCTAGCTGACTAGTTCCTTATCTATTGGGTAGTTACATAAATGATACACATACATATATGATACCAGTGACATATTCCATAGATCAAGGTATCAGATCTATCTTATCACTTTGTGAATTAGACAGCGGTGTTCACAGGCACCTCATTCTCATGAAATACCCTTCTCAAATAACTAGAAATCCTATCAAATATATGAAGCATTTACTTGGCTCTTTTTTCAAATAGATGCAAAAGGGTCTAAGTACTTTGTCCTTAAACCACAAAACATTAAATATTTTAGAGATGGGAGATGAAAATCAAAATGAAACAAAGAAGATTCTTGCTCATGGTATTCATTTCTTTGAAACTATACATTCAAGATGCATGTAAATAACTCCTGAAACCACTAAATAGATCAAAACTATCTATGTTAGCTTCATTTATTGTTGTTCATAATAGATAGATGTGCTAAAGAGAATGGTATCGTAGTTATGACAGAAATTTCAACCTAACTGGAACTATCCTTGTTGTATCATAGTAGTGAAAAATGTCCAAGATAAATGGAACCCTTACAATAAAACAAAAAGATAAAGATATAAGAAAGGAATGAAGTCTCAGATCTGATTTGGAAGTGACATGTGTCCATTTGAATCTTCATTTCCTACTATTGCAAAGCATCTCTCATCTTTCTACAACTGAAATTAGATAGGAATCTCATCATTGTTATGTAACAAACTTGAAAATATCTCCTCTAACTGATGAGAAACCCTTGTGCTACAAAAATATCAGATAGGTCTATGAAATGCTTATAGTATCTTTTTTAAACTAACTTGGAGGTGACAAAATCTATTGCTAACTACATTCTTAGTACCTTTGGTATTCATCCAGTTCACACCATTTTGCCAAAAACCAACTATGGCCTGCCTTAACTAAATGAGATTGAAAAATGGATACCTAAAATAGAACCTTGCATAACTTGAACTAGTGGCTTCATGTACAAATACAAACCAAAAAAATGGAAAATTTGTTCACTCCTGGTTTTGACGATATATAATAGTGTTATGTTGGCATATCAGGAATGCACATGGGATCATTTTAAAAAACGTGCTCCTATTTTGGTTTTAAGGTTTGTATCTCATTGCAAGTATTTAAAATTTTTTGAATTTTGAACTTTTGGTTATAATTCATATTTTATTTAAAAGACCTATACATTAAAAACTAGAAAATATTAATAAAATATTATTTTCCAAAACTTAGGATTTTCCCTCCATTTATGCATTTTAGGATAACTAAAGCTTGAATGGGCTAACACATGTTACCTTACCATTTTTTGGTCATCTACCAATGAGTTCCATGTGGCACCCTCTGATTGGTCCTAGCTATCACCTAACACATGTCATCATTTTATTGGACTAAGCACCTGTGCATGCAACATCATTGCCACATGGCACCTTATCATTGTCTAGAAATCTACCCCTACCATATCATCACAAACCTAGGCCAACTGCCACATGTTAGTTAGGTGCTTTCTTGCATGCACAATCAGCAACTGCCATGTTGCTTGTGGAAATGTACCTTTGTGACACCTATCCTATCTTTCCACGCCAAGACCTTAAGAACTATGCCAGGTTTGTAAGTGTCTACCATAAGTCACTATCAAATTTGTCCATTTGGTACCACTTATTATCATTTAGTTTGTCCAACAGGTCCACATCATCATGCCACATCATTAGGTTGTTTCAAAATTTGATATATGCTACCAACTGGCTAGGGCCCTGCCTGCAAGCATTAGCTTACCAAAAATATTGATGTCTTTAAGGCACTATATTATGGTGTTGAAATGTATTTAAACAAAAGAAAAATGTGACATCTACCCAATGTGGGATTAATCATCCTGAATTCTAGACCAAAATCCTTCCAACATCTCCTCCTTTCTACGTGATCCTTCTACTCCTACTTATCTTGAAATAAACATGATTGTGGTAGACTTTGAAAATTGGATTCCCCAAGTATATGATAACAGCTATCCCCACAACCAAATGGTTATAAGTTCCTAACATTTAAAAAGACCACTGGCAAGCAAAAAATTTAAAACAATCTTGCGAATGATTGGAAAAACAAATTGGAGGTCCTTAGGTGAAGTAGGTGATTATTGTCCCCTACAATGTGGGTGCTTTACCCCTCTTCATTTCATAGGAGTTCTGCTCCCTTTCATCCTACTTCACATGAACTACAACTTTCCACTTTTAAAAAATAAAATTAATTGTGTATCATGTGTAGAAAATCACATAGCGCAATCAACATACAAGCATGGATGGTTTCAAAGAAGCAATCCAATGAATGGGGCAAGAGTGACACAAAAATTATTCCATTAAGAACAAGAAACCTATCAAGGGAAAATTTTTAAGCATATGATACCACAAAAATAATTGGTTTGTTTAAGACTACTATAATCAATCATTATCCTTCAATTAAAGTGGAGATTTCTTCACGACATTCATTATTTATTTCACTTGATTTTTCCCCCAATGAAAAGAAGAATTCATACTAAGAAGTAGAACAATTGAATGTGATTCATTCATTTTGTCTAGAGTTTGGGAGCAAGTTGGATTATTTAGCATTGTGCCTTTTGACTTCAACTTTACCCAATGTGTGGTCATGATTTGCTATCAATGTTCTTTATAATTGATCACCCTTGTATAAAACACTTGTTGTACATACCTCCTCTCCAATGGTAGATCACACTCCTATTATTTGCACACAATACTCATTCTTTGTGCTTGCATCCTATTGGTGTTTTGAAATGTTACACTTCAAATTATCCCAATGAGAATAGGATACATCTAGGGGTAGCTACTTCCTATCTACAACATACCCTTTCAAATACTTGGCCAACTATAAGGCTAGATGTTTTTTCTACTTCAAGCTCTACAAAACCTAGGTTGGTGTACCTATAGATTCTTTATATGGCACCATACTTATGCAATAACAAAGATGTGTAGTAGCAAATTGTAACTCTAGGAAATCCACAATCTAAGTGAGGATAACACTTTTTGACTCTTCAACCTGAATGGGAAAATATTGATTAATGATGTTGAATATCAACACAACCCAAGTATGCAATAACAAAAAAATTCAATCTCCTAGTTGACTAGTCCCTTATAAATTGGGCATGAGCTAAATCAAAACATACACATGGATACTTGAGATATACTAATATATTCAAATATCTAGTCTATCCATTCACCTTTTAAATAGACATCCATCTTCATTAAAAATCTCATACTTATTGTGATATCCTCTTGGTGAATCCTATAACCCTATCGAGGTAAATAAGTATTTATCGTGCTCTTTGTTCAAATAGACAACCTGTCTAGACATACAACCTTAAGGGATTGCAAATGGGTTTAAGCTCTTTGTTCTTAAACACAAAATATTGTAGACAACAGAGGAAGGAGATGAGATTCATAATGAAACTAAGAAAATGAAGCTTTGTATTAATCTCCTTAAAACCAATAGATCATGTTGTATGCCAAAACTTAGAATATACACAAAAAATAATTGTATAATCTATTTTCTTATAAGAGATTATAGTTGTTGTTCATAACAAAGAGAAATGTTGAAGAAAATGGTATCACAATCATGATAGAAATTTCAACCTAACTAGAACAATCCTTGTGGTATCATAGCAGTGAAAAATGTCCAAGAAATTGGAACCCCTAAACAAAGAGAAGGGAATATAATATAAAGGTTGGAAGAAATCATGGATAAGATCAGATGTTTCCATTTTTCCACTTGAAAAGCTGGCATTTGTTGATGCAAACCTTCTCTCTACCTTCTTTCAGTAATTGAAAATTAGATCTTTTGGTTGTTGCTAAAGAATGCTTTAAAATATCTTCAATATGATTGAGGATGCAACTGAAAAAGATGTCAGATCTGATATTGAAACAAGGGCAAAAACACCTGTCAAAATGACTTTGGAGGCAAAAGAAACTTCTTAGAAATATTTTCCTCCAAATGTGGAACCAATGAACTCAAATGTCTACTCTCTAATTATGCTTCATCATGAAAATTTCTCATTCTGCTAAGAATGCCACCATTTCACAAATCTTCCTATAACTCTTAACATTAAAAACCTATGCATTTTTTGACTATAGATCTAGAAAGTTCATCTCCTCCCAATTCCAATGGTATACTACACTATGCATTTTTGATAAAAATTGCCCCTCTTGTGTGCATCTAAAAATTTTGGCTCTGAGCCATGAACAAACAATTTAAATGTTGAAAGTATTTAACCTTTTAATAAAATCTAAACTTTACATTATATCCCAAATTTATTTAAAATATTTCAAACCTTCAGAATGCATGTAGGTTGGAGATATTTCAATATTTGATTTTATCACTTTACCTTGTTTCTCACCAATACCTAGGTGCCACTTGTCTATTCTCCATGTGGGATAAAAGGGATCCATGTACTAAAAAATATAGGATGGGATGAGATGCAATATTAACCCACCATGAAAATGCAGAGTTGACCCACATGGAATAAATTTGATTTGTACCCAATAATATGAGCCATTGATGTTGATCTTCATTTTGAAATAGATGGCCTAGTTTTTGGAAGAAAACTCCTCAAAAGAAGAATAAGACACAACTGTAAACCCAATATCTCTTTATGTCAAACAAAAGGTTGAGATGCACTTTAAAATTCTCCCAATAAATTCCAAAATCTAATTGCCATCACATACTTGCTAGAGACCCAAGCAATGATGCGAGATTATGAGCACATCTAATTAATAGAAGCCTAGTAGAAGAAGGATCCACTCCATGGCATGAATCTGTTGATTGGTACATTCCCAAATGCATAGTGGAGGAGGTAGCATGTGATTTCACAATTTCATGAAAGCAAGAAAAGTTACTTTTCAACATAGGAAAAATGGTTAACATGAAATGCTAACCCCTGCAGATGCACGTGTTAACCTGCAACTCGGCCAATGAAGAAAGATGAGCCAACTCAGTCAAAGAAAAAATTGAACTAGCTTGGATAATGAAGGTGATGAGAAAACTTGGTCCATGAAGAGAATGAGTTAACATGAAATGTTAACCTAACCTCAACCAAATCACATGTTAACCCATAACAAAGAAAATAAACCATTGAAGGTCTCATAGATCAATTATGAATAATGGGTTGAATGGGGAAAAAATAGCTATAAGAGACTTATCATCATGGAATGCAAGTATATGTTGAATGCAAGGTATTAGAAACATTAAACACCTCTTAGGCCTCAAAAGGATAGCCATGTACACATGCATTAAATGTTCTTATAAGGCTCAAATCAACTCAAAAGTTTGAAATTGTACTCAAAATAGAAATGCATATTTGAATCCTAATAGTGGCTATGTCTAGGCATGCATGTCCCTTCTGGGCATGGCAAGGATTCAAAATCATTAGAAGAAGCATACCACACACTTGACAACAAAACTTCTCTTTAAAAACTTATTAAAAGCAAGGAAATCTTGTCCTAAACTATATTAATGATGGCCCTGGGCCACCAAAACTTATCAAAACTTCTGAACTCTATCATAGATATGATTTTCATCCCCACTTTTAGGAGGTAAGCTGAAAACATCTTTTCCATTAGTTTCACAAACATAATCAACATTTTTCATTAGCTCATTTGACAAAACAAAACAACTTTCTTCATTCTCAGAGTGCATATATAAATCAACATCTACTTGTACATCATGCTCACTATGAGAACATGAATCAGCATACTCATATAAACTATCATCAAAGTAAAAACCATCATGAACATATGGAAAATGTATGCTATCAACTGGAAACTTGGAGGCTTCTTATTCCACTTCATCTACAAAGTTGCATATGTCAAGAGATTGTGACTCACCTTGTGTAACCAAATGTGAAGAACATAAAAGATTTGGTTCCTCATTATTTTCTTTCCTATTACTCATCCAATTATATTTGTCATTTGCTAAAGCTCCTTCACACTCAAAAAATTGATTAGTCACCATGTATGAAAACTTATTCTAAAATTGGAGATCTAAAATATGTTGATCAAAATCATTACCTTTATCTAACAAACTGTTAGAATGAACCTTGAACTTATCACTAAAAAATTTATTAGCATATAAAGGAAACACCTACACACTCACTATTTTCCTTCTCATCGCATGAAACACCTAAATGGATTGCAACACTATTACCATGAGAAAAATATGAAACAATAGAAAACTTCCCTTCACTATCATCCATGGCATCCAACAAGTTATCATGTGCAAAGACATTTGAGGTGCTATCATAAACACCTTCAAAATTTGTCAAAAATTGTTTAGATTCTATAACTCTTTCTACACCAAACTTTGGGGAAGTAACTTGACTAAATGAAAAAAATTTACGAGGGAAAGTATAAGCATCCTTAGAAACACTTACATGCTTTTCAAAATCACAAGCCAATAAAGCTGAAATTTCATTAGGGCTCAAGAAGACTACCTTACAAATATTCTCCTCTTTGCTATGATTATTATCCAGATAAAATGAAGAACTTAGAATAGAAAAATCATTAGTATAACAATATGGGAAATTAGAATTATTACAACATTCAGTCTAATCATGGCAAGAACTACCTCCACTACTTTTATACAATCCTTCAAATTCATATTCACTATAAAAAGGTTCATTTTCACTTCCATATCCATCTTCCTCATGTTGATTGCAATCATCTGATTCATTAGCATTGAATCCATCTCTTCACACTTGGAAGACAAATAATCACTATATACATATTCATTATGTTCATTACTACCTTGACTTTAACCACACACCCATTATCATCATTAAAAGACATGATATAAACTTTATAATCATCACTTTCTATCTCCTTAATGAATCTTTTAGCTTGCAAAAACTCTTGTTATCTTATAAGTGTTGGCCAATTAACTAAACCAATCACTAGAATGTCAAGGAAAACACTAGGCAAGGAATATTCCTTAGGTCTAGAATGAAAAGGCATCTTGTTGATTACTAATCTAACCTTTAGATAACATTGTTCAACATTTAGACCTTGAGTACTTCCTACTTTAGTTCTTATGATACTAACAATCTTATTTTAGATTTGTTTATTCAACATAGCAATGTTGTTAACCACAATTTCCAAACTTTCAGAAAGTAGAAAACTAATCTTAGATCTAAGATCTAACTCCATCTTAAAACAAAATTTCTACCTCTTTCTTCTAGTGTTGAAAATCACTGAATAGAGGTAACCATTTTTCACATTAGATTTCCATGAAAGAGAACACATGAAAATTAGAATACCTTAAACTGTGTTGATGCTAAACTTTGATTTACTGAACTGAGATGAGTGCATTCTGAAAATCCTTCACACCATTTATAAAACTTTGTAGAGCCATCACCTCCTTGAAAGAAAATAAAGAAATCAATGCTATGACTTACTTTTTAACAATTTTACTTCTTATAATAGAAGATGCAATACAACACTCAACTTTAATCAAGCAACACTTCTTTTCCAAGAAACTATAAAGGACTTCAGATCTACCCGTACAATTTGAAAGCCCTTCAAAATATTACAATGAGATCACCTAGGATACATTGGTATAGAGATACAGAGTTACCACTCATAAAGATGAGAAAAGTTACATAAATTTTCACTTGGTAAAATATAAACCAAACTTTCAAATGCAGGAAAAACATAAATCATGAAACCACTCTTGTAGATTTACAATATTGAAACAAAGAGCAAACCATGTTTATTTATTCTTGACTCTAAAAACTACAACGCTTTGAAAATAATTGCTCGACTGAACTGACTGATGATAGAAACACTAGCAATAGTGTAATCCTTGTTCAACCTCCAAATTAATGATGTCCTAGACAAAATACTACTAGGTTGTAAGACTAAAATGTTCAATTTACAACCAAAGATTCTTGTCCTTTTAACAATGAATTTCTTCATAGACTCCCAAATAGACTCACCATTTTGTTGTTGTTTTGAAGTGTTACACTTCAAATTATCCCAATGAGAATAGGATACATCTATGGGTAGCTACTTCCCATCTACAACATACCCTTTCAGACATTGGTTCAACTATAAGGCTAGACCCTTCTTCTGCTTCAGTCTTTCCAAAACCTAGGTCAGTGTACCTACATATTATTTATATGGTACTAGTTGTTCAAAAGAATACACTAAATATAAACAAAGCAGATAAGACAATTATTTCTCTTATACTTATGCAATAAAAAAGATGTACAGTAGAAAATTGCAACTCTATGAAATCCACAAGCTGAGTGAGGGTAACACTTTTTAGTTCTTCAACATGAAAGGGAAAATATTGATTAATGATGTTGAATATTAGCACAACCCAAGTATGCAACAAAAAAAATATGCAATCTCCTAGTTGAAACATACACATGGATACTTGAGATATACTCATCTATTCAAATATCTAATCTATCCATTCACCTTGTAAATAGACATCCATCTTTATAAAGACTCTTATACTTATTATGATATCCTCCTACTGAAACTTGCAGCCCTATTAAGGAAAATAAGCATTTACTTGGCTCTTTGTTCTTAAACATAAAACATTATAGACAATAGAGGAAGGAGATGAGAATCATAATGAAACTAAGAAAATGAAGCTTTGTATTAATCTCCTTGAAACCAATACATCATGGCATATACTAAAACTCAAAATATACACAAGAAATGATTGTATAATGTAATTGCTTATCAAAAATTACAATTGTTGTTCATAACAGAGAGAAATACTGAAAAAAATGGTATCATAGTCATGATAGAAATGTCAAACTAAACGGAACCGTCCTTGTGGTATCACAACATTAAAAAAAATGTCCAAGAAACTAGAAGCCTCGTGAATGAGAGAAGAAGAGAATAAATAAACAAGAAGAAATGTTGGATTAGATCTAATGCTATCATTTGCCCGCTTGGAAAACCTCCATCTACAGATGCAAAACACCTCCCTACTCTATCTCTATAACTAAAAATCAAATCTTTTCCTTGCTAACTGAAAAATGCCTTGAAAATATCTAAAAAATAGAAAGACATCTAACTGATTTGATAAGCCAGATCTGCTATCAAAGCAAGGGAAAAAATGCCTATTAAATCACTTCTAGAAGGAAAATACAACTCTTAGAATTGTTTTACTCTGAATATGGTGGAAAAAAATTTCAATGACTACTTCCAACTGATTTTGTAACTTAATCATGAAAATTTCCCATTTTGATGAGGACATCCCATTTTACAAATCTACATGTAGCTCTTACCACTAAAAACTTGTGCATTTTTTAACTGCATATCTGGAAAGCTCATCTCCTCCCAATTCAAATAGTATACCACATTATGCATTTTCTATATAAATTTCTCCTCTATTGTGCATTTGAAAATTCTAGCTCTGGGCCATGAACAGACCATTTAAATGTTGACATTATTTAACTTTTTAATAAAGTTTGAACTTTACATTATATCCCAAATTTATTAAAAAAAAATTTCAAATATTTAAAATGCATGTAGGCTAGAGATATGTTAATATTTTATTTTATCACTTTACCTTGTTTCTCACCAATCCCAAGGTACCACTTGTTAGTTCTCCATGTGGGATAAAAAAGATCCCTATTGAAAAATGCAGGATGGGATAACATGCAATGTTAACCCACCACAAAAATACAAAGTTGACCCGCATGGAATAAATCTAAATTGCCCCCAATAAGATGATTCAGTGATGTAGATCTTCATTCTAAAATAGACAACCTAGATGTTGCAAGACAACTCCTCAATAGAAGAATAAAATACAACCATAGATCCAATATCTCTTTATGTCAAATGGAGGGTTGAGATGCACTTTAAAATTCTCCTAATAAGCATCCATATCCAATGGCCATCACATACTCACTAGAGACCAAAGAAATGATGCAAAAATATGAGCACCATTTAATTAATTGAAGCCCAAGACAAGAAGGATCCACCACGTGGCATGAATTTGTTGGTTGGTACATTCCCAAATGCATAGTGGAGGAGGTAGCATGTGATTTCACGATTTTGCAGAAGTGAAAAAAGTCACTCTTTGAAATAGAAAAAAAAGATAACATAAAATGTTAACCCATGCAAATGCGTGTGTTAACCTGCAACTCGGCCAATGAAGGAAAATAAACCAACTTCTTCAAAGAACAAACTAAACTAGCTTAGTCAATGAAGGAACTAAGCCAACTCAATCCATGAAGAGATTGAGTTACACAAAATGTCAACCCCGACCAAGTCACATGTTAACCCACAAAAAATAAAATAATTCATTGAAGGTCTCTTAGATCGGTTATCAATAATGGGTTCAATGGGTGGGGGGAGAAGGGGAATGGCTAGAAGAGACTTATCATCATGGGATGCAAGCATATGTTCAATGCAAGATATTAGAAACATTAAACACCTCTTTGGCCTCAAAAGGATAGTCGAGTATACATGCATTGAATGCACTTATAAGGTTCAAATCAACTCAAAATTTTGAAATGGTACTCAAAATAAAAATTCAATTTTGAGTCCCAACACCTTCAAACTTCTCTTTATAAGACCAATCACTGATATCAATTGTTATAATGTTTAGAATAAATAAGGGGGAGGGGGTGGGGTGAATCATTAACTCAAAGTCCATATGTACCAATTGAACAATCAAACAATCAAACAATTTATTGTCTTGCTTATTCTATTATCACTTGGACTCTATTGTAATTTGAATAACAATATTAACTAGTAGTTTACTTTCCTAATATAAAAAACTTGCTAAATGTAAATATTTGAGATGTAAATAACCATAAAAAATTTAACACAAGTTTGATACTAGGATTTAACATGAAAACCCAATTTGGGAAAAACTACTAGCAACATGTCACCACTTTTTCACTCTTTTGTAGTGAGCTCTGTTAGGAGCCAATCTTGTTAAAGGTTACAATACACTATTAAATGTGACCTAGTTAGAGGATTTAATCACTCTATTAGGAATGGCATTACCGAAGGGATTTAAAATGTTCCATTAGAATTTCACCTTGTTAAAGGATTTACATAGGCTGTCAAGTCCTTAATGACTGTTAGGGAAACCTTTGATTAAAAGGATTTCAATGCAAATTGTTTACAATGATCAGAAAGAAAATAAAAGGGTTTGATTTGTATTCTTACAACTCAATTTGCAATTTTAGATCTCTATTTAGTTCATGTGTTGATTCCCTAATAAGACTTCCTTGTCACCTCTTTCCTTGATTTTCTTGGAAACCCTTCAAGAATTCACCCTTCTATTCATAAAAAACTTAATATTTTTGCTTAGATTCTCTTATCAACCTCAACATCTTTGTTCCATCTTATTGGAGATCTCTTAAGCATGCACAACTTCTCTATACTATTCTTCTTCATATTTTTCTCTCATTCACATGCTCTCTCGTATTCTTACATCTTCTCTACATTTTTTATAGTGCCTCCTTAAATAGGTAACTCTAGCCCTTTTCAATTTTTTACAATCACCATAGATCTTAGGGTTTGTGACATGATCCAACACATTTTTAATGCCCTGCCCAGAGATCCTTGGAAACAAGGATTCAAATCAAGCCAAAAAAATTTTTTACAAGTATGAATGCACAAGACAACATCATACAGGGATCACAACGATCGCAACAAAAGACTTCAACACAATCCTGGCAACCAAAGAATCTTTGAACGCCACTACCCAACTGACACACCCAAAGAAAAGCCAACAACCACCACAACAAGATGAGGGCACAAGAAATTACCACTCATCAACAAAACACCAAGCTGGGGTAAAATGTAGAATCCCAAAATTTGGCTAAGCCTAAAATCGTGTAGCCTTGAAAATTGGCTAAGTCTGGATTTCTGAAGCCCTGAAATTTCCTAGAATCCATAACTTATCTCTGAGAGGTCTGAAACCTATCTCAAATGATTTGTCACATATATTAAAATATATCTTAAGTATAAGAAATTAAATATACGTCAACTTAAATGATATATTTTAAACCCTAAGAGACTAAAACAGAAACATGAAAACTGCATTCAAGAGAAACCAACAGAATGCAAAATGCAACAACATAGGGTCGAAGAACACCCAAAAGGGTATCTAAGACCACTCTCAAAAAGTTTGAAACATGAAGAAAAGTGCCCGCTGCCAGCCCACGTAGGTTTTTCACAAAAACCATGCGACACTTTTTACTAAGGGAGGGCGACACTTCTCCTTAAGGCATACGATATTTCTTAAGAAGGCATGTGACACTTTTCAGCATCATCTGACATTTCTCAAGAAGGCATACAACACTCTTCCAGTGCCGTACGACATTTCTCAAGAAGGCGTGCACTACTTTACAGTGTCGTATGACATAGTTTGCATGGGTGTGCAATACTTTTTAAAGTGTCACACCATGTTGAACAAATGTCACCCATAGAAACACAAAAAAACTCCCAAAAGCAAAAAGGACCAAAAATAGAGCAAAGAACCTCCACACTAGGGAGTACTGGATCCACCCGAATCGAGGAATGAGCACTCGAGTGCAAGAACAACACAGAAAGAAGAACATCTATCCATCTAAACTATAGCAGCAAAGAACACACTGAAATAAACATCGTAGTGAACAAAAATATATATTAGAACTAAACAACCAAATTAAGTTTGCGGTTCCTCCCAACAATCAATAGCACTATAAGACCATCATGGGTCCTAGCCATCCCCCGCGCGTAACATCCCAAGCCACCAACCAAATTGTCATAACTGTCATAATAGGGATGTCACTAATAAAATATGCAACAATATAAGCATAAGGAAATCTAACATGCTAGTGATAACGCATAAGATAATCCTACAATAGATAACATCACCTATCACATGCTAAATAGCAGTAAGCAATAGATATACTACTAAAGCAAATCACATCATCTAATCATATGCTAAACATCATAATAAGGGAATGCGACAAATAAAATAAAATCATCTAAACATGATATACAAGCATCCCAATGAAAGCATAAATCACAAGAAAGCATACTCCGGAACCTGAAGTACCAAGTGAAGACATCCAACAACGGTCGCACTAGGACAAAAGATTGTCTCTGTACACTAATCCCTAGCAGTGGTAAAGGTAGCTATGCCTCCCAACCACATGGCACTCATAGGTCCACACCCGCCATGCTGATGGAGATAATGATCCAACCAAAAACAGACAAAAGAACATCCAAGGCTAACACTCACGCCAGACAGCATGATGGCTGCAACCAAGAACCTAAGACAATGCAAGGAGTATAGGTCCTGGTCAGACACTCAAAAGGCTACTAAGTAGGGGCTGACATCATGGAGAGTCACTTGGCATCAAAAAGCCCAAGCTTGGATCGTGTATTTTAACTCCTCAACAGAGGGCTCTGCACACACATTTTCTTTAATTATCACTTATTTAAAACTTCCTATCCTCTTCCAACCCTATGGGACTAAGGTCACCAGGCTGCGAGGTAGAAGCCCCCTCCATATGCTACCCTACCCTACCCATGCTCATCCTATGACAAGTGCCCATGGGCATGCACACTCCCATCCCAACCCCAATGATCATAACTTCTAACAAATCCATGGAAGATTGGGCCTTGCAAGTCACCCAACAAATGTAGGCGCACGTACTCGTGTGTGGCGCACCACCATCATGAAGATCACAACACAAGGACAGCAATGAGAACACAATGCAAAGAAAAACCCAACCAAAAGAAACACAGGAAGGATGGATTCTACACGAATCCCAAAGCCAAAAAACCATACATCATAAAATCACTCAACCGACCTCAATCCGAGAGTATGGATTCTATACGAATCCCAATGATGCTAGAAGACCAAAAGTCACGAACTTACTCAACTGGCCTCAATCCGAGAGTATGGATTCTACACGAATCCTAGCGTTCACGAAACAAAAGCAAAGGTCCAACAGAAACCATAACAGGTATAAAATCACTCAACCGAACACAACGTCAGGAGTACAGATGCAACATGCATCCCAATGGAACATAAAAGTATAGAAGTGGTTTGACTGATATCCAAATAGATCATCCAAGTCCATGACCCACATTGTGCCAAGAAAACTTGAGAAAATAGGGTGGCACGCAAAATGAGGTAAAAAGCCCAAAAATTTGGAAAACTTCAAAATTAAAACCCATTTGGCCTTTGGGTTCAAAAACCCCAACAATCCAAAAATAAATGGAATAGGACACCATATGCAAAAATGGCCAGCATAACAGTACAAAATCCCAAACCCTCATCCCGAAAAATAGGGAAATGTTCATACCCGCCCAACCGGGTAGAACTAACATACAGAAATGGAGGGGAACACTAGTTCTTAGCCTCCAAACAAATGGCTACCAAAAATAGAAGCAGAAACAATAAAACAGGAAAGCCCTACCTCACAGCCAAAAGGGCAAAATGAAAAACTGAACTAGAAAATAAAACGCCCGCAGAAGTGGCTGAAAATTGCGGCAATCCAAGGTTTCCCTGAGCTGGATCCAACGAGCCCAACCTCGTGACGATCCCACGCCCATAGCTCCCGCAACGAACAAAATAGTAAATCCTCATGAAGAGGATTTTGAGTTTTACTCTCCAACTTTCAAATTCAAAAGTGAGAAGTGAGGAATTAAATTCTTTTTTTGATATTTATTCACTTTTTGAGTGAATAATCGATTAGGGCAAATAACCAGCCAACCTAGTTAAATCCTGAATCGACCCAAATGAAAATAGGCTATTCCTATAAATAGGAATTCATCTATGAAAAAATTGCCAGAAACTAAAATAAAACAATTAAAAAGCTCGAAAATCCAAAAACACAAAAATCTCCTTAAACAACTTTCACGACAACGCGAAACTCTTAATGCACAGACACGATTACTGGTCTAATCACATAATGAAAATGAGTTCGAATTTAATAATCACCGAAAGGTTTAAATTAAACATTTTAATAAAGGATACATTGATCATATAAGGAGGACATTGGTAACATATGAAGGGTTGAATCACTAACTCCATGTGCCACTGCCAGGGATATACATCCTGCACACTAAACAACACGATCAAGTGCAATTACATATAATAACATAGCCGAAGCAATAAATGCATTAAATCACCTAATTTAACCATTTATTTAATTATATTAAAATAATCTATTTACATCACTCACATTCACAAAAGGCATAGCAACACAGGAATGAAGTAAATAACCATAGCATTAAATCCATCACATAACAAAATCAGAGGTATGTCCAAATACTAGATAACTAGATATCAACATAAAATACACTGTCATCTCAAAATGGCATCATCATGCAATATGATTAACTGAACAACATAGTAGTCTAATATCTATGATACTAAAATCAAAGAGTAACATCTGACCCTCAGGTCCTCTCAAATGTAAACATAACATGAGTAACAAATATCTCTTTAATCAGAAATATAACAAGGTAAATGCCCGCAACACATAACCAAATAATCCCACATGAACAATCCATTCTAATTACTTAAACATTTAATAATGATTGATTACTCTGCATTAAAAAGGCATTTAAAACACATAAGCAAACACAGTCATAAACATGACTAACCACTGCTTCAGGAACCTAGTCCATTGTAGCATGGTAAAAGAACATAGTGCAATCTATGCACACATCTCAAGGTAATCACAAAACAACCTCATGATACCACATCGATCTTGGTAACCACTGGCACAAACTTCAGTGAACCAAAATCACATCATAATCTTAAAGATCAGTCAAAAGCATAATCAAAGCAACTGATGAAGAAACATAAACCCAAACACCTCAACGGTGTAGACCACTCAGGGTCACAATCATGATCTATTACAACAAAATATCAGCAAGGTTGTATCCATCAGGATGACTTACAAAAGTCAAATGGGAGAGGCACTACAACATTCATTATATCTAATCACCATTCTGTTCATCTCAATCATTTCTAGAAACTTCTTATGGAATCCATTCATTGGGTATCTCACCTAATCCTCACCTTGAATTAAATGATCCAACTAATCAATCTTATCTTCAACACACTTTTCATATCCCAAGAAATCAAGTAAGTCAACTTGAAATCATGATTTCTTATATGCATTGAAAATACTATCACTTGACCATCACTAGGTTTTGACACTCAATCATTACTGATTTGTTTGAACTTTATAGAGCTTCTAGCTCGGTATCAACACTATTTTCTTGGTCAATAATAATGCTTGGTCAACACTGAATTTTCTTGGAACTTTCTAGTGTTCGATTAACACTAGCATCACTTGGCATGATCTTCAAGTTTCTTAATCTTTTAGTGTATTCCTTGGTGAGGATTATGCAATCTATTAGTCTTTTCTCATCTCTTCATAATGTAATCAATCAAATTATCTTGTCAAAATCTAACTAATCAAACACACATTATAGCTTCATTTTCATAACTCAACTTTTCCTCTAGGTGCTTTTGTTATGAGAAACTTCTCAAATCCTCTTCATCAATCAAATATATATGACATTTAGATTAGATAGAAACATGTTTCATTAGTAGATTTGACATCCATGACAACATAACCAACTAAGGCTTGACATCAATGACAACATAACAAATGATATGACTCTTTTACATACAATAACAACATTGTCAAGTGAGGCTAGTAATCTCCCCCTTTAGTATTGATTGCAATATATAAACATAAGATTTTACATTACAAAAATTACACATAAGATTATCAAATGTATGCATTGAAAACTATCTAATTTTTTAGCTCTTTGACTTTATTTGAGTTATCTACAATAAATTTATCCACCAAAATTCACTCAATTCACAATTTATCCCTATTTGGTTATATTTCTCTATTCAGCAACATCACCTTAGTCATTTATCTAATTCTCTCCATTGCAATTCTTCTCCCTATTATTATCCCTATCCCTCTCTACTCATTCTCTCTCCATTTGACAACAATGTGAAAGGTTAATGTAAGTTACATGTTAGATAACTCGGGGGGGAGGTGAATCAATTATGTCTATTTATCACACAGTCCTTTTCAAAAATTCAAAATCATAAAATCATCATAAACATAAACAACAATAACTTTAATTACTTAGTATAGACATCAAACTCAATACTTAATCCATTCATTCACTTCTTTGCAAATTTTTATCAAATAGTTCCTTTCATTATTGACTAACAATAAATTTTCCAATAATTAACTAGTGATATCTTAGTTATTAGTGAGTTGTAATAAACTGTAGAACATGTAAAACAACTTGCTGTTGGAAACTACAATTGGAACAATTGCTATGTTGTCATTGGTATAAAATATATTGGTGAGGTAGTTTGCTAACTAATCTAAATTTCATATCTATTTGATTGATGAAGAGGATTTGAGAAGTTGTTCATAACAAAAGCATCTAGAGGAAATGTTGAGTTATGAAGAGGGAACTACAAATCAACATTTGATTAGTTGGACTTTGACAAGACAAAGTGATTGTTAAAATCATGTTGTAAGAGGTGAAGATAGTAATGTACAAGACTTGAAAGTGTGAACAGAGATAGATCAAATGTGTCTTGAATGAGTAACCAAGTAGAAGACTAAAGAATTTTGATGAACATGCTGACTGATGCTAGTGTCAACCAAGCCCCAGCAAGTGCCAAGAAAATGTATTGTTAGCCGAGCACTAATATCAACTGAGTGATAGTGTTGATGTTGAGTGATAAATTAAATAGCAACCTAGTAACCCATTGATGACTAACTATCAAAATAAAGTGTTGGTTGAGGAAATTTTTATTAACTATTTACCAAGAATGACAATTTCAAACTGACTAAATTGATTTCTTGAGATATGGAAAGCATGTTGAAGATAAGGACTAAAGAGTTGGATCATTTAATTCTAGGAGAGGATATGGTAATGACCTAAGAGATGAATTCCAAGAGAAGTTTCTAGAAAAGAAGAGATAAATAGAATGGAGATTAGATACATTGAATTTTATGGATCTAATCATGAACCCTAAGATCTGTGATGTTGATTAAGTGGAAAAATATCAAAACTAACTATTTAAGGATGTATGGAGGAAAATTTTCTATGTGAAGAGAGTGTGTAGAATGAAAAGTGAAAAGAGGCTATGTGTGTGCAAAGAAGTTCTAGAGAGTTGGATTTGTTACTCATGTTGTTGATTGATGAATCTAAACAGAAGGTTTAGTTGAGTTAAGAAGAAGTGAAAGGTGATTGCTTGAATGGTTGCTAAGTGAATTAGAGTTTGAGATGACTATGGAGGCTAGCTAGTAAGTTATTACATGGGAACCAAACAAATATTTTTATGTGAAAAGTGAGTTGTACTTAATAGATCAAACTTGCTATTACTTTCTAACCATTGTGAATATTATTTGAAATCCTTTAATCAAGGTTGATCTAATAGTCTAAAACTTATTAGTCTATGTAAATCCTTTAACTAGGTGACATTATAATTTAATTTTCTAAAGTCCTCTGACAAGGCCACTCCTAACAAGGTGATTAAACATTTAAGAAGATCACGTTTAATATTGTATATTGTAACCTTCAATAGGTTTGGCTCCTAATAGAGTTCACTTCAGAAGAGTGAAAATTAGTGACATGTTGTTGGTGGTTTTTCTCAAATTGGGTTTCCTTATTAAATCCTAGTGTCAAACTTGTTTTAAAATTATTATGATGTTTTACTAATTAATGTTTACATTCTACAAGTCTATTATTTTATAGAGAAGTGGACATCTAGCTAATGTTATTGAAAGTTTATAGTAGATATCGAGCAATGTACAATAAGATTTGAAGTTGTTTAAGTGTTTATTTATTCAATTGGTGCATATGGACCATGGATAATTGATTGACACCCCCCCCCCCCCCGCCCTCAATTATTCCAAATATTCTAACACCTACAACACAAATAAAAATTACGTAAATTAACACCAAGTTTTTTAATGTCATAACCCTAATAAGGGAAACCTCATGGGACCAAAAACCCAATTTGTTTTACTCTTCTCAAGTGATCTCTATAGTGCCTCTCCCACTTGACTTCTGTGAGTCATCCCATTGGATGCAATTTTGTTGATCTATCCTTGAGATGAGATCATGTTTGTGACCATGAGTAGTCTACACCCTGGAGGTGATTGGATTTATGTTACCATATTGATTATTCTTATAGCTGATTTATGAGATTATAATGTGATTTATGGTTGACTAAGGTTTGTGCCAGTGGTTACCAGGATCAATGTGGTATCATAATGTTATTCTGTGATTCTTCTAAGATGAGTGTAGAGATTGAACTATGTACTATTACCATGTTACATGAGACTAGCTTCTTATAGTAGTGGTTAGTCATGTTTATGACTGTGTTTGCTTATGTATTTTAAGTGCCTTTTTAGTTTTGTTTAAACATTTTTTATGAAATGCTTAAATAATTATAAATGGATGGTCCATGTTGGATTCATTGGTTATGTGTTGTAGATATTTACTCTATTATATTTTCATCCTAGAGATACTTGTTACTCATGTTATGTTTTACATTTGAGATGACCTAAGGGTCAGATGTTATACTTTGATTTCAGTAGCATAGATGTTAGACTACTATGTTGTTTAGTTGATCATATTGCATGATGATGACATTTTGAGATGAGGCTATGTTTTATGATGATATCTAGTTATCCAATATTTGGACAATCACTAATTATTTTATGTGGTTGATTCAATGCTATTGTTATTTACTTCATTCCTATGTTGTTATGCTTTATGTGAATGTGAGTGATGTAGATGGATTATTTCAGTATAATTAAATAAATGGTTAAATTAGGTGATTTAATGCATTTATTAATTTGGCTATGTTATTATATGCAATTGCACTTGATCATTATTTTTAGTGTGTAGAATTTATATCCTTGGCAGTGGCACATGGAGTTAGTGACTCAACTATTCATATTTTACAAATGTCATCCTTGTATGGTCAACATAGCCTTATTTTAATTGTTTGCTTAATCCTTTTAGTGATTATTAAATCTGAACCCATTTTCATTATGTGATTAGTCTAGTAAGTGTGTCTATGCATTTAGAGTTTCACATTGTCACAAAAGTTGTTAAGGAAATTTTGGTGTTTTTGGGTTTTTGGGATTTGTTTAATTGATTTTTAGTTTATGGCAGCTTTTCCATAGATGAATTCCTATTACTAAGAAATTTTTGAAGATTGGTTAAAATCATGAATGTGTAGGATATTCTTATGGGGGAGTACTACTATGATGATATGTTACATTTGTGACTGAGTTTGTCATTGATGTCAACATATTATGTTTGATGTCTACATAGCAAGTTTTATGTGGTATCTGACTAAAGAACAAGAGAAAGATCAAGTTGGTATGAATGGATAGTTGAGCACTATAACCACCTAATGTTGTGGGAGATACTTTTGAGTATTTTTAATATGCAGTTAACATTGGAAGTAGAAAGGACAAGCCTAGGAGAAGTTATATAAGTTTTGGTGATGTCTATTTTGAGATAGAGTTTACAGAGGCATGTTCTATTAAACTAGTTATATCTCTTAGCAAAGTTGATATCTTGATGATCGAGGTTGAGGACATGAAGAAGACATGTTGAGGATGATGTGGCTAAGCTCACTCATCATAATATTACATGTACGTAAATTTATTCAAGTTGCAAGGCAGAAGATTAAGGTTATTGCTAAGTGTAACATGTTCTTAATCTGGTCCTATAATAATTAATTGTGGACTAACAACTGACTTAGGGAATTATCTTATGGACTCAGTATAAAAGAAGGATATTTTCCTTTTTCATGGTATTGAATGAATGTAAAGTGAATTAATGATAAGAAGAAGAGAGTGTGGAATACAAAGTTGAGTAGAGTAGTGTAGAAGTGAAGGAAACTTCATTGCTGAGGTTTTGTTGAGTGATCTAAGGTTTGGTATTTGGATCTGAGGTTCATGACCTAGCCTACAAGGTGTGACAGTGATTGGTCCAATTGACAAGACTAAGGATAGAACAAACAAAAGAAGAAGATAATAGTAAATTAATTGTTTAAGTAGTGAGGTCTTCTTGTAGTCGAAATTGCATGTTTGGGCAGTGGGATCTTCTTGCATACATTATACCACAACTCATAATAGGGTTGGCACAACTCCTAATAGGGTTGGAATATCCAAATAGGGATTCAAAGTCTCCTAACAAGGACTCATTTTACTAAATGTTGTAATAGACTCTCAACAGGGTCCATCCTCTAACAAGGAATATTATATTAGTATGCCATCTTGTGGGCATCATTCCAATTGGGGTTTTCCCTCTAATCAACAGTTTTCCTAGTCAACATATCTGATGTAATTGTCTATGAGCATTTTATTATGGTTGTTGTTTACTTTGGTTGAATGATCAATTTTGTTTAAAGAAAATAAATGTTTTAAATATTAGATAATTGATTCACCGCCCTCCTCTAAGTTATCTTGGTGGATTATTATTTCTAATAGGAAAATTTTATTTTTGTTTGGGTCAATTCAGGGTTTAACTAGGTTGGGTTATTTTATTATTTCTAATAGGAAATTTTTATTTTTATTTTTTCTCTTTTATTACATTTAAATTGTATTTTAAACCCTTAAAGGCATTGTAACAATCTACATGAGTCTTAAATGACTTAAAATAAGTAATAGACCCTAAACTAAAAGAAAATGTATCCAATTATATAAACTTGTGTCCTTGTGATGTCTTTGAGCAACAAGTTTATCAAACACCCAAATTGCTAATGGGCCACACAAAAGGGTTAAAATTGAACTTATGAATCTAACAACATTGTCTTATTAAAAACAAAGAAAAATAAACTTGAAAAAGGTCATAAATGACCCAAACATCCTTATTTCATTGTTTCATGGAAGAGTACTCCTACACCATGTTACCCTAGGGAAGAGAAACTCAAGTTCCTACTTGAGGTGAGTTGATCAATAGTGTATCCATGTTATTGAATCTGATCTTCAATCATCCATATGACATCAATAGTAGGTATCCCCTTCCAATTAACCAAGTATTGGTAATAGGTGTGATTCCTTGTCTTCTTGGCAATTTTGGTTTCCAAGATTGTTGCCAACTATAAGGGTTGAGAAGGTGGTAGATCCTTCAACCAATCTTCATGTGAACCTATTGTAAATGTACCTACACTATCAAAAGTGTCCTTGAAAATAGTGAGATCAGCCACATTGAAAATTGGTGAGATAGCAATGGTAGATGGTAATAAAATTTCATAGGCATTAGGACCAAACTGATGCAAATTGTACAAGGTCCTATCTTCTTCATTTTGGATTTGGTGTGATGACCTTTAGGTAGTCTTTCCTTTCTCAAATATGCCCACACTTTGTCACCTATTTGGAATTGAACATCTTTCCTCTTTTTATTTGCCTGTGCTTTTTACTTTTGTTAAGTGTGTTCCAATATATCTTTCACCTTTTCTTGTACTTGTAGTCAATTCTTCTCCTTGTGCACTAACCTTTATGTCATTAGGTAACTCTCTCAATTCTAGAGGTCCCTTTTGGTGATAGCCATAGACAATTTGGAATGGTGTCTTCCCTATAGATCTATTGAATGAATCATTGAAAGCAAACATAGGCTGTGGAAGGATTTGATACCAATTCTATCCATATTTCTTTTTGAGGCATCTAAGGAGGTTCCCAAGAGATCTATTTAAAAATTTAGTTTGACCATCCATTTGAGGATGGTCGGTAGTGTTAGGATAAACCACAGACAGAAATAAAAAACAACATGCAAATATAACCAATAACAGAAAATAATAGAACACACAGAAATGAACACAAGGCACCAAGATTTAACGTGGTTCACCCAATCCCTAGGCTACATCCACCAAACAGCAAGTCCGATCTTATTACAATCCAGTGATTACAACCTAATTACAATTCGTAATCCCTTACAGCTCAATACCGCCACAAGAACCAATTTCGGATCACCACATATAAAAAATACCCAACCCTAAGCCCTTTTTATACAAGTATTAAACTGCTTTAGGGTTATAACATGTCGGCCATATGTCGGCTATAATATGTCAGCTACCATGTCGGCTACTTCCCAAAATCAGTCACCACAATCTAACAATCTCCCACTTAGGGACTGATCAGGCTCCACACTAAACAACAATCTCCCACTTGGAGACTGATCCTGTAGCAATACAACTACCGCATGGGGCTCCCACTGGATCAAACCACCCTGGACTTTGCTGTTCTTTTATTCACATTTAGTCTAAAAGACCAACTGAAGCTGAAGAGGAGTTCAACTTCTCCCTTGTTACAAGCTTTGTCAACATATCTGCTGGATTTTCATTGGTATGTATCTTCTCCAGCTTTAACTGTCCATCCTCCAAAACTGACCGAATGAAATGGTACCGCAACTGTATGTGTTTGGTCTTAGAATGCAGAGCTGAATTCTTAGCAAGATGAATGGCACTCTAACTATCTGTGAACAAATAATTATCCTTCTGAGGATGTCCCAATTCTTCCAAGAAGAACTGAAGCCATATCATCTCTTTGGCTGCCTCTGTAGCAGCAACATACTCTACCTCTGTAGTGGAGAGAGCATTAATCTTCTGTAGCCTAGAAACCCAGCTCATGGCTGCCCCACCAACAGTAAAGACATAACCTGTAGTACTCCACCTGGTATCAATATCCTCAGCCAAATCTGAGTCACCATAGCCCTGTAAATCAGTAGTAGAGCCCCCAAAGTGTAAACACTTATTGGATGTTCCTCTCAAATATCTGAGAATCCACTTGACAGCATTCCAATGCTCAAATCCTGGATGACTCATATACCTGCTAACGACTCCCACTGCATGTGCAATATCTGGCCTAGTGCATACCATAGCATACATCAAACTTCCTACAGCTGAAGCATAGGGTACCTTGGACATCTTATCCTCCTCTTCCTGTGTCTTGGGACACATCTCCTTAGTCAATTTCAAATGACCAGGTAAAGGTGTGCTGACAGCTTTAGCATTCTCCATAGAGAAACGTTGCAACACCTTCTCAACATAATCAGCTTGAGATAGCGTCAATGTTCTGTTCTTCCTATCTCTGCAAATCTTCATACCAAGGATTTGTTTTGCTGCCCCCAAATCTTTTATAGCAAATGCATGTGCTAATTGGCATTTCAGCCCCTTAATATGATCCATGTTAGACCCAACTATAAGCATATCATCAACATATAAACATAAAATAATGTAGCTATCATCATCCAACCTCTTAAAATAAACACAGTAATCTGAATGACACCTATTATATCCATGCTCATGCATAAAACTATCAAATTTCAGATACCATTGCCGAGGTGCTTGCTTCAAGCCATATAAACTTTTCTTCAATTTGCACACTAAGTTCTCCTTACCTTTGACCTCAAAATCCTATGGCTGAGCCATATATATTTCTTCATCCAAATCACCATGAAGAAAGGCTGTTTTAACATCCATCTGCTCTAAATGCAAATCTTCAGTAGCCACAAGACTTAAAACAGTACGAATAGAAGTCATTTTAACAACAGGAGAAAATATCTCATCAAAATCAATTCCCTTTTTCTGTGCAAATCCTTTTACAACTAACCTGGCCTTAAATCTTTTCTTACCTCCTTCCTCTTCTTTCAACTTGTAAACCCATTTATTCTGTAAAGCCTGACTCCCATTGAATCTTAGTATCCACCTGCACAGCTTCATCATAACTTTCAGGTTCACCAGCATCAGTAAGTAAAATAGAATACAAAGAGGGAGAAAACCTTTGTGGAGGTCTAATTGGCCTTGTTGACCATCTAACATTCACTGGTGTGTGTGGTATTTGTTGTTTCAGTTGTTGCACATCATGAGGAATGGCTAGAGCATCAGCTTTTGGAGTATCATCCAGCACTACATAATCATCTTCTTTCTTCTCATGTTGCTGCAATAGATCTTTGTACAACACTTTTTCATTGAATATGACATCTTGGCTTCTTATAATTTTATGATTTTCAAAATCCCAAAGCCTATAGCCAAATTCATGTATGCCATATCCAACAAAGACACATTTCTTTGATTTAGCTTCTAGCTTGGTTCTATTTTCAAAGTCTATATGAGCAAAAGCTTCACAACTGAAGGTCTTGAGAAAAGAATAACTCACCTTCTTACCAGTCCATGCTTCCTCTGGAATACCACAGCCCAAAGGAGTAGAGGGACCTCTATTAATCAAATATACTACAGTATTGACAGCCTCCACCCACATGTGTAAGGGCAACCCAGCATGCAACCTCATGCTCCTTGCGCACTCCATTATAGTCCTATTCATGCGTTCAGCCACTCCATTTTCCTGTGGAGTCCTTGGAATAGTTTTTTGTCTACAAATACCATTAGTGGAGCAATAATCTTCAAATTCATGACTGCAATACTCACCACCATTATCAAATCTGAGACATTTTAATTTCTTACCAGTCTCATTTTCAACCAAGCATTTCCATTTCTTAAAAGTTTGAAATACATCAGATTTCTGTCTAAGGAAATAAACCCATACTTTTCTAGTTGTGTCATCAATAAATGTAACATAATAATGAGAGCCACCAAGGGAAGATACCTGAGCCGGTACCCATACATCTATATGCACAAGCTCTAATTTCTCCTTTTTGTTTTCCTTCCCTGTCTTTACAAAACTCACTCTCTTTTGTTTTCCATACACACAACTTTCACAAAAATCCATATTCACACATTTTAGACCTAGTAAAACTTTCCTTGAATGAAGTACTTTCATACCTTTCTCACTCATGTGCCCAAGTCTATTGTACCACAGCGCTGTATCAGAATCTACAACAGTTATTTGTTCTCCCTACTCAACTGCAGTAATTGTTCCTAAATATTCATTTTTCTCTGAAACAATCAAAGTAGAAGGAACAATATGACCTATACAAAGATACAAGGTGCCTACTTTCACACCTTTTTCTACTACAAGGGAACCTTTTGAAAACTTCCAATTTTTATCATTAAAAGTAACTACACAACCCTCATCACCGAGTTGCCCGGCTGAAATTAAATTTCTACTTAGTTTTGGAACATGTCTTACCTCATGTAGTAGCCAATGATTCCCATTCTGCAACTTAATCTTAATTTTTCCCTTTGCAACAATGTGACAGGGTTCATTATCCCCCAAATAAACAAGCCCAAAATCTCCTTGGACATAATCAATGAAATAACCTCTATGAGGTGTAGCATGAAAAGAAGCACCAGAATCTAAAACCCATGAATCATCAACACTCTTTAAAGACAGAAGCAAAGCATCCTCTTCAGATTTGTTACTTACCACATTTGCCTCTTTGTCTCCATCTGATTTATCTCCTTCATTTTTCTTTCGAGTCCAGCAATCTTTCTTTTTGTGCCCTGGATTCCCACAGTACCAGCAATCATTTGGTCCTCTCAATTGAGACCTCCTCCCCTTTGACTTTCCTCTTGATTTCCCACGATTTCCAGAGTTACTTCCTCTTTTAGTCATTCTGCCCCTGCTTTGTGCATTTAAAGCACTTCCTGATGTAGATCCACCTAAGGATTTTCTACGAGTTTTATCACTTAAAATAACACCGATCACATCATCATATTTTAGGGTACTAGATCCAAGAACAGAATTACTCACCGCCATTACCAAGCCATTCCAGCTTTTAGGCAAAGAACACAAAATCAAGAGAGCCCTAATTTCTTCATCAAAATTGATACCCACAGAAGATAATTGACTAGTAATAGTATTAAACTCATTTAAATGATCTGCAATAGATCCACCTTCTGCCATTTTCATATTAAATAAATGCTTCATGAGAAATACCTTATTTGAAGCAGAGGGCTTTTCATACAGTGTCGCTAGGGTTTTCATCAAATCTTCTGTCGTCTTTGCTTTTGTAATATTAAATGCCACCGATGGTGCCAAGCATAACTGAATGCTTCCGAGTGCCTTTCTGTCCAAAAGATCCCATTCAGCCTCTGACATAGTTCCTTGATTCTTGGCTTTTCCTTCCAACGGCTTCCATAAATCCTTATGATATAAATAGTCTTCCATTTGCATCTTCCATAACTGGAAGTTCTACCCATTAAACCTGTCAACCCTCCCTCATCTGCCATCGCTCCCACTCAACTGTGAGACTCCCACTTAACCGTGAGACTTTCCTGCAGAGGATAACTGAAAGACAACCTGGCTCTGATACCACTTGTTAGGATAAACCACAGAAAAATAAAAAACTACATGCAAATATAACCAATAATAGAAAATAATAGAACACATAGAAATGAACACAAGGCACCAAGATTTAACATGGTTCACCCAATCCATGGGCTACGTCCACCAAACAACAAGTCCGATCTTATTACAATCCAGTGATTACAACCAGATTACAATCCATAATCCCTTACAGCTCAATACCGCCATAAGAACCAATTTTGTATCACCACATATAAAAAATACCCAACCCTAAGCCCTTTTTATACAAGTATTAAACCGTTTTAGGGTTATAACATGTCGGCCATATGTCGGCCATAATATGTCGGCTACCATGTCGGCTACTTCCCAAAATAAAAATTTTCTGGGCGATGCCCCTAACCCCACTATTTATGAAGTATGTACAATACTTTCCTGATCAGTCACCACAATCTAATAGGTAGAATAAAATTGTAGATTTGTACCTAATTTCTTGTGCAAGGTTCTCTAAAAATGTCCTCGGAATTTAGTGTCTCTATCTGAAATAGTAGAGTTAGGTAGACTATGAATTCTTGCAATCTCTTAAAGAAGAGATGGGTAATGTGAAAGGCATCATGAGTGCTTTTACAAGGGATAATGTGTGCCATCTTGCTGAAATGGTCTACAACTAAAAACATATTATCATATCCTATTTTTTTCCTTGGTAACCGCATTACAAAGTCCATAGATATGGCTTCCCAAGGTCTAGAAGGGATTGGTAGAGGTTTGTATAACCCTTGGTTAGTTGTAGTACCCTTCCTGACATAAAACACATGTTTCTACATATTTTTTGACATCGTGCTGCATTTTTGGCCAATGATAATATCTCTTAACAACCTCTAATGTTTTATTAATACCAAAGTGACCACTCATTCCTCCACAATGTTTTTTCTTTACTATATTGTCTCTCATAGAGAATTTGGGAATACAAAGTTGATGACCCTTAAAAGGAATTCCATCTTGAACAATAAATTCAAAAAAATCTGTATGATACCTATCCATAAGAATAGTGCAAACTTGATATATTCTCCAAATTTACACCATCTTGTAAAGGTCCTTCAATGCTTGAATGTCTATGCTTTGAAATTGGATTTCCTGTACCAAAATGATCCTCCTACTTAGAGCATCAGCAACTTTGTTTGCTTGGCCTTTCTTGTGCTTTATAGTTAAGGAATAGGCTTGTAATCCATATAGTTGATATGTTTCACACTCAACTTATGTTGACAATTTAGATAACTTAGAGCATGATTATCTATAAAAACCATAAATTATTTAGGTAATAAATAATGCCTCCATTTCTTGGGGGCTTGCAACATAGCATAAATTTCTAAATCATAAGCTGAGTACTTCCTTTTAGCATCATTTAGTTTTTTAGAGAAGAAAGCCACAAGTTCATTGTCTTGGCTAAGGACTGCCCCAATTACTAGGTTGCTTGCATCTATCTCAACAGTGAAAATCTTATTAAAATTTGGAAGAGTGAGTATTGGATATTGTACCACTCTTGATTTTAGATATTCAAATGCATCATTTGTTGCTTTAGTCCAAACAAACTTTACCTTTTTACCTCCTTTTATGGTATCCAATATGGGTGCACATACATGGCTAAAGTTCTTAATAAACTTTCTATCAAATGTTGCTAAACCATGAAAAATTCTTACATCACTTGCATTCTTTGGAGGAGGCCAATTAATGATTGCATCTACCTTTGTTAAATCCATCTTTAGTTCTCCTTTTGTTGGTCAAAAGAATAGTCTTGACAATTAAGTGTCAACACACTTAACCATTTTCATCATAACTACTGAGTACACAATAGGTGTCGAGCTATAATTCCAATAGGTGTCAAGTCATAGTTGGTGTTGAGCAATTCAGAATGTAGTATGTATCGAGTGATCTAAGAAATTCTCATGTGCCGAGTAATCAAGAAATGTTCAGATGTTGAGCAATAAAAAATATACAGGTGGCGAGCAAACCAAGAAAATAATAGATGCTGAGTAATCCAAGAATCAGTTCATGCCGAGCATCACTAATGTAATGAGTGTTGAGTAAATCAGGATTAGCATAAGAGTTTGTATTTGCACAAACTAAGATGTGAACCATTTTTGGAGCCAACTTAAAGAAATTTTGAAGGAGAATATGCAATATGCATGCAACCAATGAGAAAAATGGTGAGGGCATGCAACCAATAAGAAAAATAAAAAGTATGAATGAGAATTTGAGATTCAATATAGATTATAGATCAATACCTAACCCTAAGTCTTCACATTCTTTATAAGGAGAATGAATGCACCATTGCATTTATTTTAGAAAATAGTATAAGGGGAGACTATAGAGAAATTCCAATGTGAAGGGAAAAGACTTAGAGGAACAGAGAAAAAATGTTATATCAAGTTTATCAGAACAACACAAGGGACAAGGAGTACATACAAAGATCATATCAAGCAAGGATCAGAATAGGAAGAGCAGATCTAGTACCTGAACCCAAAAATTTGAGATTGAATTTAGTTAGGTCAAATGTTCTAATACTCTCTCACAATTGTATTAGAGGTTGAAATCCTATGTTGATAGTTTAGCTTAATAGCTAGGTAGGAGAACCTTTGGAGAAGGTCATGAAAATCCTATGTATTAGGTGGGTTTAACAACCTATTGTAAATCCTTTAACAGGGTGATACTTCATGTAAGTGCTTGTAAATCCTCTAACCAGGTCACTATTGACATAGTGTAAAGCCTTTAACAGGGAAGACCATCAAAAGTGGTTGAACATTGATTGTTGCAGTGATTTTTGTGGGTGTCATCCCCACTGCAGTTTTACCTTCTTATTCCTGGAGGGTTTCTGGGTTACCAAATCTTTGTGTTATGTGTTGATGCATGCTTTCATTTCATGTTTTTTTGTATGTTTACATGCATGATTTTTTTTTTCAAATATGTGTCAATAAGGGTTTGAAAGGATAAAAACTGGTTACTTCTGATTCACACCCCCCCCACATCAAAAGTATTCTTCCCATTTGAACATTCCAAAAATTGGTATCAGAGCCATGTTATCATAAGGGGAAGCCTAACAACTTGGAGAAAAAGGTCATAAGATGGAAGTTTTCAAACTTGGGAAGATCATTGACAATTAGGTGATTGATGTGCAACTAGCTCTACACAAAGTAGAGGAAGCTACAGAGGAACTGAGAAAATCTTTGAAAAGAAGAAAGGAGATAGCCATAGCTGAAAATGACATACACTACAAGGATATTGACATCTCACAAGTTCTTTCCAATGGAGACACCAAGGAATTTGATGCAACAATAGCAAAATTAATGGAGAAAAATAGAGCACAATCTGAAGAAATCAAATTACTCAAGCTTGAACAAGAATCACAAGCCATAATGCTTTGTGAAGTGACTGAACAAAAGAAAAGAGCTATTGAAGACAAGGCCATGGTAGAAGACAACAAGATAAATCTCATCAATAGGCTAGAAGAGAAGATAATTAAATTTGAAAAGATTTCAAACATGTAGTTAAAAACCTTAAGCCAAATGATGAATGCTCATCATGAGCTAAACATGAAGGATATTGAGATCTCCACCTTGAAGATACATAATGAACAATTATAGAATCAATTGAATAGAGAAAAGGAAATAGCAGAAAGTTACAAAAAACCCAATGAGGCCATTAAGTACTTTGAGCAATTGCTGAAATCACCAAGGGCTAGTAATGACACTATAGGACTTGGGTACATCAGCACTAAACAAGGAGAATCCAAGGCTATAGAAAAAAGAAGCAACAAAGGTAAGAACACTAAACCTACTTGTCATTTCTATGGTAAAAAGGGACATACCTCTAATGTGTGTAGAAGCAAGAATAGTCATCAGCATGATAAGTCTAAGAAGCAAGAAAGGACATTTAACACAAGACTACAGAACCAAGACCACGAGGACACCAAGAATTGAGGGTCACTGCTACAACTGCAAAAAATATGGACATGGAGCATTTGAATGTAGATCAAAGCCTATGTGGACACCTAATTAGCCTACAAGAGGAATCAATCATGCACATCACTACAATTGGGACTACAATACTAGGTATAGCTATCACTATTGTCAAGAGTATGGACACATTTCAAGGGAAGTTACAGTAGGTGGCTAAACCAAAATACATATTTTAGTTGTTTGAAGACTGGTCATATCAGTAGAAAATATCCTACAAAGTCAAAAGAATCAAAGACTAAAGTCAAGAAAGGAAAAGAGAAGATTGATGTTGAACAAATAAGAAGAGAAATGAACAAGAATTGGAAGAAGAAAGGTGAATGTAGAACATCAAATGGAGAGATCACTTCACCCAAGAGGTCAAGTGATCATGCCTCATCTAATCAAGCACAAGGAAAATACATGGGATTGATATATACAAAGATATATCATAGATCACCCCAAGAAAACATAGAAGTACTGCAAAGAAGAAATATGAATTAGAAAGGATGCTTAGTTAATAGTTAGAAGAGGATGCCAAGCTACCTTTGGTTGTTGAGTAAAACTCCAGTATATGCCAAGTTGGACAAGTGCAATGGATGCCAAGTAAAGAGATGTTAGTGGCTGCTAAGTGATTAAAAAAGGTTCATTTAATGATGAGTGAAATAAGGTAGTCGATCTTGAGTAAATGAACTTTAGTGGAAGCTAAGTTGATAAAATCTTTGGAAGCCAAGTGTACAACTATAATCACAAGTGCAATAAATGCTAGGTTTTTGAACCTAATAAAGGTAAAAATCATTCATTTTTGAATCATTCAAACATGAAGAAAAGTCAAGTAGAACAAAGAGGCAATTCTATAGCAATCAAATAATGATTTGCAGCGATTTTAACCATTATTCAACTCCAATTCATTGATTCAGAGGTATTTCATCCAAGTGCCGAGCTATGCTGAATTTGAAAGTCTATTTAATTTTAAACCCTAGTTTGGAAATGATGACATCTAGGTCAAAACGTACCAAAGGGAAGGAAATTCATGAAATACAACTAGTCAATAATGAAGTTAGACAGCCAGAGTTTATACCCATCCTTGAAGATGCTTATAAAAATGATCCCGTTGGTGCCCTAGCCTTAATTCTTGATAAAGTTGTTATGGTCCAAGATGTTCAAAAATGTTATTATTGTAAACTTGGAGCCATAGGAGATTTGGAGATTTTTAGTGCATTTAATAAACTCTGTGAAAATGGGAAACTTAAAGATGAATTCTCCATAGTTGAGAAGAAGGGTCTGACCAAAGCCCTAGTTTTTCCTATTGTCTTCAAAATAGAATGGATACACATTGTGTTGAGTAGAATATATGATGCAAATTTTTGGTTGGAAACAAGGCTAGTAAAGTTTATAAAGAAAATTGTACATAGGGTTACTAGTATTCCAACCTTAGATCAACCAAATACCCTAAGAAGTGACAGAAATGAAGCCATAGAGAAGAATATAGGGGCACAATGGAATAATGGGAGAATGAAAATAGACACCATCACAGAACCCCTACTAGATTTTTCTATGAGAGTCATATGACACAAATTCTATGAGTCAAGCAGATTGAACAGTGTACCATGTTTGGATCAATGAAGCTCATGTTATAGCACATCAATGAAAATTTGGGAGCTATAAGGAAGTCTAAGGGAGCTCAATGAAAATATGGCTTAGTTTTGGTTTGCATGTTTTTCTACATTATGAAAGAATTCCCTTTAGTAGGCAAGGTGAGATGGGATCTAAAAAAGACCATTGTTGACCAAATAAATTAATTTATTGATCAAGTGGTTGAGAATTTTGTTGCCCAAATGACTAGCTATTTTGAGGACTTCAAGAATTCCATGAAACAAAGAATGAGGATACCAATCTCAATAGTTCAGAAGCATGAAAATGACTTTTTTTTCTTGTGGACATTGATTACACTACATACAGGTAGTCACATCTAGAGTAAGATGACTTAGGCCACTAGGTTATGAACTTGACATTGATCAAGCCTCAGCTACAATAAAAGCTCTACTTGCTAATAAAACTACAAAACATTTTGGAACCTATGACATTATTAAATAAAGGGTGGTAATAGACCTCAAAACAGCCACAACAATGAAAAAGAAGGATAAATTGGTCAAGAAGATCAAAAAGAAATTTGGTGTTGCAGAGGCAGGCACAATAGAGGAAGAGGAAGCAAACGAAGAAGAGGAAGACAATGAAAATGAAAGAGATGAGCCTGAACAAGAGCCTCTACAATTGACACAAGGCTTAGGTTAGGATAAAGAGGAAGGTGCCAAGGAAGAAGAAGCTGAGGAGGCACCTATCATAACTAAAGTCACCAAGAGGAAGGGAAAAGCTCCACCTACTCCTCAACCCAAAGCTAAGAAAGTGGCAAAACCTGCACCAAAGAAACCCACTACCAGAGCTACCACTAGGGCCACAAAACAAAAGGCAAGAGAAGAGGTAGATAAGAAGAAGAAAGCCACCAAGAATACTAATGAATATCCAAGAAAGAGAAGAAAATATGTGGCTCAGCCTGAATCTGATGAAGAAAAGACTGAAACAGATGATAACAGTCAATTTAAAGTTGTAAATCATCTACCAAAGTCTTCAATTGATAAATTATGTACAAAGATTAGAAATGATGACTTGAAACATTTTTAAAAAATAGATTTTAATAAGCTCACAAAAGAAGAGCAACACAAATTAGAGGAATCTATGTATGCTATGATGGCTGAATACAAGCACACACCTCTATAGCTAGATGGCTCAATGCTCAAGGAATTGTACAAAATAGAAGGAAAATGGTATTTTTGCCTATAGATAGAGAAGGAAATAAGAGAATCTACTTTAGCAAGATTGTTGCCTAATTTGACTAAGGGTCAAATAGCCAATGCAGTTAAGAGGCACTATAATAGATTTACTTCAAAATATATGGTATTCAGTATTTTGCAAGATAAAATTGAAGATGTAGTCAGAAAATCCACAAGATTGTGGAAAATAATATACAAGAAAATTGATGATGTGTTTGATGAAGAATATAAGGCAAAAGCAAGTGCCAAGAAAAAGGAAATGAAAGAAATAGGGAAGGAGGAGGAGGAAAAGAAGGTAGAAGAGAAGAAGAATGAGGAAGAGAAGAAAGATAAAGAGGAGAATAAAGAGGAGACTGAGGAAGAAAAGGGCGCAGAAGAGTAGCAAGAACAAAGTGTGCAAGACATACAACTATCACCTCCTAGCTCTCCTCATGCCACTATCACAGCTGCAGAGATTATCTAGATCAAAGATGTTATTAACACTTCTGGTCAAAACATTAATCCATTAACTATAGAGGATCTAGCAAAGATCCTTGACCAATAAACAAAAGTAGCTAGACTATGTTTAAGTCCAATACTGGTTAGTGTTGATGAGTTGCAAAAGGTAGTAGCAAAATCAAAGGAAGTCAAGGTGCATACAAAAGAACCACCTTCGACCATACAAACTACCAGAATCCTACTCCTTCCTCCACCATCTCCACCAAAATAATTTATAGATGCACTTCAAGTGTCAAGTGCAATAGTAGGGGAAGACAAAGAGAGAACTGAATAGCTAGCAAGTGCACTCATAGCAAGTGATAGTGAAAAGGAGAAACAAGTTGAAAAGAAGGAAGAGACAAGAGATGAGAAGCAATGTGCAACACAAACTTTGGTTGAACTACCCAAAATAGGTACTCCCATTCAAACTCTTCATAAGCCGAGCACTGAAACATTAGCATTACAAATTAGGACACCAAGCTTGAGCTCAATAAAAGTAGCCAAGAAACTTCATTATGGAATTCTTGAGCTTGATGAGGAGATCACAATACCTTACTATGAATCCAACTCTCTCACTGAGGAGAAGATGAATGAAATTTAGAATGCACTGGGTAGAAGAAGAAGACATGAGGTATTGAGAAAAGAATAAAAATATAGGCAAAAAATGAATGAGATCAAGGACATCTTTATGGATTCCTTCAACCTACAAACACCTGATGAGTCAAGGCCAATAGTAGAACAACTATCTAACATAGCTGACCAGGTGACAAATGAGGACCATGATGCAAATGCAAAATTAATGGAGTGGTCAGAAAGGAAATTCCAAGGAAAGGTAAATGAGAAAATATCTGGTGATATAGCACTATCACAAGTTGAACTAGCTAAGAAAATAGATAAATTTAAAATTTTACTTGGGAATATATTCTCCCTGTACAACAAGTTGTGTGATTTTTCCAACTTCACACAAGAGACTAGCCAGAGAATAATGAGCTTGGAGAGAAATCTAAAGATTTCTAGTATGCAACTCCCAACCAATCTAGCTTAGAGTGAGAAGCATTTTACTCAAGTGCTTCACATACAAAGAGAATTAGTTTTATTTACAATAGAGGAGGCAAATACAAAAGAAAAGTTGATGCAAATCTAGTCCTTTATAACCCCTCACTTGGAGGTACTCCATAAGGACCAGATGTATGCAAAGACAATCCTCAAGAAAGATTCAAATCTTTTGACGTCTAATGGACTTCTACATCTAGTAGAAAAAGTTTCCATCCAGCATAATTCATTGGACATTGCCCTAGCAAATTGGGATGTAGCTCTGAAGATACTTCTGGAGGTAAATAACACATTTTTGGCTAAGCATGGTATTACTCCATAGAACCCTTTGACATCGGTGTCAAAAAGGGGGAGATAATAAAGTAAGGGGGCGATATATGCAGATACTATGGGAGATACCAAATATTGAACCATTTTTTATTTACATCCTTTCATTCATTTTTGACAATAATAGTGGAAAGTTTGTAAATAGCCAAAAAGGGGGAGTCATGTAATAAAGAAGAAAGGGGAAGATGCAAAAAAAATTTGAACTTCATATAGATTAGATACATCACACACCCCTAGAATGTTGAAACAGGGAAAAGGACAAGAGAGGACTAGGCACATTAGCACAAAATTTTAGTCTCAAGAATTGACAAGGCACAATCAACCTAGGGGGAGTCATAAGGTATATTGTTACAATATTTTTTGAAATTTTTCATGAATGCCAAGCAAATAAAGGACGTACTCAATAAGGTTAACTTCATAAATGATTAGTTAAGTTTTTTTGACACTCATGTCAAAGGGGGAGATTGTTGGTCAAAAGAATAGTCTTGACAATCAAGTGTCAACACACTTAACTATTTTCATCATACATGCCAAGTACATAATAGATGCCGAGAAAAAATTCCAATAGGTGTCAAGTCATAGTTGGTGTCGAGCAAGTTAGAATGTATGATGTGTTGAGTGATCTAGGAAATGTTCATGTGCCGAGTAATCTAGAAATGTTTAGATGCTGAGCAATATAGAATATATAGGTTCTGAGAAAACTAGGAAAGTAATAGATGTCGAGTAATCTAGGAATCCGTTCATGCCAAGCATTAGTAATGTAATGAGTGTCGAGTAACTCGGGATCAGCATAAGCATTTGCATTTGCACAAATTGAGATGTGAACCATTTTTCGAGCTGACTTAGAGAAATTTTGAAGGAGAAAAATGATAAGGATGAATCATTTACATTCCCTATGCAATCTACATGCAACCAATCAGAAAAATGGTGAAGGCATGAAACCAATAAGAAAAATGAAAAGTATGAGTGAGAATTTGAGATTCAATATGGATCATAGATCCATACCTAACCCTAACTCTTCACATTCTTTATAAGGAGAATGAATGCACCATTGCATGTATGGAAGAAAATAGTAGAATGGGAGATTATAGCAAAATTTCAGTGTGAAGAGAAAAGACTTAGAGGAATAGAGCATTAGTTTCATATCAAGTTGATTAGAATAGCACAAGGGACAAGGAGTACATATAGAGATCAAATCAAGCAAGGATCAGAATAGATTTGAGATTGCATTCAGTCAGGTCAAATTTTCTAATACTCTCTCACAATTGTATTAGAGGTTGAAATCCTATGTTGATAGGTTAGCTTAATAGCTAGATAGGAGAACCTTTGGAGAAGATCATGAAAATCCTATGTATTAGGTGGGTTTAACAACTTATTGTAAATCCTTTAATAGGGTGACACTTCATGTAAGTGTATGAAAATCTTCTAACTAGGTCACTATTGACACAGTGTAAAGCCTTTAATAGGGCGGGCCTTTCACAGGGAAAACCACCAGAAGTGGTTGAACATTGATTTTTGTCGGTGTCATCCCCACCCTAGTTTTACCTACTTATTCCTAGAGGGTTTATGGGTTACCAAATCTTTGTGTTATGTGTTGATGCATACTTTCATTTCATGTTTGTTTATATGTTTACATACATGCAAATTGCTTTTCAGATATGATTTAATAAGGGTTTGAAAGGATAAAAATTGATTACTTCTAATTCACCCCCCTCTCAAAAGTACTCTTCCCATTTGAACATTCCAACACCTTTAAAGATCACAAACCCCAAGATGGTGAGTTCATTTTGCAAGAATGAGCACTTCTCAAGGTTGAACATTAGCTGATGCTCTTTTAGTCTTTTGAGAACCGATTGAATGTGTTCAAGTTGTTCCTCCATTCTACAGTGGAAAATTAGTATATCATCAAGAAAAAAAACCAAAAAACTTCCATTGTAATCATGAAATATTTCATTCATTAGCCTCCTGAAGGTAGGGGGACATTGCTTGGACCAAATGGCATTACTAGCCATTCATAGAGACCTTCTATGGTTATGAAGGTAATCTTCCATTTATCACCTGGGTTGATTCTTATTTGGTGATAAATAAATTTTAGATCAATTTTTATGAAGTATGATGCATTACCAATTGGTCTAGAAGGTCTTCAATCCTTGGGATAAGAAGTCTATATTTGATAGTGATCTTGTTAATGGCTCTACTATCAGTGCATAGTCTCTATTTACCATCCCTTTTGGGAGCCAAAACTGAAGGGACAACACATGGGCTAACACCTTTTAGAATAAGTCCTTTATACAATAATTCTGAAACTTGTTTGGATATTTTAGCATTTTGAGTAGGGGTAAGTTTTTGTGGGGCCTTGTTAGGAAAGGATGCTCTAAAGATGAAGTCTATTTGGTGGCTTATGTCTCTAATGGGTGGGAGGGATGAGGGTAAATCTTTTGTAACCACTTCCTTGTATTCTTCAAGAAGTTTTTGAACCTCTTTTGGGACTGATTTATCCTTGTTAAGTATTGGTTCATCCTTTGGTTTCAGAATTAATGCATATCCCTCTTTTTCTTCTTTGATTATTTTTAACATTTTTTTTTCTCCCACCATGATAGCCAAAGGTTCTTTTTCCTTTTTAGGTTTAGGTAGAGGCTTAAGATTATATGTTTTTCCATCCCTTACTATGGTGTATAGATATTTTCTACAATTATGCATGACATCAATATCATACTGCCATGGCCTTCCTAAGAGAAGGTGGCAAGCATCTATTTCTAGAATGTCACAAAAAAATTTTGGCTTTGAAATCACCTAATGAGAACTCTACCATAGCTTGTTCAGTTACAAGGGTTTTCTGCCCTTTTATTAACCAAGAAACATTATAAGGATATGGATGAGTAATTCTTTCTAGTTCTAATTTTTCAACCATTTCTTTAGAAACTAGATTTTTTGTTGATCCTAAATCAATTAATAAATTACATAACCTTTCTTTGCATTTGATCCTTGTGCTAAACAAGTTCTTTCTTTGCATTGGTTCTTGAGCATGAGGTACCTATAGGAATGATTGTCTCATCATTAGTGCCATAACTTCTTCAACCTCTAAGATTCTTTCTTCTTGCACCAATTGGGTCCTTCTTTCTCCTTGATTGTTATAGTTTGGTTTTTCAAGGCACTTATTTGGATGGTATTCTATCTAATTGCATTTAAAACATTTAGGAGGTCCATTAGATCTCCCTTTTCCTCTACAGAAGGATCTTCCTCCTCTAGATCTTCCACTCCAACTAGATTCACCATGATCCTTGTTTGTTTGTTCCATGGATTTTCCTTCATTGGATGATTGGCCTCTTTACCAAGAGTTACTTCTACCCCTATCATTTCTACCACTTCCACTATTAGATTGGTCATTTCTTCTTTTAAACTTCTCTTCCACCTTTAGTGTAAGTTGCACACATTGTTGCATGATGGTTATTGTTGTCAAACTCAATTCATCTTGAATAGACAACTTGAGACCTTGCAAGTATCTTGCTAACTTGATATTTTCAGATTCAACCTCTTCTGTCCTCATCACCAATGCTTGAAATTCATCAATGTAGGCTAAAACTATCATGTCCTTTTTCCTTAAAAATTCATTCTTCTTCTATGAAGTTGGACTTCATAGTCTTCAAAAACATAGGCCTTCTTGAATAACTTCTCCATCTTGGTCCATGTAGTTATTAAACCTTTGTCATTCTTTACTCTATCACCTTGTGTGATGTTCCACCATGTAAGAGCAATGCCTTTCAACTTGGACTTGGCTATCTTTGTCCTCAGATTCTTAGGAATCTCATCACATTCAAAAAAACTATTTAGGTCATCCACCCAATCAACTGTAGCATTCAGGTTCATTCTCCCATCATAAGTTGGTAAATCCAACTTGGCATCCATGGATCTTCTTTCCATGGACTTAAGAGTTCTCACAAGAAGCCTCTAATCAGGAGGTATTTATTATTCTTCCTCCAAAGGGATTTCTTCATCACTCCCTTCCTCAAATTCTTCAAAGTTCTTGGCTTTGGCAAGATCTTCTCTAAGCCTTTTCAACTCATCTCTCATTTGTTGCATCTCAATTTTTCTAAGTGCATCTCTATTCCTTTGTGCATCTTCCTTTATCTTCTGCTCCTTTAAATACTTCACTATATCTAAATTGGTCATTTTGGATGGCAATCCATCTGATACTTTGACAAAATCTTAGAAGCCTAGAGATCTAAATGGGCTTTGATACCACTTGATGCAAGTGGTTAGTGAACTGACAATGAAGGTTGAAGAATACAACCCATAAGAACACCTTAACAAGGTTTGAGATCCTAAACTAGACCCAAGTCTGGCACTTGTACCTTAACAACAATAAAGGCTTAACTCATGAAACTTACTCTAGACATGGAACCAAGAATTTTGACTCAAGGAATTTTGTTCTTACATCAGCACGGACATGTGGACTAAACTTGAAAACCCCAAACCAAGAAAATGGCATAGTTCCTTCATTAAGTCGTTAAATTCCTTGTAGCCCAAGGAATGGAATTTTGGCCTATAATTTATATATTTTTAATGGAAGAAAGAAGCTAATAAACATGGATATTTTCTATTTTTGATGTACTATCAAATCCCAAAGTGCAGAGAACCCTTGGGATGACAACTAGGCCTAAAGGGCTAATTAGGCCACCATTACAAAGCAAGTACCCTTTTCACACATGATAAAAAAATTAAACCAATTAGGTTAGTTGAGGAATGCAATAAATGTGCTAAATGCAAGATGTAGACTAGGACATGAAGTTTTGGGATCTTAAATTGTTGTTATAGTAGGACTGTGTTTTGATGCATACAATTTATAAGCATATAGGGCATCATCTTTCTCCTTTCTCCCTATATATTATCACCTAAAACAAAAATAATATCAAAGTGCATTAGGAGTACAAGGATTCCACAAAAAGTGATGAATTTCCTATTGTGGAATCTAGAGTTATGAAATAATTTCCTTCAAAACACTACAAACCCTCAAAATTTGGGTTGTTTGCACAAAAATAGGCATAACTTGAGTTTTATAAAGCCTTAGAACCTTAAAATAGTTGCATTGGAAAGTTAACTTGATGGAGCATCCAGCAATGTTAGGCTCAACCTCCTATGCATCCGTACACATCCATATTATTCAAGAAACTCACCCAGAATGCAAAAAACAAGGTTACTTTTATTGATTTCAATGCCAAAAACTTACATACTACCTTCCACCCACTTGAAAGGGCTATATGAAGATCTTCCCAAACTAATCCACAAAATTTGAATGGTTGTGACCATTAAGGGATCAATTACAATCATTTTTTCTTAGTTATGCAAGAAGTTGTAAAGTTGCATAGCAACTTTTGCACTTTTATTACATTTATTGCATTTTAAAGCCCTAAAGGTATATCAACTATCTACATGAGTAATAGACCATAAACTATAAGTAGATGTATCCAATTATATAAATTTGTGACCTTGTGACCTCATTGAGGAACAAGTTTATAAAACATCCAAATTCCTAATGGGCCACACAAAAGGGTTAAAAGTTAACTTATGGATCTAACAACATTGTCTTATTGGAAACAAAGAAAAATAAACTTGAACAAGTTCATAAATGACCCAAACACCCTTATTTCATTATTTCATGAAAGAGTGTTCTTGCATCATTATTTCTTCATTTTAGCTTATGTTTCTTGTAGCAGTTTGTTAGGAGGATAAGAACTAGTAATCCCCTCCATTTTTGTTTTCTAGTTCAGCCCAGTTGGATGGTAGTAGCATTTCCCTATTTTCTAGGATGGGGGTTTGGGGTTTTGAACTATTATGCATGTCATTTCTACATATAGAGTCCAAACCCAAAATTTATTTGATTTTTGTTGCTTTTGTGCCCTAAGACCAAATAGGATTTAATTTCAAAATTTTAAACTTTTGAGGTTTTTCACCTTGAGTTGCATACACCCTATTTTCTCAGGTTTTCTTTGCATGAGTTTGGTCATGGACCTAGATCATCCATTTGGATGTGAGTCAGACCATTTTTATAGTTTTATGTTTGCATTGGGATGCACACTATATCCTTACTCCTAAATTTGTGTTTGGTTAAGTGATTTTATACCTAGTGTTATTGTTTCTTTTAGACCCTTATTATTTTTTTGTGGACACTAGGATTCATGTAGAATCCATACTCCCAAATTGAGGTTGGTTGAGTGAGTTCATGATGTTTAATCTTGTTGCATCATTGGGACTTGTGTAGAATCCATACTCCCAGATTAACGTTGGTTATGTGAGTTCATAATGTATGATTTTATTGTTCTTTGTGATTTGTGTAGAATCTGACCTCTCAATTTTTTTTTGGTTGAGTGATATTTTTCTTGTTTTCTCATCCAATCCTTGTGTTATGATCTTCATGATGGTGGTGTGGCACACATGAGTACATGCGTGTACATTTTTTGAGTGACTTGTGAGGCCCTATCTTCTATAGTACTTATGTAAAATTCATTAGGGTTGGGTTGGGAATTTTCATGCCTATAGGAACTCATTGTTGGACAAGCATGGGTAGCATAGGGTGGCATATGGAGGGGCCTTTGATCTTTGCAACCTAGTTTCTATTTCTTGAGAATTGGCACGTAGAAGCTTTGTAAAAAGTGATAACTAAATAAAACATTGGGTGGCAATTAAAGTAAAGATAATAAAATGATTTGGGTTGTGCTCCTTTCATTGGAATGTGGAGATCTTCCAGTACTAGCTTGGGCTTGTCTATGCCAAGTGACTCTCCATGATGTTAGCCCCTACTTAGTAGCCCATTGAGTGTCTAACTAGGACATGTAGTTTATGCATTGTATATGATCTTGGTTTTAGTCATCATAAAGTGTGGAGTGATTTTTAGCCATGGACATTATGATTCATGTGTGTTTTTGGTTGGATCATTATCTCCAATGGAATGGTAGGAGTGGACCTATGGGTTCCACATGGTTGGGAGGTGGAACTACCTATACCACTATTGGGGACTAGTGTATATAGACAGTCTTTTATCCTAGTGCAATCATTACTGGATGTTTTCACTTGATACTTTAGGTTCCAGCGTATGTTTTCTTGTGATTTATGCTTCCATTGGAACGCTTGGATATTATGTTTATATGATGTTATTTTATTTGACACATTCCTATACTATGATGTTTAGCATATGATGAGATTATGTGAATTGTTTTATTGGTGTATCTATTGTGTATTGATTTAGCATGTTAGATTTCTCTTTCTAATTATTTTTAACATATGATAGATGATGTAGTTGATTTATTGGATTATCTTAATCTTTTCTTCTAGCATGTTAGATTTCCTTATTCTTATGTTTTATTGACATCCTCTTTATGATAGTACCAATGATCTAATCGGTAGCTTGGGATATTATGCACGGGGGATGGCTAGGGTCCATGATTGTCTTATGATGCTAGTATGGTTGGGAGGAACTATGTCCTTAGTTTTATTGTTCTATTTATTGCGATGTTGCTTTCAGTACTTTGTGATGTTATTTTCTATACTTTCCCTTCACTACTATGTTTACTCATTTAGATTTAGATTCTAATTTTTCATATTTCAATTATTGTTCGAGTGTCCTTACCTTGATTTGTGGATCTAGTACTCCTTGGCATGGAGAAACATCTTCCTTAGCTTTTTATCATTTTGTTCTTTGGCTCGTTGTCTTGGGATGTTGTGAAAAATTGTGCTTTCTCATGTGAGAATGCAAGATCTTTCAAGGTGTGTTGGTTTTCTTCACATGGAATTTGGCATTTTTCCATGTAAAACCTGACACCAATTTTGAGTGTCTTGTTTTTTTGGTCAAGTACCTTCTCATGCCAATTGGTGCACATCCTAATATGGAAGGCACTTCCTCACATGGCATGCTACACATATTCACATGAAAATCTATTAGTTTGTGGTCCTCATGCAAAAAATAGCGGGCATCTTCACTAGTTTTTGCAAATCAATTTTTTGTGATTCTAGTACCCTTTGGTTACTTAATTTTCCATGTCCTAACAGATCTTAGAAATTTATGCTATTTTCATTATGGATTTGCATTTTCTATTTTGAGTGTGCCAATTTGGCTAGTGGTGTTTGGAGATTCATTGGTTACCAGGATGGTGGTTAAGTCTTTTGTTGCGATCTATGTGATTTGTTTATTATGTTTTCATGTGCACTTATACTTGTAAAAAAAATATCTTGGTTTGTATTTCATCCTTCTTCAAAGGATCTCTGGGTAGGTGATGCAGGATCACTCTTCCATGAAACAATGCAATAAGGGTGTTTGGATAATTTATGACCTTGTTCAAGTTTATTTTTCTTTGTTTTCAATAAGACAATGTTGTTATATTCATAAGTTCACTTTTCACCATTTTGTGTGGCCCATTAGCAATTTGGCTGTTTTATAAACTCATTGCTCAATGAGGTCACAAGGGCACAAATTTATATAATTGGATAGATTTTCTTATAGCTTAGGGTCTATTACTTGTTTTAAGTCATTTAGGACTGATGTAGATAGTTGCAATGCCTTTAAGGCTTTAAAACGCAATAAATGCAATAAAAGTGCAAATGTTGTTATGCAACTTTGCAACTTCTTGCATAAATAAGAAAAAATGATTGTAATAAATCCACCAATAGTCAAAACCTTTTAAATTTGGTTGGATCAGTTGGGGAAGACCTTCATATAGCCCTTTCAGGTGGGTAGAAGGTAGTATGTAAGTTTCTGGCATTGAAATCAATAAAAGTAACCTTGTTTTTTGCATTTTGGGAAAGTTTTTTGAATGGTATAGACATGTATGAGTGCATAGGAGGTTGAGACTATCATTTATAGATTCATCATCAAGTTATCTTTCCAATGCAACTAGTTTTAGGTCTTGAGGCTTTATAAAACTCAAGTTACACCTATTTTTGTGCAAACAACCCAAATTTTGAGGGTTTGTAGTGTTTTGAAGGAAATTGTTTCATAACTCCAGATTCCACAGTAGGAAATTCATCACTTTTGGTGGAATCCTTGTACTCCTAATGCACTTTGAGATTCTTTTGGTTTTAGGTGATAATATGTAGGGAGAAGGCAGATAGATGATGCCCAAGATGCATATACCTTATATGCATCAACACACATTCCTATTGTAACAACATTTTGAGACCCCAAAACTTCATGTCCTAGTTTGTAACTTTACATCTAGCACATTTTTGGAATTCCTCAACTGACCTAATTGGTTTCATCTTTTTAACACATGTAAAAAGGGTACTTGCTTTGTAATGGTGGCCTAATTAGCCCTTTAGGCCTAGTTGTTTTCCCACGGGTTATGATAGTTTTCTTGCTCATGAGATCTTTGCACGTTGGGATCTGATAGTACATTAAAAATAGAAAATATCCCTATTGATTAGCTTTTTTCTTTCATTCAAAATATATAAATTATACACTAAAATACCATTCCTTGGGCTATTAGGAATTCAAGGGCTTAATGAAGGAACTATGTCATTTTCCTAGTTTTGGGTTTTCAATTTCAGTCCACATGTCCATTCTGATGTAAGAACAACATTCCTTGAGTCAAAGTCATTTGTTCTATGTCTAGAGTAGGTTTCACGTGTTAAGCCTTTACTATTGTCAAGGTGCAAGTGTTGGGTCTTGGGTCTAGTTTAGGCTCTCAAATCTTGTTAAGGTGTTCTTGTGGGTTGTATTCTCCCAACCTTCATTGTTAGTACCCTGACCACTTGAATCAATGGGGCATTACGATATTTTCTAGGAGACAACCTTTTCAAAGGTTAAATACACTTTTTTAAAGTGACCCTTTTAGAGAATTTCACAAAAATATCATCTAGACCTTATCACTCCCTATCCTTCACTAGAAAGAGTATCCTAATTTAAAGGACTTACAAACACCACTAATTGATGTTACCATATAGGATTCCATAGAATTGTTAGCCCCAATCAATACTTTCAATATTTTCTATTATAATGGTTAAATTGTGACAATATAAAAGTGATCTATTAAGAATAGAAACTACCTTTTCTTGTTTAGATTTCTATTCTTTCTCTTCCATTGTCTGATCTCTCTCTCTCTTGGGTATTCTTTCACTCTATACTTTGACTTAGTTGTATAACTCCTTCTCTTTCTCCTTTCACTACTCAGTTCACCTATCTCAAAAATCTCCTATTACCTTCTTCTTCTTTGTACTTTAATCTCCTCTTTTCAATATACTTAGTAGAAAACTCAATAACATTAGCCAACAATAAAATCAACCTAAAACTATCTTGTTCCCCTCCTTAAATAGTTTTCTCAATTCTTCCAGATCCTTCCATCTTTCACTACTTATTTAGTGTCATCAATCTTAGATTTACAACATAATTCCTCCATATAATGAATTCAAACACATAGAAAATATGACTTTGCATAGAATTTCCTTCATATAATCCTATTATAAATAGATAATATTGAGAGTGGGGGGGGGGGGGGTGGTGGGAAGGGGAGGTGAATAAGTATTCTATAAACTTTTTCCCACAACTGGATATTATTAATTACTTTGCAACATGCATAACAAAGTAGGCCAATAATGATTAAAAATAAATATAACCATATACAAAGATAATTCATAACACCATTATTTTCTAACTAGAGAAAGCCTAGCTAAGTGGAAACCCTTGTGGGGATAACACCCACAAGATGATCCACTAAATAAAAGTGTTTGGTTAAGGATATTACCTTGTTAGGAGTCTATTAAGTACATATAGTATCTTGAGTACTTTTTAGAGGACTAGGCCTTATTAAAAGCCTCAACCTTGTTAGGAGTTGCTTCAACCTTATTAGGAGTTGGTAGAACAATTACAATGTATGCAAGATGAGCCCATTGCCCAAACATGAAATATACAATTAAGATTCTTTACAAAAATAGATATACATACAATATTGTCTCACTATTGTAATTCATAATTCTTTTGATCATACGCGAGATCTTGCATCACACAGGGCTCAAAAATTGCATTTACATCCTTCACATTAGTTCTCAAGACATTATATTTCACACTTAGTTGCGCAAGGTATTATCTTTACTTCTACCATGCTTTTAGCAAAAAATTTGTCCTGTCAGCCTTGATAGTTTCACATGTTTGGATAATTATAAAATTAACTCAAGGTTAACATCTAAGATGTCATACCATCATCATTGAGTAATTATTTTACAAAAATAATTCCTTAAGTCGTAATACTCAATCTTTTGTTGTGCTCTGATTTGCCTTGCTAATTACTTGTACTCGTAAATCCTTTGTAACTATCATCATACTATCCATACAGATCTACACACTGGTACACATCATCATGGCACTATCAACTATACTTCCTCAACTATGCACGTGTCAACTTTGACTCTTACATTTTTACTCACAAAGTTTATCTCTGTGTCCATGCAAACTATCCAACACTTAGACAATTTCCTATCTTTGATCACACAATGAAAACACCAATAAGTTGCCATAGATGACAACACCAAATTGACTAAGTACTCAACTTACTTAACCATATTTCCAACAATCTGTCCATTTGGCATTTATGGAAACATATGGAAAAATTGGTTAAGTCCCAAAATAATGAATAAAAAACTATGGCCTTAACAAAATTTCTAATACTTCAAACTTTTATTCAAAAACATGGATCATTACATATTACTATCTTTCCTTATCTCTCTTATTATAATTATTTCCTATATACATTTATAAGGTCCTCCTTACATATATATATATATATATATATATATATATATATATATATGCATCTTTTACATTCCTTCTTTATGCATATCACCTATACAATTTTCCTTTACATTCTTCTCCCCATTTGAAATCAATGACAAATGTGTCCAAAATAATATGTACAAGACAAAATTGTGTTAACTTCCTTTGTTCTAATTAGATATTCTTGATAGGCAATCTACAAAATCGAGTTTCACCCTCTCAAGCTCCTTTGTCTAGTTATCTTTTACTACATCTGATATGCTAATAAGTGTGCATAATGCATATGATAAAACTTCTACTGTGCTCAAATCTACATAGAAATTTTGTCCATAGGATGCATTTGTTATAAGACACTCCTCCAATTGCCTCTACAAAATGCTAACCTTAGGAAATAAATACTCTCCAAGGACAAAGAATCTCGTTATTACCTTATTCTTTTCAAATTCAATGCCTCTAATAGCATTATGAATTGCCTCCATTTTTGCTTTAACTTCTTCAATCCTCACATTTAGCTACTAAAATCTGATAGTGAGTGTTTGAAGCTCACTCATTCTTCCTTTGATATGGTCATCAAATTATGTTAAGTAATTGTATGAAATTGTGCACTATCCATACAATTTATTTCCTACTTCTATGCTCTTCATTAGGTCCTTGATGCAAACATTCAAAGTATACAAGTCATTTATGACATTTGTACATAATGTATCAAATAGTGTTGCATCATGCTTAGTATGAGCTTTTATTGAAACAATATTAAACAAAGTAGAGAACATTGCATAAATTGTCCTCATCATTTCCTTAGCCTTTTTCTAAATGTCTGGCTCAACAATACTTGTCTATATTGTCTTTTGCATCCTCTCCAAAATGTCTTCCAAAGTTATTTCTAAAGTCCTTATAGAATTGTCATTTTCCAACAATTTACTCAATGAAGTCATCAAACCCTTCTAGTTATCATCATCATTAGATACAAAAGGTGATGTAGTAAATTTTGTTGTTGGGGTAATTGTTGTAATAGGTGTAATCTTTAGTGCAACTTAGAGTATTTCAGCCTCATGCTAAAAGTCTACCTTACCAGATTCTATCTCCACATGTTTCAAATTAGAATAAAATATTAATTACTGCATCACAATTTTCCAATAATTCTTAAACTTGTCCTCTTCTACCTTTACTATTGTTATCCTTGCTTCTTCTTCCTTGTTTTTATCTTCCTCTTCTTTCTTTCTTTCTTCTTCTTTATTTGTTTCCTCTTCTTCTTCTTTAATCTCCTCATCATTCTCTTGTCTCTTTTCATCATTCTCCTTTTCTGAGCTAAAGTACTCATCATTCTCCTGTTCTGAGCTAAAGTACTAAGTTATATTGCCAAAAAATTTTGTGCCAAGATTCTTGAAAGGATCTTCTTCCTTTTCATCAACTGTTGAATGAGTGTTGTCCACTTGCATTGATTCATTATCAATCACTATATGTGGAGGTGAGTCAATTTTCTATGTTTGATCAACCTCTTCTACACCAATACTAGGTGTACTAGTCTCAACATAGAGATGGCTTGCTCCCTCTTCTTGCATACTCTCCTTAGTGTCTTTAGGCATTGAGGTCATGTAACTAACTATGGATTCTTTTTTCTCTTTGTTTAATTATTCATAGTTTCCTCCAATCAAATGAATGTGTCTTCTTAAATATATTTTTCAAGTCTTCATCATTGTTGACTTCACAAAGTTTATTGATCATGTTCTCTATAATTTTATTATCTTCTCCAATCACTCTACTTTTCCTATTTATCAATCTATTGTATAGATCCTTTGGAATTTATCTTTCAACATCTTCAATTATCTTGTTCCTTAGCATCATATTTCTTAGTACTGAATTTTCTAACTAGATTCTATCCATATTACAATACAAACTATAAAATTTATTCAACTTAAAAAAACTATCATTCTCAATGATTTATGTAATGCCATATCTAGAGGTCCTTAGAACAAGGATAAATAAAAGCCAAAACATTTTTTTTTACAAGCATGGAATCAATAAAAATTACATGCAATTGATCAAAAGATTTCAATAGAAGACTTAACCAACCAATCTAAACCTCCAACGATCTCCAAGCATCACTACTTATCAACATGTTCAAACTAACTATGAGAATTTTAAGCAATTAAGAAACCTAGAATCTCTGATTTGTCAAAGCCTACGAAGCTGTGCAACCCAAAAGGGTACCCAAAACAAAAAAAAATGTTTCCTAAAAGCAAGTATACTCCCTATTTATCATGCAAGGAAACACAACTCTCTAGGTTTGTGTGAGACAATACCTCATCGCATCAAGAAGTATGTTGTTGCACAAGAGAGAATGCTTTCTAATGCTAGATAATGCATTTCTTGTAATGCCCCGCCAAGGGATCCAAAGAATTAACCTAAAATTCCACTAAGTTTGATAGCACTTTTTTTTAATACATGAAACTAAATAGCACTTATAACTTATACACAATAACGAAAGCAATAGCAACAATCCAAATGAAAGTAAACATAAACATACATAATAGGTTACATTATTCATGGATCCCTCAACATTGAATCACATCTAATTTATCTATTCATCTAACATCACATCCTCATGAAATAATAATGATACATCCAACTTACTTAAACAATATACAAGTGTCCTTTTTAGAATTACATTTTAGATTGCTCAATCATCCACTGTACATGTCACAGGGTATGAAAGGCTTAAAAGAATATACATATGTGAAATAAAGTATATCATCGTCCTAATACTAAACCATGATGTAACAACATAAATGAAACCACAAATCATACATGCTGCATCATCATAAAAGATAACCATAAATAATCAAACATAATTAAATAAGTGCATAGTTCCTCCTAACCGTAAATAGCATCATTAAACCATCCTGGGTCCTAGCCATCCCCCCCTGCATAACATTCCAAAATTTACCAAAGAGATCATCGGTATTAACATAGTAGGAATGTCACTCCTAATCATACTACATCATATGCATAAAGTAATTTAACATGCAAAGTAAAGCATCATCTAACATATGCAAATCATCAATGAAAGGATACATATCCACCATCATACTCCAAGAATGCATTAGCTACAGTGTCTCAAATAGATCTTAAATGATAAGAGTGATAAGCACTACCACCTGACCATGTGCAACCTAAATGGTCCACTCCCACCATGCTGAGGAGATAATCTCAAGTCCCAAATAGGTTAACAATCACAAAGTATAAATACTCTCTAAGTACAGGAATCCTAAAAGTATACTAACTCAAAGGTTTCAATCACAAAATCAACATCTAATCCTAGAGGCACACAATGACATGTGGGAAACCTGCTCTATAAGCAGGCAAGTGTCATCGCATAAATCATGTAGAAGTTATCCTGTCAGTTAGCTTAGGACTCCAAGGTCCCTACTGATCCTTATGCGGCCACTAGTATCCTCTCATACTAACAAGGCATACTATGGAATGCAATGTCGCAACTAAGCATTCTCTCTACTCCCATCCTAGTTTGTACTAGCACTTAAGGCATGGGCGAGAACAAAACAATTATCTTATTAGGTTCATTTAGTCAGTATTAGGTGAGAATACTTATTAAGGAAACTTACAATGACTTACCCTGGGAACCACATAGGGCCACAGTCCTCATTGCAAGCCACTTCTTGACACAATAAGTAGATAATCTACCCTAAGCTCATGGAATCATAAATCTCAAAATCATAAAAGATAATCCATAGTATAAACATCAAATCTCCACGAGCAACTGAAAAACATCCATTAATAATCATGACCACAAAAATTCTCTATTGGCAACTAAAGGTATCAATGATAATCACAATATCCATTGGTTCTCAACAAGCAACCAAAAAGTATCTCAAATAAATACTAATCAGAGACTCCAAAATGGTCAAGTCAAAACATGTCACAACATGACATCATCAAGATCAAATAAACACTTCAGTCCCGACAAGGCGACTGGAAAGTAACCCAAGTATAACTGATCGATGACTAAAAAATGGTTAAGTCAAGTGTCTAATACACTTAAATCTGAGCTTCACGCAAGAAGATTGGAAAGCAATAACAATCAGTAAATACAAACATCTCATAGAGCATACCATCACATTCGCATAACTCCCAAGCCTCTGGTAGACATCCTAACTAGGCAACACCCTAGGACCACCCAAACCCCAAACATGGATAGCATAAAGAACAAGATACAAACACATATTTTAGTCTTCTTTTGCAATCACATGGTTAAGACAAATATGAGGTTTCAGTTTCTTGTTTCAAGTATACTTCAAGTGTATAAGATTCTACGTTTAATTCGCATGTCAACATAGAATTATCCCTCCATTGTTTTAAAACAATCATAAGATAATTATATACTTGTATAAATCCTTGTACTAGCACCCATTGACTTTTAGATAAAATCACTCATGCTATTCAAAACATTAGAATAATACTTATCAACTTTTAAAGAATTAGTTTACAATTTCTTTTAAACACTTCAAGGATAATCATTTATTTATAATAATCCTCATTGATTTTAAGTAAAATCAATCTCATTAATAATTCAATTATTTAGTTCCACTAAACACTTATTAATATCTCTTTTCTTTTAATTTGCCCTCATTTAAAAATCTATTTACTTAAATTTACTAATAATTAATTACACTTCTTCTACTATTAAGTAATCTTAATTAAATTTAATTTAATTAGATTAGTTAATAAATCATATAAAACTAATGCATAAAAATAAGATTCCATTTTAATTCGAACCCAAATCTGCTGCAGCAAGAGGAAGTCTGGTGGTGACAAGAAAGTAGCATACAGAATTATAAATCTAGAATTGCATTGCAACAAAAAGTCTAGTGGTGAAAGGAAAATAGCATACAAAATTATAAATCCAGATTTGCATTGTGACAGGAAGTCTAGTGGCAACAAGAACATAGCATACAAAATTATAAATCCAAATTTACATTGCAACAAGAAGTCTAGTAGCGACAAGAAAATAGCATACAAAATTATAAATCTAGATTTGCATTGCGACAGGAAGTCTAGTAGTGACAGGAAAATAGCATACAGAATTATAAATCTAGATTTGCATTGCAACAGGAAGTCTAGTGGCGACAGGAAAATAGCATATAGAATTATAAATCCAGATTTGCATTGCGATAGGAAGTCTAGTGGCAACAGGAAAATAGCATACAGAACTATAAATCTAGAATTGCATTGCGACAAGAAGTTTAGTGGTGATAGGAAAATAAAGAATGCAAATGAAATATGAGAAAATCATGAGTGCACCTGGATACTGATGCTAATTTTCTATGCCTTAGAAACTGCAGAGCAAGCTCCTTCCTTCTCCAATGTTGCTGGGTCCTTCAAACACGCCCTCCAAATGCTCCCCCTAAGCCTCTAGGAGTGCTTGAATATAAAGAATTCTCAGGAAGCACCTAGAATGTCTCTAGAATCAACCAGAAGGTGTTGACAACTAAGCATGAGTCTATTCAAACCTTCTAGATGAGTCATAAGGTTATAGACACCATGTTCTTAATTGGTGCACTAACTCCTATATTGTTGACATATGTGCAATCAAAAGGTGCGTTTACTCCTAGGCAAGCTTATAACTTTATTTTTAATTCTTTTATTACTTTTATTATTATTAATAATTTTAATTTCTAATTTCTTTTATTTAATTCTTTTTCTCAATTAATTCTCATTTAATTAATTATAATCAAAATATCAAAGATTATGATATTATATTAATTTTTCCCAAATAATTAATTTATTAATTAAATTTATTTATTTAGACTTAATTAATAGAAAATTCACCATAGAGCAATCCATACAAAATCAATCTAAAGGGTTAAAAATCACGAATTATGTCATTCGACACATTTGGAAGGTAAAATATCCAGATACTTGTCCTACCTCACTAGGAAAAATGGTTTAAGGGTTTGGGATTTGAACTTGAGAATTTATCTCCCTTCTCTTATCATTGAGATAGTGTAATGGGGTACACTTATCTTGGCAATTCAGAGAAGTCGATACCCGGTACCTGTAACTTGCATATAAACCATGCATGTACATACAATATATATATATAATGCTAAGCTAAATAGGCAATGGTAGGAATTGTTGCATCATGTAGATCCCGACTAGCAAGTGAATATGACTCCCTTCCTTAACCACATCATAAATGTCATACATAAGAACAAACACGCACACCTTACACATGCAAGTATGGGGTAAGTATCCATAATATAACACATGTGATAATAAACCATCTAACTAATCATCATCAATAACTGAAAGCAATGTAATAATCATCATGCATACATAAAATGTAGAGTCTAAATAATCTCATCATACATCAATTGAATCCATAACATAATGTTTGATAGTCTCAAAACAATGCTACTAATCCATCAACATAAAACTAGTCTAACATAGTCTAACAATAATAGAAACAATGTGTCCAGAAAGATGTGAACGAGGACAGGCACTACATCCACCCCTCCTTGGGTTAGGCTTACTCCTGGAAGCCTATAAGGAAAGTAAAGCTAAGAACTCACTGTGCAGGTCCCATTGGAACCTTTTCCTTTGTAGGAGGTTGCGACTCCACCGAGTACACTCTCTAGGCTCTACCCATGTCACTAACTGTAGGTTCTGAAGCTGCAAGTCCCTGGCCTGAGAACTAAGGATTGCCTTGAGGGTAGTGATATGACTTGTGTCCGCGTTTTCCACATGAGAAACATTCTCCATTAAAACTCCTCTGACTCTAGGTGCGCTAGACTACTGGAAGCTACCCCCACTAGGATAAGACTAAACACTCTGAGATGGCTAATCATACTGGTTGAACTTGTTGTGATGAGCATTGTGATAGTTCGTAGTATTGGAACCACTGCCACCACTCTATGCTGGAGGGTCTGATCCCTTCTGCTGTTGTGTTTGCTGATACTACTACTGATTACCTCGAAAAGGAGGTTTCTTATTACCACTTGCTCCCTGAACACCCTTCAAACCTGATGCTGAAGGTTCTCCTACAAAACCTCTCTGGCTAAGGTTGACACTTTGTTCGAAAAGGATAGCTTGACGTACCGCATCCTTGTGGGTTTTTGGCTCAAATACCTTGACACCCCCATTATACAGTTGTTCAAACCTCTAATAAAGTGTTGTGTCAACTAGGCTGAGTTGTCACTAAATCCTGAAAAGGACATGAGCTCATAGAATTTGTACTCATACTCTGTTACAATCATAGAATAATGCCTAAGATTATGGAACTCATTTTCCCTTTGTTGCTTCCATTCCCCTAATAGGAATCATTCGTAGAAACTCTCTAGGAATAGCTCCTAAGTGACACTGTTCATATCAATACCTAGCTTTTTTTCCTCAATTGTCCACCAAGTGGCCCCAAAATTCTCCAAGTTGGTAATGGAAAATCTTGCCTTAACATTACTGTCAAAGTCTTGCATAGAAAAAATCCTATCAAGGGCAATAAGCCACTATTTAGCCACATATCCAGAACCATGCCCATTAAAGGGCTTGACCTTGGATCTCGAAAGTTCCTTCATCTGAGTAGATACAATGGATCTCTGTTGACCCTTTCGAGGGCTCCTAGACCTAGGTCTATGCTCTTGTTCTATCTGATGTGCTCTATGTTGATCTTGAATAGGAGGTAGATGGTCAAGAATGGTCTACATCATTTGTCTCAAGTTAACCTCCTTAGACTCAGGTTGATCCACTCTATAGGTATCTTCCTGATGCTTACTAGTGTGCTCTCCTCTACTCTCCTCATGAGAAAATCCCTCATGGGTAGACTCATGGACACTGATATCTCTGCCATGACCACGACCTCTACCATAGCCTCTAACAGAAGACCTAGTCCTAGATACCATCATACAATAGTACAAAGTACTATTACAACCAAAAGATACATGTTTGCAATAGACTAAGTTCAATATCAGTTTTGCCTTTGTTTAGGTTTAAGTAGAATTTTCAGTTTTGAAAGCTAAGTGTTGAAGTATGAAAAATATGCAAGTAACAGTTTAAGTTTTGTTTTAGTTCACCTAGTTTCAAGTTTGAAAGAGATACACATAAGAGTTCAAAGTCCTAGTTTGTTCCAACATACCCAGAGCTCCCAATGTAGAAACTTGGGCTTTGATACCAAATGTAACGCCCTGCCAAAGGATCCAAAGAATTAACCTAAAATTTCACTAAGTTTGGTAGCTTTTTTTTTTATATATACATGAAAGTAAATACCACTTATAACTTATACACAGTAATGGAACCAATAGCAAAAATCCAAATGAAATTAAACATAAACATACATAACAGGTTACATTCTTCATGGATCCCTCAACGTTGAATCACATCTAATTTATCTATTCATCTAACATCACATCCTCATGAAATAATAATGATACATCCAACGTACTTAAACAATATACAAGTGTCATTTTTAGAATTACATTTTAGATTGCTCAAGCATCCACTATACATGTCACAAAGTATGAAAGGCTTAAAAGAATATACATATATGAAATAAAGTATATCATCATCCTGATTCTAAACCATGATGTAACAACATAAATGAAACCACAAATCATACATGCTACATCATCATAAAAGATAACCATAAATAATTAAACATAATTAACTAAGTGCACAGTTCCTCCCAACCGTAAATAGCATCATTAGACCATCCTGGGTCCTAGCCATCCCTCCGTGCATAACATTCCAAAATTTACCAAAGAGATCATTGGTATTAACATAGTAGGAATGTAACTCCTAATCATACTACATCATATGAAGAAATTAATTTAACATGAAAAGTAAAGCATTATCTAACATATGAAAATCATCAATGAAAGGATACATATACACCATCATACTCCAAGAATGCATTAGCTACAGTGTCTCAAATGGATCTCAAATGATAAGAGTGATAAGCCCTACCACCCGACCGCATGGAACCTAAATGGTCCACTCCCACCATGCTGAGGAGATAATCTCAAGTCCCAAATAGGTTAACAATCATAAAGCATAAATACTCTCTAAGTGCGGAAATCCTAAAAGTATACTAACTCAAAGGTTTCAATCGCAAAATTGACATCGAATCCTAGAGGCACACAATGACATGTAGGAAACCTACTCTATAAGTGGGCAAGTGTCATTGCATAAATCATGTAGAATTTACCCTGCCAGTTAGCTTAGGACTCCAGGGTCACTATCGATCCTTATGTAGCCACTAGTATCCTCTCATACTGACAAGGCATACTATGGAATGTAAGGTCGCAACCAAGCATTCTCTCTACTCCCATCCTAGTTTGTACTAGCACTAAAGGCATGGGTGAGAAAAAACAATTATCTTATTAGGTTCATTTAGTCAGTATTAGGTGAGAATATTTTCACTTATTAAGGAAACTTACAATGAGTTACTCTGGTAGCCACTTAGGGCCCCGAACCCCATTGCAAGCCACTTCCTGACACTACAAGTAGATAACCTACCCTAAGCTCATGGAATCATAAATCTCAAAATCATAAAAAAATAATCCATAATATACACATCAAATCTCCATGAGCAACTCAAAAACATCCACTAATAATCATGACCACAACAGTTCTCAATTGGCAACTGAAGTTATCAATGATAATCACAATATCCATTGGTTCTCAACAAGCAACCAAAAAGTATCTCAAAGTAATACTGATTGGAGACTCCAAAATGGTCAAGTCAAAACATGTCATAACATGACATCATCAAGATCAAATAAACACTTCAGTCCCAACAAGGCGACTGAAAAGTAAAACAAGTATAACTGATGGATGACTCAAAAATGGTTAAGTCAAGTGTCTCATACACTTAAATCTCTGCTTCACACAAGAAGATTAGAAAGAAATAGCAATTAGTAAATAGAAACATCTCATAGAGCATACCATCACATTACCATGGTTGGGTTTTAAAAAGATCGAGACCAAATGATATCAACATACCATCACATTCACATAACTTCCAAGCCTCTGGTAGAAATCCTAACTGGTCAACACCCTAGGACCACCCAAACCCCGAACATGGATAGCAAAAGAACAAGATACAAACACATATTTTAGTCTTCTTTCATAATCACATGGTTAAACCAAATATGAGGTTTGAGTATCTTGTTTCAATTATACTTCAAGTGTATAAGATTCTACGTTTAATTCCCATGTCAACACAGAATTATCCCTCCATTATTTTAAAACAATCATAAGATAATTATATACTTGTATAAATCCTTGTACTAGCACCCATTGACTTTTAGATAAAATCACTCATGCTATTCAAAACACTAGAATAATATTTATCAACTTTCAAATAATTAGTTTACAATTTCCTTTAAACACTTCAAGGATAATCATTTATTTATAATAATCCTCATTGATTTTAAGTAAAATCAGTCTCATTAATAATTCAATTATTTAATTCCACTAAACACTTATTAATATCTCTTTTCTTTTAATTTTCCCTCATTTAAAAATCCATTTACTTAAATTAACTAATAATTATTTACACTTCTTCTACTATTAACTAATCTTAATTAAATTAAATTGAATTAGATTAGTTAATAAATCATATAGAACTAATGCATAAAAATAAGATTCCATTTTAATTCGAACCCAATTCTACTGCAGCGATAGGAAGTCTAGTGGCGACAGGAAAGTAGCATACAAAATTATAAATCCAGAATTGCATTACGACAAGAAGTCTAGTGGCGATGGGAAAATAGCATATAGAATTATAAATCTAGATTTGCATTACGAAAGGAAGTCTAGTGGCAACAAGAAAATAGCATACAGAATTATAAATCCATATTTGCATTGCAACAAGAAGTCTAGTGGCAACAAGAAAATAGCATATAGAATTATAAATCTAGAATTGCATTGCGACAGGAAGTCTAGTGGCGACAGGAAAATAACATACAAAATTATAAATCCAGATTTGCATTGCAATGAGAAGTCCAGTGGCAACATGAAAATAGCATACAAAATTATAAATCCAAATTTGCATTGCAAGAGGAAGTCTAGTGGTGACAGGAAAATAGCATATAGAACTATAAATCCAGAATCGCATTGTGATAGGAAGTTTAGTGGCAATAGGAAAATAAAGAGTGCAAATGAACTATGCAAAAATCATGAGTGCACCTGGATACTGATGCTAATTTTCTATGCCTTAGTAATTGCAGAGCAAGCTCCTTCCTTCTCCAATGTTGTCGGGTCCTTCAAACACACCCTCCAAACACTCCCCCTAAGCCTCTAGGAGTGCCTGAATATAAATAATTCTCAGGAAGCACCTAGAATGTCTCTAGAATCAACCAGAAGGTGTTGACAACTAAGCATGAGTCTATTCCAACCTTCTAGATGAGTCATAAGGTTGTAGACACCATGTGATTAATTGGTGCACTAACTCCTATGTTGTTGACATATGTGCAATCAAAAGGTGTGTTTACTCCTAGGCAAGCTTATAACTTTATTTTTAATTCTTTTATTAATTTTATTATTATTATTTATTTATTACTTTGTTATTATTTTATTATTATTATTATTATTAATTTTAATTTCTAATTTCTTTTATTTAATTCTTTTTCTCAATTAATTCTCATTTAATTAATTATAATCAAAATATCAAAGATCATGATATTATATTAATTTTTCTCAAATAATTAATTTATTAATTAAATCTATTTATTTAGACTTAATTAATAGAAAATTCACCATAGGCCTCCAAGATAAAATATAAAAACCCATCATAAAGAAATCCATACAAAATCAGTCTAAAGGGTTAAAAATCATGAATTATGTCATCCAACACATTCAGAAGGTAAAATATCTAGATACTTGTCCTACCTCACTAGGACAAATGGTTTAAGGGTTTGGGATTTGGACTTGAGAATTTATCTCCCTTCTCTTATCATTAAGATAGTGTAACGGGGTACGCTCATCCTGAGCAATTCAGGGAAGTCAATACCCGATGCCTGCAACCTGCATAAAAATCATGCATGTACATACTATATATATATATATATATATATATATATATATATATATATATATATATATATATATATATATATATATATATATATATATATATATATATATATATATATATATATATATATATATATATATATATATATATATATATATATATATATATATATATATATATATATATAATGCTAAGCTAAACAGGTAATGGTAGAAAGTGGTGCATCGTATAGATCCTAACTAGCAAGTGACTTAGACTCCCTTCCTCAACCACATCAAAAATGCCATACATAAGAACAAACATGCACACCATACACATGCAAGTATGGGGTAAGTATCCATAATAAATCAGATGTGATAATAAACCATCTAACTAATCATCATCAATAATTAAAAGCAATGTAATAATCATCATGCATATATAAAATGTAGAGTCTAAATAATCTCATCATACATCAACTGAATCCATAACATAATGTTTGATAACAGTATTTGACAGAAGAACATCGAAAAGCTCAAATTGGTATGGACAAATCATTGAGTAATTTCACTAAAAGAGGTTAAAGGGAGATACTACTAAGTTTCTATTATATGTATCTAACCTCATAAGCATAAGAAATTAAGTCTGGAAGAATTCACACAAGTTTTGGTGATGATTGTTCTGAGATAGAGTTTATAGATGCATGTTTTGATAAACTTGTTATATCTCTTATTAGATTTGGTATTCTGAGAAGAAAGGTTAAAGACATGTAAAAGACATGTTGGAGATGACATGGCTAAGATCTCTCATCATAATATTAAACATATGAAAAGTTATTCAAGTTACAAGGTGACATATTAATGTTATTGCTAAGTGTAACATGTTCTTAATAAGGTCCTATAATAATTAATTAAGAATGTATAATAGTTGACTTGAGGAATTTATTTTATTGATTCAGTATAAAAGAAGGACATTTTCTTTTTTTATGTATGGTTCAGGAATGATTACAAGCATCAATAGTGGAATGCAAAGATAAGAAATGCAAAGCAAAGTTGGAGAGAACTTTGTTGCCAAGGTTTTACTGTGAGATTTGAAGTTTGTTATTTGGATCTGAGGTTTACAACCTGGTCTACAAGGTCTAACAGTGATTTGTCTAGTTGATAAGACAAAGTAAAGAGGTTAAAGAATAGTACAAACAATTATTCTACAAGGAATAGTTGAGAGATCAGTTGGACAATGAGTTCAATGGTCTTGCCCCAGAAGTCATTTGGACAGTGGGTACTTTTATCTTATACAACTCCTAATAGGGTTGGAATCTCTTAGCAGGGACTCTTATGTACTAGATGTATTTATAGACTCCTAATAGGGTCCATCCTCTAAAAAGGAATATTTATATCAATATATCTTTATGGGCATCATTCCCACAAGGGTTTTCCCTCTGATCAAGGGTTTTCTTTGTTAACAAATCTAGTGTAATTGCATATGTGCATCTTGTTATGGTTGTTGTTTACTTTGATTGAATGGTTAAGATTAATTAAGGTTGATAAATTTTTTAATTGGATAACTGATTCACACCCCCCCACCTCTCAGTTATATTGGTGGACTATTACTTCTAATAATTGGTATGGGAGTATTAGGTCCTTGAAGATAAGGCTTAACAAATTTGGGAGATCAATGGTGAGTTATTTTAGAAAAGATAGTCCTTAGTTTGATGGAGGAAATTTTTACACCTAGAAGATGGAGCTTCATGTGAAAGATCAAAACTATGTATTCAATTGAGCATTAAGTTTCTGGATAGAAGCACAAGAAAAGACATATCTAGATTTGAAGAAGACATGAAGATCAAGGAAGGTATTGATCTGCTTATGAAAAGAGAGAAATAAGGTATGGAAGTTTTTTCTTGGTGTACATGTAATGAGTTTGGTCATTTTTCATCCACATTCCCTAAGAGAGTAAGGAAAACTAGATAGAGTTCACTTTTTGATGAAAATGAAGAATTTAAAGCTAGTATGGAAAGATTATTGAATGACCATGATGTTAAAGATGATTAGCCTAAACTAGTTAGGGAAAAGAAAGTAGTAGAAGAGATAGCTTTGGTAAATATTATTGATGATGATGAAGAAGAGGATAATTCTATAATTTATAGATAGAATGTTGAAGTATTCTTTGAGACTAACAATGATTTGCAGAATGAAGGAGAGCTAAGGAAGAAACAGAGTTTAGTACCTAGAACAGAGCTAAGAGTTGAGATAACAACTCCTACTTTTGGTAAGAATATGACAAAGAATCATCCACCCGAGGAGATCATTGGAAATAGAGATAAAGGTGTGATGACAAGAAGCAAAATTAATGAAGAATTATGTCTAATATCTCAAGTAGAACCAAAGAATGCAGATGAGGCATGTAAAGATGACTATTGGATGCAAGCTATGAAAGAGGAATTGGATTAGATAGTGAAGAATGAGACATTTGTATTCATCTCCAGACTAGAAGACAAGAATGTGATAGGAAAAAAATGGGTATTCAAGAACAAGATGATTGAACAAGGTGAAGTTGTATGGAACAAAGCAAGATTGGTATGTAAAGGTTACTCACATCAAGAAGGAATAGACTATGATGAAACCTATGCTCTTGTGGCAAGAATAGAACTAGTAAGGTTATTCTTAGTCAATGCAACACATAAGAAATTCAAAGTGTATCAAATGGATGTCAAGTTAGCACTTCTGAATATAGAACTTGAAGAAGAGGTATACATAGAACAACTTGAAGGTTTTCCTTTAATAGATGACAAGGACATGTTGAAAATTAGCTATATAGAGATATATAAATATTGTCATTAGTGGACATACATGATGTACATACTTGTAGTAAACCTTAGAAATAAAAGTACCTAGCTTTTTGGTACTAAGAAAATTGTCTAAGTATGAAAATAATTTACAACAATACATTGTTTTATATGAAAAACATTTTTGACATCATATAATGACTAGCGAGGTTAGATGGAGATAGTGTACATGTTTTTGATGATGTGTATAACCTTGGACATTAGTACAAATAGTATGGAAGAATGATAATTAAGATGTACAAGACATCAACATGAAAGGTAAAGGAATTATTTTGTTTACAAAATAATTACTTGACCAATTAGGGCCAAGATCCTAGATGTTTACTCTAAGTTGGAAAAGTATATTATGGTCTTAGCCAACCTAGTAGAAATTTGTGAAAAGACATGGTATTTATGAAAAAGATATCTTGCAAGGTTAAGTGTGCATTTTTTATGTGAAAGTAATATGCAAACTTTTTGTGAAGTGATATATGTGAAATTTTTGAGAACATGATTTTGTGATCCGAGATTGAGATGAGTTGGAGATCAATTGAAAATAAGTTACAACATCTATACTTTTGTATTTGAGAAAATTAAAGTTCAATTACTTGTTTTGGCAGTGACCTCTTCTTGTAATTGAAAGTGCATATTTGGACAGTGAGCTCTTCTTGCATACATTATACTACAACTCCTAATAGAGATTCAAAGTATCCTATCAAGGACTCTATATACTAAATTTTCTTATTGACTCCTAACAGGGTCTACCCTGTAACAAGGAACACATATTTTATATCTTTGTGGGCATTATTGGGAATCAAATTGAAGCCCTTATCTTGAGTACCATTCTAAAAATCAAGCCCTATAAGCGCTTTTTAATGCATGTGTACCTGACTGCCCATTTGAGGCCTAAAAGGTGTTTAAAGTTTCTAACACCTTGTATTTAGTACGTGTATGTATCCCATGAAGATAAATTTCCATTCTGAGTCATTCTATGAAGTTCCATTTTGAGCAATGTCCAAATCTACATTTTTGATTAAGTGTCAAACAATGACAGGAAACCTAGTTTGCAATTGAATATCTTGCACGTAGTTATGTTTCATCACTATTCACTTTGGGAATGTTTATTATGCATATCAAAGAACCTATATTTCAGGTTTCAATTCATTTCAACATGTTTTGACTAAGTTTTTAAATCCCTCAAAGTCATTTATTTATTGTTGTCATGTTGATTCAAATTGTTACAAATTTTGGAAGGCCTTGTTTGATAAATTTGACCCTATTGACTAAAATGAGATCATTCCTTTTGCATTGCATTCTAAAGGTAGGAGACTAGTTATGTTTCTAATTTGAGCTTATGATGAATCCATTTGATTAGCTTTTGAACGTGAGTCCAAATACAATTTATGATGTTTTACTGGTGTCAAGAAATGTAGATTGATTGGTACCTCTGTTTGTGATGTAATAACTTAGATACCATGATAGGTGAGATTGAATGGACTATACTAGTTTCTTCTACTCTAAAAATACTTTTAGTGTGCCAATTTTCAAGCTTTGAAAAATCTATCTACACACTTTTCCAAGTCTATTCCATTTGTGAAAATTGATTTTCTACCATTGTTCCTAGTCCTAGAAGTCCAAGTAGCCCACTTTGACCATTTTCCAAATGCACCCAATTATTCATCATGAGTCCTAATCCCAGATTTATACTTTCCTCATGATAGTGAACTAATGCCCCATTTTTTGTGCCCTTAAGTGTCAGTTTGACCTATTTTCAAAGCCAAAACCAAATACGATTTATGGTTTTCTGACATGTTTTCTTATAGGCAGTTCTGAGAAGGAAAATTTAACGATCAATATCTTTTAACCTCAAAGTTTTCATCAGATGTGATTTAATAGGGTAAGAGCATGTGGAGAAGAGCGTTAGCATCTCATATTTCAAGGCTCAATTAGGTGTTTTTCTCAATTTTTAAGGCCAATTAGAGGACCCCTTGACAAGAAATTGACACTTTACAAAGAATGATAAAATGAGTTTTAATTGCCAGCTCAATAATGGATTTTGATTTTGATCAGTGTCAGGTGTGCAATAGGCTAGTTTGAGACTTTAGGTGTTTCAATTTGAATTTTTTTTTAGCCAAACCCACTTTGAGCTCACCTAAATTCATCAGATTACTAAATGGGGTGAAATCTTTTTGGGTCAGATGGATGTCATCGAAATATGCACTTATAATTAAGACATTGTTTTCATCAGATACTATGGTCATCTTTAAAGTTTGAATAGGCTCAAAGGTTTCAAAGGTTCCATCTAGTTAATGAAAGACTCGTCTATTCTCCCCCATGTGCTCTACAGATCAATTCTAGAGAAAGCATTTACCTCATTTCATTAGGGCTAATGAGAGTGAAGGTGCTCATCAATGCACAAATAGAAAGGAAAGATATGTTGGAATATTCAAATATGGAAAGAATAATGATGAGAGGGGGGGGGGGGGGGGGTGTTGAATCAAAAGTATTACACTTTATCCAATAAAACTTTTATCTGAAAGTAAATTGCATGCTTGTAAATACATCATGAAAATATGAAACTAAGACATGCATCAACAACACATAACACTAGAATTTGGTAACCTAGAAACCCTCTAGAAATAAGAAGGTAAAACTAGGGTAGGGATGATACCCACAAAAATTCACTGCAGTAATATTGTTTAACCACTTCTGATGGTCTACCCTATTAAAGGCTTTACACTATGTCAATAGTGACCTGGTTAAAGAATTTACAAACACTTAACATGAAGTCTCACCCTATTAAAGGATTTAATCACCTTTTGATAAGGATCTACAAATAGTTGTTAAGCCAACCTATCTACATAGGATTTCCTTTCTAATATAATGGTAAGAGAGTATTAGGTATTATAAACTTGATAGTTTGCAATCCTTGATTGCTGAATGCAGGCACTTGTTCTGGCTCTCTTTTTGATTTTGATCCTCTGAGATCTTATTTTTGTTTGTCTCCTTTGCTTTGTTCTGATCAACTGAATATTGAATTGCTTCTCTTACTCTCTATGTCTTCTTTCACTGAATTCCATTATGTTTTTCCCTTAACACTTCTCTCCTTCTCTCATCATCATTACAATGAATCTTTTGTCTTCCTTAAAAAGAATTCGAAGAATTAGGGTTAGATATGGATCTACGATCCACATTGAATCTCAATTTCCCGCTCAATACTTCCCTTTTTGCTGATTGGTTGCATGCCTTTCCAATTTTCCAATTGGCTGCATGCAGATTGCATAGAAAATGTAAAGGATTTGTTCTTATCTCTAGATCTTTTGAGATTTACCTTTTGTCAGCTACAAAAATGGTTTACATCATAGTTTGTGCAATTAAAAACTCTTATGCTGATATCCTGAGTTACTCAGCTCTTGAAGCATTACTAATGCACGACACATGTTGTTTCTTGGATAGCTCAGCACCTAAACAAAATTGTATCACTCGACACCTTATGTTACTCAACACTTGATATCACATGACACCTTATGTTACTCAGCACTTGATATCACTCTGAACTTGATATCATTTGGCACTTGATATCACTCGACACTTGATATCACTCGGCACCTACTCTTTGCTTGACATGTTTAGTGAAAAATGGGTAAGTGTATTGACACTCAACTGTCAAAATTATTCTTTAAACCAACAATCTCCCCCTTTGACATGAGTGGCAAAAAAACTTAACTAAGATCCTATGATCTTGATATTATTTCATGCATCCTCTTATTTGCTTCAAATAACAATATACCTTATGACTCCCTGTGAGTTGATTATGCCTTGTACACTCAGTGACTTCTGTCCTATTTCTGCATTCTGACTAATATGTTATATCAAAATTTGTCAAAAATTCTCTATCTCCCCCTTTCATCATACTTACCATTTCATTCTGTACTTAACTCCCCCATACTTAATCTCTACTTAACACTCACTCCATCCTTATTCTCCCCCTTTTTGACACTTATGTCAAAGGTCTTATAAGGAAATACCATACTTGGCCAAAAATGTACTATTTACTTCAAGGAGTACCTTCAGAGCTGCATCCCAATTTTCTAGTGCAACATCCAATGACTTATGCTGGATGGCAATCTTTGCTGCTAGGTGTACAAGTCCATCAGTTGTAGAAAGATTGGGGTCTTTCTTGAGGACTGTCTCTGCATTCATCTGCTCCTTGTGAAGTATTTCCAAATGAGGAGTGATAGAGGATTGAATTTGTATCAATTTAGCTTTTGTGGTTGCTTCCTCTACTGCTAAGACAACTAACTCTCTTTGTGTGTGAAGCAATTGGGCAAAATGCTTCTCACTCTGAGCTAGATTTGTAGGGAGTTGCATGCTAGAAATCTTTAGATTTTTCTCCAAGCTCATTATCTTCTGTCTAGTGTCATGTGTGAATGTGGAAAAGTCACACAACTTGTTGTACAGGGAAAATATGTTTCCAAGTACAGTTTTGACTATTTCAATTTTCTTAGCCAACTCTACTTGTGATAGTGCTATATCACTGGATATTTTCTTGTTTACCTTGCCTTGGAATTTTCTTTTTGACCATTCCAATAGTTTGATGTTTGTTTCCTGGTCTTCACTAGTCAGCTAGTTTACTATATCAGATAGTTGCTCTACAATTGGCCTTGAATCATCTAGAGACTGTAAGCAGAAAGCTTCTGTGAATATGTCTTTGATTTCATTCAAGGTAAGCTTATTCTTGTGTTCTCTTCTTAGTGCTTCTTGTCTCCTTCTTTTGTCCAATGCAATCTAAATTTCATTGATCTTCTCTTCAGTGAGAGTGCTAGATTCATAATATGGAATCTTTATTTCTTCATCAAGCTCAAGAATTCCATAGTGAAGTTTCCTGACTACCTTTGATGAGCTCGAGCCTGGGGTCCTGATTTGTAATTGTAACCTATCAGTGCTCGACTGCTAAAGAGTATATGTTGGAGTAGCAGATTTGGGTAATGCAACCAATTTTTGTATTGTAGACTCCTCCTTCTTTCTTGTCTCATCTTTTTCTTCAGCTTTTATATCCTTTTGATGATCACTAGGTGGGGTTGAACTTGCTGGTTGTTCAGATGTTTCTTTAATTTTGCCTGCTGTTGTACTCAGCATCTGAAGTGTATCAATGACTACACTTAGTGGAGGTGGTGGAGGAAGGAATAGAATACCAGTAGGTTGTATGATCAAAGGTGGTTCTTGTGTTTTCATCTTGACTACCTTTGTTTTGACTACTAGATTTTGCAATTCATCAACACTGACTAATACAGGATTTGAACATAATTTTGCTACTAGTGTTGATTGGTCAAGGATTTCTAAATCCTCTGTAGTTAATGGATTGATGTTTGGACTTCAAGTGTCTATAACATCCTTGATTTTGATAATCTCTGTAGGTGTGCTGGTGGCATGAGGAGGACTAGGAGAGGATACCTATGTGTCTTGCACACTTTGATCTTGTAGCACAGCTATATCTTTCTCTTCCTCTTTCTCCTTTGTATGTTCCTTTTTCATCTTCCTTTTCTTCTTCAACCTTCTTCTCCACTTGTTCCTTTTCTTTTTCTTTGATTCCTTATGCCTTCTTCTCCTTTATCTTGACACTTGCCTCTACCTTATATTCTTCATTATAGACATCTTCTATTTTCTTGTAAACTATCTTCCACAATCTTGTGGATTTTGTAACTACCTCTTCAATTTTGTTCTATAAAATGCTAAAAGCTCTATGTTTGGGAGTGAATATATTGTTATGCCTTTTGACTGCATTTGTTACTTGATCCTTCGTCAAATTAGGCAACAATCTAGCTAATGTTGATTCCCTTATCTCCCTTTCCATTTGTAAACAAAAATGTCATTTATTCTCTACAATTTTGTACAATTCTTTAGGCATTGATTCATCTAATTCTAGAGGTGTGTGCTTATACTCAGCCATCATAGCATACACTGATTCCTCTAATTTATTTTTTTCTTCTTTGGCGATCTTAGAAAAAGTTAGGTTCTTTAAACCTTTCAAATCATCATTCTTGATCTTTGAACATAATTTATCAATAGTAGTCTAAGGTTTGTGCCTTACCACTTGAAATTGGTTGTTTTCCTCTGACTCAGTCTTCTCCTCATCTGTTTTAGGCTGGGCAACAAATTTTCTTTTCTTCTTTGGCTCGGCAGCAGTCTTCTTTGAAGTTTTCTTCTTCTCTCTTGCCTCCTCTTGGGTTTTTTGTGTTGTAGCCCTTGTAGTAGGTCTCTTTGGTGCTGGAGCAGCTACTTTCTTTCCCTTGGGTTGAGGAGCAGGAGGAGTTTTGGCCTTTCTTTTTGTGACCTTGGTTTCAACTTGTGCTTCCTCAGCTTCTTCTTCCTCAACACTTTCCTCTTTATCTTCTCCTAACCCTTGAGTCAGACCTTATGGTTCATCTCCCACATCTTCAATGTCTTCTTATTTCTCTTCTGCTATTCCTTCTTCTCCAACACCAAATTTTTGTTTGATTTTCCTTACCAATTTTTCTTTCTTCTTTACTATTGAGGTAGTTTTCAAATCTGTTATCACCCTTGATTTTACAACATCATAGGTTCCAAAGGTTTTTGCATTCTTATCAACTTCTTCTACAAGGAGGGTTGTTATTGCTGCAGAGGCTTGATCAATGTCTAGTTCATAGCCTAGTGGCCTAAGCCATCTTACTCTAGGTATGACTGCTTGTATATAGGTATAATCAATATCTACAAGAAAAAAAATGTCTTTTTCATATTTGTCAGTCAATGAGACTGGAATCCTCATTGTTTATTTCATGGACTATTTGAAGTCCTCAAAGTAACTAGTCATTTGGGCATCAAAATTATCACCCATCTGTTCAATATATCCATTGATTTGTTCAACAATTGTTTTGTCTAGACTCCATCTCACCTTACCCATAGAAGGGAATTCTTTCATCAGATAGAAAAAATGCACACCAAAACTAATCCAAATTTGCATTGAGCTCCCTTGCTCTTCCTTATAGCTCCCAGATTCTCATTAATCTATTGAAACATGACCACTGCTAGATCATAGGTATGATCCTTTTTAATCAATTTGTATGCAAAATTAATTGCTATACAAGACACACTATTTAACCTGCTTGATTGATAGAATTTGTGTGAGATGATTCTCACACCAAAATCCAATACGGGTTTTGTGATTGAATCAATAGTCATTCCCCTATTATTCCATTTAGCACCCATGTTTCTCTCTATTACTTCCCTTTTGTCACTACACAGGTTCTTTGGCCAATCTAGGGTTGGAATACTAGTAACCCTATGAACAGTTCTCTTGGTGAATTTCACTGGCCCTGTTTCTAACCAAAAGGCTCCATCATGTATTCTGCTAAAAACTATGCATACCCATTCAACTTTGAAAACAATAAAAAATTCTAGGGTTTTGGTCAATCCTTTTCTCTTGACTATTGAGAACTCATCTTTCAGTATCTTGTTCTCACATAGTTTGTCATATGCATTGTGAATTTCTAAATCTCCTATGGCTCCAATTTTGCAGTTATAGCATCTACGAACATCTTGGACCATAACAACTTTATCAGGAATAACTAATAATATACCTGTGGGATCATTCTTATATGCAACTTCTGGAATGGGCTTGAATTCTGGTTGCTTAACTTCATTACTAACCAACTGTATCTCATGACTCTCTTTTCTCTTAGTGGTTCTAGACCCAAATGCCATTGTTTGCCAAACTAGGGTTTATAGTTTAAACAAGTTTATAAACACTACGTAGCTCGGCACTTAAGTAAAATGCCTCAAATCGATGAGACTCGTGCTAAATCATTGTGGAAATCTTCACAAATGGCTTCTAAGCTAGCCTTGATCTTCTGCGCTCTTCTCATCTTTGCTTCATGTTTGAATGGTAAGAAATGATCAAAAATTGAACTATGTACTCTTCAAAATAGAGTAATTAATGCTTAGTGCGTTGAAAACTATCTACTTGACACTTGAAGGATTTTGACATGACTTGGCACTCATTATGTTTCACTTCACTTGGCTCCCATTGATATTTCATAGCTCATCATCATCTATCAACTCGATCACTGTTAGCAACTCGGCACCTGAAGACAATTTTGGTAGATTTTGCAAGACTCTTAATTTAGCATCTTTTCTTATGTTGATTTCTTCTTTGCAGTTCTTCTATGTTTTGGGACTGATGTATGATGTAACTTTGTTTATCAATCCCACACATCCATTCTTGCTTAATTTGATGAAGTTTGATCACTTGACCTATTAGGTGAAGTGATCTCTACACTTGATTTGCTACACTCATCTTTCTTCTTCCATGTCTTATTCATCTCACTTCTGATGTGTTCAACATCTATCTTTGCCTTTCCATTGTTGAACTTAGAACTTTGTGCCTTTGACCTTGTTGGGAAATTCCTACTGATATGACCAATTTTTAAGCAACTGAAACATGTGGTTTGACTTAACCATCTTTTATAGTTTCCCTTAAAATGTGTTCTTATGCAATTTTGGGGTATATGTCCATATTCTTGACAATAGTGACAACTGTACCTGGTGTTGTAATCCCAAAATTCATGGTTTGATATCTTTGCTGGTTGATTTGATGTCCACATAGGCTTTGATCTACATTCAAAAGCTCTATGTCCATATTTCTTGCAATTATGATAGTGACCCTCAAATCTTGATGTCTTAATAGTCTTGGTTCTACATTCATATGCTTGATGACCTTGCTTCTTGCACTTATGACAATAGTTTACATTCTTAGGCTTATCATGCTGATGGACATTCTTGCTTCTACATACATTAGATGTATTCCCTTTCTTTCCACAGAAATGACATGTAAGTTTGACATTTTTACCATTGTCGCTTCTTTGTTCAGCACTCTTTGATGATTCTCCAACTTCAGTGCTATTGTCCAAGTCCCGATGTATCATGGGTTGATCTTGGGGATTTCAGTAATTGCTCAAAATACTTGATGGCTTCATTGGGTTTGTTGAAGCTTTTTGAAATTTCCTTTTCTCTTCTTAAGTCATTCTGCAATTGTTCATTCTGCATCTTTAGTGTAGAGATCTCAATGTCTTTCACATTAAGTTCATGATGAAGGTTCATCATTTGGGCAAGTGTATCCATCTGCATGTTTGAGATCCTTGTTAATTTAGTACATTTTTCTTCAAGTCTTTTTGCAAGATTCCTTTTGTCATTTTCCATCATGACTTTATCTTCAACTGCTCTTTTCTTTTGTTCAGTGATTTCACATAACATTATGGCCTATGATTCATGTTCCATCTTGAGAGATCTTATCTCATCTGTTTGAACTTTGTTTTTCTCCATCAGTTCTACAATTGTTGCATCAAACTCTTTAGTATCTCCATTGGAAAATATATTTGTGGTATCAATCTCCTTATAGTTTATCTCATTTTCAGATATGGCTAAATCCTTCCTTCTTTTCAATGAGTTTCTCAACTTATCTCTAGATTCCTCCAAGCTATGCAGAGCAAGTTGCACATCTATCACCTGATTTTCAATGATCTTTCCAAATTTGAAAACTTCCATCTTTAGATCTTTTCCTCCAAGATGTTAGGCTTTTTCTTGTGAGAACCTAATCCACTCTAATACCAATTGTTGGAATATTCAAATATGGAAAGAATATTGATGAGAAGGGGGGGGGGGGTGAATCAGAAGTATTACACTTTATCCAATAAAACTTTTATCTGAAAGTAAATTGCATGCATGTAAATACATCATGAAAATATGAAACTAAGACATGCATCAACAACACATAACACTAGAATTTGGTAACCCAAAAACCCTCCAGAAATAAGAAGGTAAAACTAGGGTGGAGATGATACCCACAAAAATTCACTGCAGTAATATTGTTTAACCACTTCTGATGGCCTGCCCTGTTAAATGCCTGCCTTGTTAAAGGCTTTACATTATGTCAATAGTGACCTGTTTAAAGGATTTACAAACACTTAACATGAAGTGTCACCCTGTTAAAGGATTTAATCACCTTTTGATAAGGATCTACAAATAGTTGTTAGGCCAACCTATCTACATAGGATTTCCTTTCGAATACAATGGTAAGAGAGTATTAGGTATTATAAGCCTGATAGTTTGCAATTCTTGATTGCTGAATGCAGGCACTTGTTCTAGCTCTCTTTCTGATTTTGATCCTCTGAGATCTTATTTCTGTTTGTCTCCTTTGCTTTGTTATGATCAACTGAATATTGAATTGTTTCTCTTACTCTCTATGTCTTCCTTCACTGAATTCCATTATGTTTTTCCCTTAACACTATTCTCCTTCTCTCATCATCATTATAGTGAATCTTTTTTCTTCCTTAAAAAGACTTTGAAGACTTAGGGTTAGATATGGATCTACGGTCCACATTTAATCTCAATTTCTAGCTCAATACTTCCCTTTTTACTGATTGGTTGCATGCCTTTCCAATTTTCCAATTGGCTGCATGTAGATTGCATGGAAAATGTAAAAGATTCATTCTTATCTCTAGATATTTTGAGATTTACCTTATGTCAGCTACAAAAATGGTTTACATCATAGTTTGTGCAATTACAAACTCTTATGCTGATATCCTGAGTTACTCGGCTCCTGAAGCATTACTGATGCTCGGCACATGCTGTTTCCTGGATAGCTCAACACCTAAACAAAACTATATCACTTGGCACCTTATGTTACTCAACACTTGATATCACTCGGCACCTTATGTTACTCGGCACTTGATATCACTCAACACCTACTCTTTGCTCAGCATGTTTAGTGAAAAATGGTTAAGTGTATTGACACTCAGCTGTCAAAATTATTCTTTAAACCAACAAGATATTGCACACATGGAGTGATCTTCTATGGTTTTTCCCCATTATTCAAGTAAAACCAAATTTGAAATGAGCTTTTTCTACTCGTTACACACATGTCAGAATGAATTTTCATATGGGACAAAGTTGAATCCATATTTAAGAATGATAATCTAATTTGTGTTTTGTAGAATAATTTCAAAGATAAAATGATTCTACTCATGTTGCCAAGAGTAGAGTAAAATCAAAATGGTTGAACCATATCATTTACAAAGGTTTTGTTTACTCGTTGCATCCTGTTGGGACTCAAAATCAACACCCTAATTTTAGTACCATTGAAATTTAATGCCCTTAAGCACTTTTTGATGCATACATACCCAACTATACTTGTGAAGCCTAAGATGTGTTTAATGTTTCTAACACCTTGCTTCAGTATTTCAATGTGTTTCATGAAGATAAATTTCCATTTCGAGCCATTTCATGAAGTCCTATTTTGAGCAATGTCCAATTTTGCATTTTGCCCAAGTGTCAAATAGCGACAAAAGGCCCTATTTTCAATTGAATATCTTGCACCTAGTAAAATTTCATGACTTTCCACTTTGGGAGTGTTTAGTGTCTTTATCAAAGAGACTATGTTTCAAATTTTGAGTTGTTTTGAATTCGTTTGACTAGGTTTTGAATCCCTCAAAGTTGGTCATTTTTTGATGTCATGCTAATGTGAATTGTTCAAAATTCTGAGAGGCCTTGTTTGACTTGTTATAATTTTAACCCAATTGACCAAAATGAGAAAATTACTTTTACATTACATTTTAGAGGTTAGAGACTTGCTATGTTTGAATTTTGAGTTTATGATGAATCTTTCTAGTTAGTTTTTTAATGGAATATCAAATGCAATTTGTAACCTTTTATTGGTGTCAAGAAAGGTAGATTTCTTGGTACCCCTATTCGGGATGTTATAACTAAAGATGCATTATAGATGAGATCAAATGGATTGTACCTCTATGTTATCCTCTACAAATACTTTAAGTGTGCCAATTTGCAATTCTTGATGAATCTATCTGCATAGTTTCCTAGGTCAATTCCATTTGCAAAAAATGCTTATTACGAGTGCTTCTAGTTTGCAAATTCTGAGTAGACCACTTTGACCACTCACCAACTATGTCCTTTTATTCATCATGAGCGCTAATCCCAAATTTATGTTTTCCTCATGACATCGAACTAATATCCTAGATTCCATTTGATCAAAGTGTCAATTTGCCCAGTTTTCAATGCCAAATCTGAACACATTTTGTGGTCTTCTAATATGTTTGCTTGGTGGCAATTCTGAAAAGGAAACTTTGACAATTAATATCTTTTGACCAAATATTTGAAATGAGACAAGATTTGACATGGTGAAAGAATGAAGAATAGAGAATTAGTGTGATTGACTATAGAGCCCAGTCAGGTGTATTTGTTAGTTTTTAAAGCCAATCGAAGGACCTCCTAGCACAAAGTTGATAATTTGTAGAAAGAGGTGGAAATGAGTTTAAACATAGCTTCCAAGGGTTGAATTTGTTTCAAATTAGTGTCTGGTGACTATTGGATTAGTTTGATAGTTTACGTGTTTGAAAATGAAATTTTTTGTAGTGGGACCCACTTTGGGGCTGGACTATTTCTATCTGATTAATGAGGCATTGGGATTTTAAAATGTTTAAAAGGGGGAGAAAAGAAGTCATAATGATTTTGAATCTTTGATTCTTGTGAACTAGAAGATGACAAGTATTAGACATACCTTCAAGTTGGCATGGATTCCATACATGCTGATGTGGCACGAGGGACATGTGTTATGAAGGCACATCTATGCATGCATAGCTAGCACCCTATTGATTGTAATGTGGGAAAGTGCCTAGCTAACATGTGTCAATGGGCCTTGGTCAGAGATGAGGTGGCAAGTGACAAATCAATAAGTGACATGTGGCATGAGGTGACACATGGCACAAGGTGCCAAATGTCCCAAAGGCACATTCCCAAGTGCACAATCAGCAATTGCAGATTGTAATGTGGGGAAGCACCAAGCTGCCATGTGGTAACTGGCCTCAAACATCAATGACATGGCAGGAGCGATGTTTGGACCAATAGTGTTGTGCCACGTGGTGTTGTAATGGTGATTGTAGGTAAAGTGCTAACAAAGTAGTGAGGTGGCATTTGACTAGGTGGATAGGCAGGCCAATCAGGTGCTGCCATGTGGCAACCCAATCAAAAAGGGTTGACCAAAAATTTAGGGGTGAGGGAAAATTTAAATGTTTTTAAATTGATTTTTTTTTAAAAAATATTTTTCAAAAAGGAATCCATGAATATTTTAAATTTAGAAAGGATTAATTCTAAAGTTTAAACTTTAGATTATTTTAAATTTTGGAAAAATAAATATTTAAGGTCATAGAGCCATAGTAGAGGCATGATTTTCAAAATGGTATTCTGGGAGTTTCTGGTAAGCTAATTAGTGATATTATATATCACCGAAATAGGGAGAAGATGAGCTATTCATTTTTGTAGTTGGTTTTTGCACAAGTGCTCACTGGTGCATGCGATAGGGGGATTTGTAATTCTTTTGAATCCATGGCTTTTGATAGGTGTTTCATGTTTGTAGTTATAGAATTTAGTTGTGAAACACTTGATTATGCTTGGTTGACTTAGTTTGTTTGAAATTTGATAGATAATGATGTATTTTGCTTCTAGTTTTTCACAATTTGAATGATTTTGATTGAACTTTTTAGAGATTGTTATTTCCTACCAAATCAGTGATGTTGTTCCACCAAATATTTGAGATATTTTATGCTTTTGGAAGACAAAATGGTTGAGGATTTGATTCACCAGTTGTAGAGAGAGAGTAGAAAGATGTTGTGCATCTACAAATGGAATTTTTCCAAGTGGACACATGGCAGTTGTAGAATAGGTCTAGGAATTGATCCTCTTCTATAACTTTCTTTCTCTCATTCATTGTATGGGTTCCAATTCTTAATATGTTTTCATGAATGTGATACCATTTTTTCAACAATTTCTTTTGTAATGAACAACAAAAAATGAGAATACAGATAGTTTTGATCTGTTAGGTAGTTTTGTATTTCAATTTCATGCATCTGAATTCATGGTTAAGAAGAAATTAATACAAAAGAGAAAGAATCTCTTAGTTTGATTCTAATTCTCATCTCCTATCTTTGTAATTTGCAATCTTTTGTGGTTTAAGGATAAGGAATTGAGACCCATTTGCATCCCTTTAAGGTTGTATGTCTGATATGTTTTGTTGTTGGCACAAAGGGCCAAGTAAATGCTTGATGTGTTTGACAAGATTGTTGGTTATTTTGAGAAGGATACTTCATAAGAATGAGGTCTTTATGAAAATTGATGTCTGATTCACAAAGTGATAAGATAGATCTAATATTTTGGTGTATGAAATATGTCATTAATATCACATATGTATGTGTTTCATTCATGGAATTTCTCAATAGATAAAGCACTAATCAGCTACAAGATCATTTGTTATTACTATTGAATATTTGGGGTTTTTTCTGATATTCAACATCATTAATCAAATATCTTTCCCTTTCATGTTAAATAGTTGAAAACAATGCCCTCACTTAGCTTGTGAATTTCATAGAGTTGTAATTTACTACTGCACATCTTTGTTATTGCATAAGTATGGGAGATTAAGGGTTTTATCTACTTTGTTAGATTCAAGAATATGTTTAGCACTAGTACCATATAAATTGAATCTAAGGTCTACCTGCCTAGGTTTTACAGAGCCTGAAGTAGAAGAAGGGTGTAGCCTTATAGTTGGCCCGGTATTTGAGATGATATGTTGAAGATGGGAGTTAGCTTCCCCTAGATGTATCTTATTCTCATTAGGTTAATTTGGAATCATGTTGTTTCAAAACACCAACAAAGTGGTGACTCTGCTGAGGAGTGTATTGAATTTGTATGATAGACAAACCTTAAAATTTTGAAAAGGAAAGTTTCAATACAATATGAAAAATTTACTATAGTAGTGAGGAATTGTGATGTTCTTTTCATATCCTTGTTGAATAATATGTTCCCTAGTTAAGCTTTATTTATGGACAATAGTAATATTGTGAGAATTGGATGTAAATTGTGTTATATGACTGTTATAACTATATCTTCAATCACTTTAGTTTTTGCAAGAGTTGTTGTAAACTTAGAGTTAGAATTGTTCAAAGATATTTTCTCTCTTCAAAGTGCTTGACAATTTGCAAGTCCCATAAGTTGAAAGATTCAGTTCAAATTTGTCATGTTGTAAATCTTTCTAACGATTGTGAATGGAAAATCTCTAAAAGATCTCTGTACTAGTGTAGATTAGTTATATATAAATGTTTTCGGGACTTTTCAACTAAATTGTGCAAATCTAAATGTTATGATAAGTTGTAAAGAAGAAGAGAGAATATATGAATTCTTGACTAATAAGTTTTGAAGTGTTGTGTTGGATTGGCTATCATATGAAATTTGAATGTTAAAATGAATCGCAATAGTGTTTTCATTTGTTTCTTCTCAAGGAGATGATGGCTCTACTTTTTTTTTATCAGTGGTGTAAAGAATTGAAGTTTGCATCTATGCCAAATTAGTAGATTAAGTTTGCAGGCATCAACACTCAAGGTATTTTCCACTTTCATGTGATTTCATTTCCATGAAAGTAAGCTTTAAAAAGGATTCTTTTTCAAGTGGTAATTTCAGCACTAAGTAGGAGATTGTTTTGGTACATTTCAACATACTTTGTGAGAGATAGATTTAGCGAAAGTCTTTCATATTTTGAAGAATGTTCGGAATTTGAATTGGTAGAAAGATTTTCAGATCTGCTGCAAGTAATGAATTTTGAAAGTAATTATGGTGAATGAGTTTTAAATTTTTTAGAAATGTCAAATTTCCCTTCGTCTAGTGTGCAGCTCGTGCATAAGAACTATAGATCTATTTCTGCCAAGAGATACATGCCATTAGTTTTTTATGGCATTCATGGTTTCCCAAATACTATTCCATATGATCTTAGAAATTATTTGCCTAAGTTGGATGGGAAACATGAAAATTCAGCTAGTCATTATGTTCATATGTTTAGTGATTGATTAGTAATTTTGGAATTGCTCATGAAGACGTGCATATGAAGTTGTTTGTTCAAATTTTTGAAGGTGATGCTAGGGATTAGTTTTCCTTTCTACCAACATGTTCTATTTAATCTTGGGATGAATTACTTTCAACCTTCATGAAGTAGTTCGAGGAAAGAGTAAGCATCTCTAATTATTTTGATAAGTTCTTGAAAATCCAAATTAGGAGGGATGAATTAGTTCCTAAATTTAATATCAGATTTGCGAAGGTTTTAAATGATATTCCTAAAATGTGTTAGCTAGACAATCAAGTGTTTTTAGTGGTTTATCTTGATACAATTGAAAAAAATATTGGTTATCTATTAAGAGATAAAGAACCTAAGACTTTGCATCAGGAATTCATGACAACAATAGAGATTGAAAACAACATAAAGTACAGATTAAATAGGAGTCACTTCTCTAAAAATGTTTGCCAACAAGATGAGGTGCAAAGGAAAAATCAATATCATAGAGAGTGTTTGATTTTAGATCAACAAATAGGTACTATGGAGCTGAGTTGATTCTTGTTGAGTATAGTGCACATGTTTGTGATATCATAATAGTAGATGACAAAGTTTGTTCACTTGATGAGTTATGCATACAAGATATAAATTTAGTCATTCCTTCTCCTATTGATGGTTCTTATTGTATTGAGAGCATTGTTAACCTTGAAGTGGAGGGACATTCATCTTAGTATGAGGATGAAGAAGTTGGAAGTGATCTTTCAAGTGATGAAAGTAAAGTTGCTTATCTGACATATTATGAAGAAGCATCATGTGAAGACAATGATGAGAGTTGTTACTGAAGTCAAGAAGAGCATAGTGCTAGTACATGTTTGTCTTCATGTGAATCAGATGCAAATTGGTAAGGTGAAAGAAATGATGGAAGTGAGTGCTCTTATGCAAGTAAAGGTATGAGTTTTTATTCTAAATCTGAAAGTGAAGTTCCATTTCAGAGTTATACAAGTCAGCTTGAGGTTGAAAATTGTGAAGAAGATTTTTTGACACAATATGAGGACAAAGAGATTATTTATAAGGATGGACTACCTAATTGTACAGATGAATGTCTTGAAGATATATGCAGTGGTAACCGGCAATATGCAAATGATTCTAAGGTTAATGCATCAACACCTATTGATAAAATGAAAGATGATTGGTTTGCAAGACATTTGATTCATTTTAATGAAGACAATGGAAGTAACATGTATTCATATTTTACATGCTTCATTGATGGATTTAATGGTGTGTCTTCTTGTGGTGATTCTAATTTTTCTTCTTCACATACTAGACAATTTATTCAAAGTATTCACAAATTATTCACAAATCTATTATATGGTGAGGAGTTTGATGTTGATCAGCACATCACTTGTTATAATATCTACAAAGGAGTTTTGCATGGAGTTGTTAACCCACTTTTTGAAGAGCACATGGAATGTTCAGATCTAGTTGAGGATGAATTCGATTGTGATACATAGTCCTATTGTGGTAAGAGATTAGATTTTTCTTCTTTTAGATATGATAGTGATTATGATGATGATGTTGCATCTCATGATGTTAATAACAAGGTGTTTGACTAAGTTATTATTGAAAATCAGCATACACCTTGCAATGAGTTCCATGATGAATACTCTAACATGAGAACTAATCCATTTTCTAATTTCAAAGAGTCATCGGAGGGTTGTGGATTAGTTTCAAATTTTGACATTGATGATATTTGTGAGCATAAGTTTGATTTCTCATGTGAATACTCTCTAGTTATGGATAAGGATACACAATTTAAGGTATGTGTGATCCCTTTCCACAAGTTGAGTATGACACTTTCATATTCAAGACTAATAGCATGCATGATTCATTTGACGAAGAGATTTTTCAATTTGAGTCTGATATTTTTGAGCATGTTGTTTAGTACTTTCATAATGAGCAAGTTGTTGAGAGTGATTATAGTTTTTATACGCATTATGAAAGTGAAGATGTAGATTCAATTTTTCCAAGTGAGTTGATTCATAATGCTAATCTGATGGTGAAACTAATAGAAGAAGCATTTATAGCTTACCTCATGAAAGTTTAGATGAAAATTAGATATATGAGAGAGGTAAAAGTTATTGTTTAAGTTCGGTGGCTCGGGCCCATCATTTGTACATAGTAGAAGTGGTTGTTTTTGCTTTCAACAAAGCTGTTTGAGTGATGTTTTGCTATCAAGTGTGTGGTCTACTTCTTCCAAGAATTTGAATCCTTGGCATGCCTGCAAGGGACATGCATCTTCAAATAGAGCCATTGTTGGGACTTAAAATCGAAGCCCTGATTTTGAGTACCATTAAAATTTAATGCCCTTAAGCATTTTTTGATGCATATGTACCTGATTGTATTCATGAGGCCTAAGAGGTGTTTAATATTTCTAACACCTTTCATTTAGTATACCTACATGTTTGATGAAGATAAATTTTCATTCTTAGCCAATCTGTGAAGTCCCATTTTGAGCAATGTCCAATTCTGCATTTTGCCTAAGTGTCAAATAGCAATAGGAAGCCTTGTTTGCAAATAAATATCTCACATCTAGTAAGGTTTCATAATGCACCACTTTGGGAGTGTTTATATCCATACCAAAGAGCCTATATTTTAGATTTTGAGTCATTTTGAATCTGTTTGACAAGGTTTTAAATCCCTCAAAGTTTGTCATTTTTTGATGTCATGCTGATGTGAATTGTTTAGAATTTTGGGAGGCCCTATTTGACTTGTTATAACTTGCTACATTTTAGAGGTCAAATACTTGCTATGTTTCAATTTTGAGATTATGACGAATCCATTTCATCAATTTTTGAATGTGATTCAAAATGCAATTTGTAACCTTTTACTAGTGTCAAGAAAGGCAAATTTGTTGGTACCCTTGTTTGGGATGTTATTACTTGAGATTTGTGGTAGATGAGATCAAATGGATTGCACCATTGTGTTTTTCTTTGCAAATACTTTAAGTGTGCCAATTTGCAAGTCTTGATGAATTCATCTACACAATTTCCTAGGTCAATTCCATTTACAAAAAATGCTTTCTACCAGTGCTTCCAATCTACAAATTCTGAGTAGCCCACTTTGACCACTCACCAAATGTGTCTTGTTATTTTTCATGAGCCCTAATCCTAGATTTATGTTTTCCTCATGATAGTGAATTAATATCCTCATTTTATTTTTCCCAATCATTAGTTTGTCTAGTTTTCAAAGCCAAATCTGAATGCATTTTGTGGTCTTCTAACATGTTTGCTTGCAGGCAGTTTTGAAATAGCAACTTTGACAATCAATATTTTATGACCAAGGATTCATCATGAGACAAGATTTAACATGGTGCAAGAATGTGGAATAGAGAATCAATTTGATTGAATTTAGAGCCCAGTCAAGTGTTTTTTGTCAATTTTTAAAGCTAGTCAAAAAACCTCTTGGCACAAAGTTGATAATTAGTAGAAAGAGGTGGAAATGAGTTTTAACAATGTTTCCAGTGATCAAATTTGTTTCAAATTAGTTTTTGGTGACTATTGGATCAGTTTGATAGTTTAGGTGTTTGAAAATGAATTTTTTTCAACTGAACCCACTTTGGGGCCCAACTATTTTTGTTTGGTGAATGAGGCATTGGGATTTTAAAATGGTTAAAAGGGGGAGAAAAGAAGTCATAATGATTGTGAATCTTTGATTCTTTTGAACCAAGAGATGAAAAGTGTTAGAAAAACCTTCAAGCTAGCATGGATTATGTACATGTTGATGTGGCACAGGGGACATGTGTCACGAAGGTGCATCCTTGCATGCATAGTTAGCACCCTGTTGACTGTAATGTGGGAAAGTGCCTAGCTAACATGCGTTAGTGGGCCTCGATTGGAGATGAGAGGTAAGCAATAGATCAGTAGGTGGCACATGGCATGAGGTGCCACATGTCACAAAGGCACATTCCTGCATTTATAGTTAGCAGTTGTTGACCTGACTGTATTGTGGGGAAGTGCCATGTTGCCATGTGGCAACTAGCCCCAATCAGCAATAACATGGCAGGAGAAAACTTTGGACCAATAGTATTGTGCCACATGGTAGTGATGTGGTGATTGCGGGTAAAGTGTTGATAGAGCAATGAGGTGGAAATTGACTAAACAGACAAGTGACCCAATCAAGTGCTACCATGTGGCAGCCCAGTCAAAAAGGGTTGACACAAAATTCAGGGGTGAGGGAAAATCAAAATATTTTTCAAAAAGGAATCCATTAATATTTTAAATTTAGAAAGGATTAATTCTAAGGTTTAAACTTTAGATTATTTTAAATTTTGGAAAAATAAATATTCAAGGTCACAGAACCTTATTAGAGGCATAATTTTCAAAACATTATTCTAGGAGTTTTTTGTAAGCTAATATAGCAATATTATATATCACCAAAATTGAGAGACGATGAGCTATTCATTTTTGTAGTTGGTTTTTGCACAAGTGGTCACTAGTGCATGCTATAGGGGGATTTGTAATTCTTTTGAATCCATAGCTTTTGACAGGTGTTTCATGTTTGTAGTTAAAAAATTTAGTTGTGATACACTTGATTATGCTTGGTTGGCTCAATTTGTTCAAAATTTGATACATAATGATGTATTTTGCTTCTAGTATTTCAAAATTTGCATGATTTTGATGGAACTTTCAAAGATTGTTATTACCTGCCAAATCAGTTATGTTGTTCCACCAAATATCTGAATTATTTTATGCTTTTGGGAGGCAAAATGATTGAGGATTTGATTCGCCAATTATAGAGAGAGTAGAAAGATGTTTTGCATTTGTAGATGGTAGTTGTCCAAGTGGACACATGGCAATTGCAGAATTCATCCTCTTCTTTATCTTTCTTTCTCTCATTCAATCTATGGGTTCCAATTCTTGATATGTCTTCATGACTATGATACCATTTTTTCAACAATTTCTCTTGTAATGAACAACAAAAAATGAGAATACAGATAGTTCTAGTTTGCTAGGTAGTTTTGCATTTCAATTTCATGCATCTAAATGTATAGTTTCAAATAAATGAATATAAAAGAGCAAGAATCTCTTAGTTTCATTCTGATTCTCATCTCCTATCTTTGTAATCTACAATCTTATGTGGTTTAAGGACAAAGAACTAAGACCCATTTGCATGTCTTTAAGGTTGTATGTCTGATATGTTTTGTTGTTGGAACAAAGGGCCAAGTAAATGCTTGATGTGTTTGATAGGATTGTTGGTTATTTTGAGAAGGATACTTCATAAGAATGAGGTCTTTATGAACACCGACGTCTGATTCAAAAAGTGATAAGATAGATCTGATATCCAGGTTATGGAATATGTCATTGATATCAAAGATGTATGTGTTTGATTCACGGAATTGCCCAATAGGTAAGGCACTAATTAGCTACTAGATCATTTGTTCTTACTACTGCATATTTGGGATTTTTGTTGATATTCAACATCATTAACTAATTATCTTTCCCTTTTATGTTGAAGAGCTAAAAAGGATGCCCTCACTTAGCTTTTGAATATCATAGAGTTGTAATTTGCTACTGCACATATTTGTTATTGCATAAATATAGGAAATTAAGGGTTTTATCTACTTTGTTAGATTAAGGAAAATGCTTAGCACTAGTACCATATAAATTGAATCTTAGGTCTACCTGCTTAGGTTTTGCAAAGCCTAAAGTAGAAGAAGGGTCTAGCTTTATAGTTGGCCTAGTGTCTGAAATGGTATGTTGAAGATGGGAGTTAGCTGCCCCTACATGTATCTTGTTCTCATCGAGGTAATTTGGAACCATGTTGTTTCAAAAACAACACATCAATATGTGGAGAATATTGCTTGATCAACTAAAAGATCTTTCATAATGCCCAAATCATTGGTAGATGATTATGACTTCCTCGACAAGAAAGATAGAATTTGAAGTAATGGAAATTCATGGATAAATGTGTTAAAATAAAACTCTTGATGGTGACTTTCATTGCAAATCTTCTCACTAAATCAATTGAAATTACTTTCTCTGCTACGTTGTATCCTCCAAGTGGGAGAGGCACCTATTATTGGCTAGGGTCAAGGTGTTCATTGGAGCAGCTTTCTAATGATTCCAATAGTCATAACCCCTTCTAGGTGGGAATCCCCATATCAAGATCGAGTGGATGCGTAGCCATCTTGATAAATTTGAGTTGACTCTAAAGGCCTTCCTTTTATATGTAGCAAGTGCTTTTGATCCAATGGACTAGGTTTACCCCAAAATAGAGGAGATGAGGATCGAGACCCAATAGCCATGGTTTTAGTTCCACTTATCCCATAACTAGCTAGGATGTCTTTATGTCAAATTTTTTTTTGAAAGTTTGAAATCGTAGCTTGTTGAATGGTGTTCCTCTTGGTCATATGCTGAAGCATAATGGGTATACATTTTTTAAAACAAAAACCCATTGTTTGCAATGCAAATCTAGTGAGAAAGTAAGAAAGATAGAGATTCCCTATACGAGGCAAGGCCTTCGCGGCTAGAGATTCAAGATTCGGTTTGGATGAAAGATGGTGCTAGGAGTGATAAAAAGAATATGAACATAAGCCGTAGGGTTTTGGACTAGAATAATTATGAGTGCAAGCTATTTTAAATAATGTGGTTTAGTCTAGTGATGGAGTGCAATTAAGGAAAGAAGAGTGCCCACAAAAAAGGTAAACAATGAACAAGTCTAAATTGGAAAGGGGGGTGCTCAAATAGGTCTCCACATTCCAATGTTGCATTGGGAATGTAATGGAGTTTTGGTTTATCCCACATTTTTTGTGGGTGGGAATCTTAAAGTGTTTATATACCATGATGTTCACAATATATGTTTCTAAAGCTTCATGCTTTATGACAAAGACTTGTGAATGCTAATGGAGGGCCCACCTTAGCAATGTTGGAGAATATTTTGAGAAAACAAACCAAAACATGTCACTGATGTGGAAATGATTGGACCTTCTTGATGAACCAAAACATGACAAGTGGCAATTTGATGATGAATCTGACAGTGACACGTGGTGCAAGGTCACTATGTCGCTAGTGATGTGGCAATCATTGACAAGGATAGCAACATAGTGACAAACCACCATGTGGAGGGGTGACTGAGGTGGACATGATGACATGGAATATGAGGTGATGATGAGGTAGATTATGTGGATGGAGGTGCCACATGTAATGACATCACTATGTTGAAATGATGTGGCAAGGTGGTGATAGGGATAGCGACATAGTGACCCAATCAAAGGCCACTATGTGGTAGAAGACCCAAAAAGACATGATAGAATGAGGACTAGTAGTAGTGTGACATGTCATGCCTAGGTGGTAGGTGTTAGATGGTAGTGTAGAAGGCCAATGAATCAGAGCATGACACATGTTCAGTCCATCAAACCTGGTTTGACCCAAAATGCATAGATGAAGAGAAAATCAAAATTCATAAAATAATAATTTTTTATTATTTTCCTATTTATGAATGTGTAGGTCTTTATAAATTTATAGACAATATAATCTAAAGTTTTGACTTTAGAAGTTTTTTTAAAATTGCATAAAGTTTAAAGGCAAATGTAAACTTAATTTTCATTTTGAGATTATGGGTATTTTCGATATGCCAATATAGCACAATTATATATCATTGAAACTGGGAGAGAATGAACTTTATATTTTTGTAGTTTTTTTTTTAGCAAGAAGCCATTGGTTCAAGTTATTCAAGCTTTTGTCTTAGGTATTCCTTTTTTAGATTCATTCATTTAGGGCAATTCAAATTTGAAATCTGATGAAATGGCAAATAGGATGAACATCAGAGACAATATGAATGTAGTTAGGGGTAGATTTTGTGACCTCCAAGTTAGTTTGATGAATTTATTGTTAGCATTTCATATCCATTTTGGATATTTTGGAAAAGTATGGGTTTTTATTGTTAAGGAAGAGATATTTCTAAGTTTTTTACAAACAATGATGAAAATCATATCAGATTTTAGTTGTAGAGAGATGAGAGACATTTTTGAAATAGTAGGGAATGAAGATTCAAGTTGACACATGTCACTTCTAGATTAGATCTGGGATTTCATTCTTTTCCTATATCTTTCTCTTTCTGATTCATTGTAAGGGTTCTAATCTTGAGATTTTTCTCACTATCATTAGACTAGGGTTCCAATTTTTGACATGTTTTCATGACTATGAAACCATGTTGGTTGAAGTTAGTTTGTGATGCCACAAGGTTGGATAAAAAACTATATTTCCACATTATTTAGTCTTCTCTCTTGTATAAACAATAGTAGTCAAGCTAATATAGATAGTTCTAATCTATTTATTGGTTTTATGAGTTTTTTACATGCATCTTGAATATATAGTTTCAAAAAAATGAATACAATGAGCAAGAATCTCCTTAGTTTCATTATAATTCTCATCTCCTATCTCTATAATCTACAATGTTGTGTGGTTTAGTGACAAAGAACTTAGACTTTTTTGCATCCCCTTAAGGTTGTATGTCTGATATGTTTTGTTGTTGGAACAAAGAGCCAAGCAAATATTTAATGTATTTGATAGGGTTGTTGGTTATTTGAGAAGGATACTTCATGAGAATGAGGTCTTTATGAATATTGATGTATGATTCACAAAGTGATAAGATAGATCTGATATCTTGATGTATGGAATATGTCACTGGTATCATAGATGTATGTGTGTGATTTGTGGAATTTCCCAGTAGATAAGGCACTGATCAACTACAGGATCAACTTATTCTTATTGCTGCATATTTGGGGATTTGCTGAAATCAACATTATAATCATCCATTTCCCTTTCCATTTAAGAACTAAAAGGATGCCCTCACTTAGCTTATCAATTTCTTAGGTCATGTCATTAGCTATTTCATTTATATGATCTTTGCATAAGTATAGAAGATATAAGGGTTTTATTTGTTTTGTTTTAGATTTAGTGTATTCTTTGAATACTGGTACCATATGAAGAATCTAATAGGTCTACCCACCTAGGTTTTGTAGAACCTAAAGTAGAAGAAGGGTCTAGCATTATAGTTGTGATGTAGGGGATTCCCCTTAATACAATAAATCCATAACAGAAATAAAGAAACAACAACAAATGTGAGAACAAAATATGAACTTCTTATTATTTCCACAAATGTGGAATTACAAAATTCTCGATTATAATATGCTAACCCAAATGGGTACCTTCATTACAGTAATCTACAAGACAGTGTTGTGAACTATCACCCAGAGTTGTCCTAGACAATCTTTGGGCCTTTCTTAAATAGGTAGTTTTATGCCACCTAGGAAGGTTCTAGATGCTTAAGCTTAATACCTAGGGCCAACAGACCCTAACAATACACATAGAGTTAGCCAAATATATCTTTGACAAATTATTTTAAAAAATTTGGTACCCCAACTTTCGAAGGCCATAACTCACGAATCATTTCTCTAATTGGCTATTATAACCACTTTTTAGAAATGCTAGCTCTTGATCGACAACCTCAAAACCATGCTAGTGCCCTTCCATCAATTTTTTAGACCTCATTCAGACACTCTAAGGCCTCCAACGATGAGCCTGAAGATTTTTCTACAATTTTTTTCCACCGAAAATATGTAATAACTTCTATGATACTAATGCTTGAGCAATGATATTTTTATGGTAGGCTTACAACTCTAAAATGAACCCTCCTATAGAAAATGAGAACATTTTGAGCTCTTATGACAAACTTACTAAAAATAGTAAGTTCACATAAATAGTAACCACCTTGTCTACTAGTCCTTATTAAGATAGAAAAGGCTGAAAATAAAATATTTTTAGGTGATGCAAGATTGCCCTTACACCCAGGAGGCTCTTACATCAAGTTGGTCTAGTGTGTGAAAATATATGTTGCAGATGGGAAGTAGCTAACTATAGATATATTCTATTCTCATTGGGGTAATATGAAATTTTGACATTTCAAAACACCAATAGGCATCATTTCCACTAGGGCTTTCCCTTGGCCAAGGTTTCCCTAGTTAACAAAATATGGTGTTATGAGTTCTCTTTGTGTATGGTTACTTTTACTATTCAACATTGTTTATTTACTTTCTTATACATGGTTCAAAGAATTTAATGATATCCAATTGGCAACAAAACTTTGTAGAATATTGATTCTCCCCCCCTCTCAGTATTCCCTTTTCTAAAAATTGGTATCAGAGCACAGGTACTCATAAGAGGCTTAATAGTTTGAGTAAGATTCCTATAGATATGGAACAGTTGATGAAGAACCTTGAAGAGGCACTTGAACAAATTGATCTCCTTATTAAAGAAAGAGATCAGCTGAAGGATAGATATGAAGACTCCAAAGTATACATTGGGAAACTAAAGGATAAGATTGAACATCTCAAATTCAAGCTTCAATTTACTAAATCTGAAACTAGTGATGATGAATATTCAAAGCTGAAAACATAGTACAAGATTTGAAAGCATGAGTTGAAGATTGCTAATCTAAAGTTAAGTTTGATGAGTGACCCTAAAAAAGTTGAATACGAATTGAGGACTAAAAATTCATATCATAGAGCCAACCTAGAAAAGTTTACATCTAAGCTTGAATCATTAAGAGTAGATCATGAAGAACTTCAAAAGTACAATACTATTGTGAAAGAGGAACTAACTCAAAGTAAGGTACAACTTGAAAAGATTTATTCTAGAAGAGAAAAGATTAATGAATCTATGTCAATACGAAGACCTACCTATGATAAGACTAGACTTGATTACCTATTTAATATGTCCACAAAGAAATCTGAAAGTGGGTTAGATCTAAAAGAAAAAGATATATCTGGTGATAAGATTGAATTCAGTAAATCTTCTGATAAATCTAAAGAAGTTGAAACAGAGAAGGAAATTGACAAATTGGATGAACCTAAGCAAGTGGAATCAACTAAGTGGAATCAACTAAGGAAACCAAGTACGAATTTACAGGTAAGTGTTTTTTCGTGTAATGAAATAGGTCATATGAAAAGAAATTGTACAAATAAATCATTTAATCGTGTTACAAATTTTTATTATCATAATTGTCATGGTATGGGTCATAAAGCAATTGATTGTAAGAACCCTATTTATGATAATGATAAAAAGAATAGTAGAGCATCTAGAAATACTAACCTTGCAGATAGAAAAAGATCTAATGAGAGGACACTAAGAGAAATAATACCTTTTGATGAAAGAAAGTAGATCATGTGTTATAAGTGTAACAACTTTTGATGTGTATCCTAGAATTGTCAAGAACCTATCGATCAATAGAATCCTATAAGTAGAACCCCACTATGTTAATTATGCAACAACTTTCAATATACAACAAAGTACTATAGAATGGATAAAAGAAACAATGGAAGAAACTTCAAAAATGATAGAAGGAATTAAGGAAGAAACTTTGGAAATAGAAGTAACAATGGAAGAAACTTCAAAAATGATAGAAGGAATCATGAAGGTAACTTTGGAACTAAGAAAGACAATAAAGATCAAACAAATGTAGTTAGTGGACTTCGAGAAGAACTTGATGAGGCATTTGTAAAAGGATTAAATATTTTTGAGGAAAATTAGATGATGTAGAAACAAAAATATTGAAGTCACAAATTGAGTTTGATTCAACTAACTTGAATTAAGCTTACATTAGAAGTCAAAAATCTAGGTAGAGATAGAACTATGAGTAGCAAGGTTGGGAAAAGGTGTATCTGGATGAGTCTAGATTGTGGATAAGCTCTCTTCAAATTTGAAGCTTTTAGTAACAAATTATAAATGAAATAAGAGTTACTATTGCAAATAAAGAAGGTTGATTCTATAATAGTAGATGGAAAATTTTTTTTATAGTGAATTTTGTGAAGTGAAGTTTTGTGAAGCATTGTTATGATGGATGGAAGCTATAGTTATCCTTAGGTAGCATTTGAAGATTGGACAAATAATCTTGAGTAGATACTTGATTTCAGAATGGAATTAACAGCTTTTTTGAGTTAGCAAAGTACACAATTAATGCAAGTTCAAGTTGGATAAAAATAGTACAAAACGTAATTATTTTCATAGTGCAAATCATTTCAAAAGATTTGAGCATACATAAGAAATTTGTATAGGTCATTTTGAGGGGAACCTACTTTAGAAAAAGTATATTTGGAAGATGTAGGAAGATACTTGTCTAGTAAATTTGAGATTATTGGAATTAAATTCTTTAACAAGGACATGGAAATTTTTTTCAATCACGATATGGCTGTAAAGTCTGGATATGATGTAGAAGCATGCTACATTTGACTGATATCCTCCATGTTTTCAGTTTTCCTAGTTTCTATTGAGTTGCAATGTCTTGCATTGCTAAGTTCTCAGTGGGTGCCAAACACTTAGTGGATGTCAAGCTTCCTGGTTGATGTTGAGTTCAAAGTTACTACCGAGTGTTCTTTGGTTGCTAAGTCATCCTTTGGATGTCGAGTTCATGTGGTTTCTAAGTTTTTTTAGATGTCAAGTTCATGTAGTTGCCAAGTTTGTTTGGATGTTGAGGTTGTGTTGATGTCAAGTGTTAGTATTTTGTAGAACCTTCATTTGCCAAGTTGTCTATTTGTAGTTTCCTATTGAGGCCGACCTTTGCATTTAATTTAGTATTAGATATCTATTGTGAGCCAACTTATGGTTTAGTATAACATTTAATATGGGAGTTTATTTAGTTGTATTTGCAATAGGCTGACTTGTTGTCATACATTTATTTAAGAGACCTTGGTTAGAATCTTAGAGAAGGGGGAGAGACAGAGAGAGAGAGAGAGAGAGAGAGAGAGAGAGAGAGAGAGAGAGAGAGAGAGAGAGAGAGAGAGAGAGAAGGAACATAATGTGAAGTGGGATAATCTAAGATTGTAATAGAAATTGATATTTTTTGTAACCTAGAAGGCCTTATAGTTGGGCGTGTAATTGGTATTTGGATGAATATAGGAATGAAGGTATTTTACTTCCTCTATCTCCTAAGTTGTTTGTATTCATTGTTGTTTTTGTTCTGTTGACTTTGTGTAGGAAATTTGAATAGTCAAGTGTGTCTTTGGCCCTTGTAATTCATATCTCCCTATGTTAGCTAGTATTAGAGCATAGGTTCATTCTTGTGGATAGTGGATTGTGTAGAACCTCAAGTGAATTTGATTGTGGGGTAGTAGATCTAAGGATTTAACCTAGAACTTGCAAAAGGTTGCAATCTTGTAAGAAACTAATTTCTAAAGATGGTTTGAGGTAAAGAAAATTTTGATAATACAATATTGGATACATTGAGATAAATTTCCGCTAGATTAGATGTTGTAGAGACATCCTAGAGGAGAGGAGTAAATCTTGATGATGTAAGTGATAATGAAGCAGTAGCACCAAAACCTAATCTAGAACCTGAAGAAGTTCAAGATGAGGCAAGGTTGTTGAGAGTATTGTCTAGGAAAAATTCTAAACATATTGTAGAAGTTGTTCCTTATGATGGGAAATTAGATACCATTCTCATGTTGGATTGAATCTTTGAAATGGAAAATTTATTTGAGTATGAAAACACTCCTAATAATAGGATGGTGAAGATTGAAGTTACTAGGTTGAAAGGACATGCCTCACTGTGGTGGGAGCATTTGCAAACTGATAGACAAAGAAGAGGAAAGGATAATATCCAAGCTTAGGTAAAAATGGTGAACAATGTAAAGAAAAAAAAATTTCTTGCTAATTACCAATTTATCTTGTTGAGAAAGATGTACATTTTTAGATAAAGAGATGTGAGTGTGAAGGAATATATTGAGGAATTCTATAGATTGAACATCAGATCTGCACATGTGGATGATGATGTTGAGAAAATTGCAAAGTACATAAATGGATTTAGATCAAGAATTCAAGATAAGTTTTGTGAAATTGGAATGTGTGGAAGAAGCATACCAATATGCCTTGAAAGATGAGGAGATCTTGACCAAGAAGGGTGAACAAAGACAAAGAGGTAGAGGTGGTAGATTCTAGAGATGTAAAGGTAGATATTATGGAGAAGGTGGTAGATCTAATAGTTTTGTGCAAGATAAAGGGAAATCTTAATGGAAGAATGATGATAAAGGAAAGATTGAGTGGAAAGGTAGTGATTTGTGCCAAGAAGGTACTAGTTCTTACTGAGGAAGAGGTGATTCTTATTCTAGAGGTGGTTTTCATGGTAATTGTGTTGGTAATTGTGGTGATTCTTATTCTAGAGGTAGTTTTCATGGAATTTTTTTTCATTGGTAAAATATGAATGTAATTATTCTTATTCCTTTAGTTTTTTCATTATACTAATTACTTTTTGGGCTGTGAGCTCTTCTTGTAATTGGAAGTGCATGTTTGGGCAACAAGCTCTTCTTGCATCTACTGTACTACAACTTCTAATAGGGTAGGAATCTCCTAATAGGGATTCAAAGTCTCCTAATAGGGACTCTCTATACTGAAATTTCTCATTGACTCCTAATAGAGTCCACCATCTAACAAGGAACACATATATCAATATATTATCTAGTGAGTATCATCCCCATCGAGGTTTTCCCTTGGCCAGGGTTTCCCTAGTTAAAAAAATATAGTGTTAGGAGTTCTCTTTATGCATGGTTATTATTTCTATTCACCATTACTTGTTTACTTTCTTATGCATGGTACAAAGTAATTAATAATATCCAGTTGGTGATAAAAGTTTGTAGAATATTGATTCACCCCACACCCCCCTCGGGCAAGTATTCCCTATTTCTAACAATTGGTATCAAAGCACAATTACTTAGAAGAGGCTTAACATCTTGAGTAAGATCCCTATGGATATAAGACATTTGATTAAGAACCTTGAAGAGGCACTTGGACAAATTGATCTCCTTACTAAAGAAAAAGATAAGCTGAAAGATAGATATGAAGACTCCAATGTATACATTGGACAATTGAAGGACAAGATTGAACATCTCAAATCCAAGCCCGAATCTACTAAATCTTCTAATGATGATAAATATTCAAAATTGAAAATAGATTACAAGATCTTGAAGCATTAATTGTTGATTACTAATCTAAAGTTGAGCTTGAGGAATGATCCTAGAAAAATTGAATCTAATTTTAAGACTAGAAATACAAATCTTAGAGCAAGTCTAGCAAAGAAGACATCTAAATTTGAAACATTGAAAGAAGATCATGAAGAACTTGATAAGTACAACACTATTGTAAAAGGTGAAATAACTTGGTGAAAGAAACAACTTGAAAAGCTTTACACTAGTAGAGAAAAGCTTGATGAATCTATGTCAATACAAAGACCTACCTATGATAAAACTGGTCTTGGTTATTTATTTAACATGTCTACAAAGAAACCTGAAAGTAAATTAGATTAGAAAGAGAAAGATAAATCCTATGATAAGATTGAATATAGTCAATCTTCTAATAAATCCAAAGAAGTTAGACAAGAGAAGGAAACTATGAAATTGGATGAACCTAAGAAAGTGGAACCTCGTAAGTAAACCAAGTATGAATTTAAAGTTAAATATTTTTCATGTAATGAAATACGTGATATGAAAATAAATTGTACAAATAGATTATTTAATCATGTTACAAAAATTTTACTATCATAATTGTCATGGTATTGATCATAATGCAATTGATTTTAGAAAACCTAAATATGATAATGATAAAAGAAATAGTAAAATGTGTGGAAGCACTAACCTTGTAGATAGAAGAAGATCTAATGAAAGGGCATCAAGAGAAAGTAGACCTTATGAAGAAAGGAAGAAGATCATATTTTATAAGTGTAACAACTTTGGACACATAGCCTAGAATTGTCAAGCACCTATTGATCAACATAATCCTAGAAGCAGAACCCCAGTATATTTGTTATGCAACAACTTTAGACATACAACAAAGTACTATAGAATGGACATAAGAAATAATGGAAAAAACTTTGGAAATGATAGAAGGAATCATAGAATAAAATTTGGAAATAGAAGAAACAATGAGAGGAACTTTAGAAAAGATAGAAGGAATCATGAGAGTAACTCTAGAACTAAGAAAAACAATGAACAAACAAATGTAGTTAGTGAATTTGAGAAGAACACTATGAGGCAATTGTAAAGGGGTTAGATATTTTAGAAGAAAAGTTAGATGATGCTGAGATAGGAAATTTGAAGTTAGCAATTGAATTTGATTCAACTGAGTTGACTTAATCTCGTTCACAGAACCATAATTGTAAACTTCATTTAGAGATCAAGCTACTTGTAGAAAGCTTGAGGGAAGATGTATTATAATATGTTTGGACTATAGTTAAGCTCTCTTACAATTTGGAGCTTATTGGAACAAGTTACAAAGGAAATAAGATGAAATCTATGTTTCTACAAAAAAATTATGAAGCAAAGTTTTATGAAGCATTGTCATGATGGAAGGAAGCTATGGTAAACCTTAGATAACATTTGAAGATTGGATAGTTGATCTCAACCAAATATTTGAATTCAAAGAAAAATAAATATCTTTTTTCATTAATCAAAGTATATAATTAATATAGGTTCTACATAAATAAAAGGAGTATGAACTTGATTATTTCTACATTGTGATCATCTTAGAAGCTAAGAGCACATATAAGCAATTTGGAAAAAGCAATTTCAAGAAAAAATCGACTCTAAAAAATGTATTTTATCATTTTCTACACATAAATTCTTCAATAAATTTATATTCAGTGTAATCATGGATATGTCTATTTTTTAGAATTTTGAGAATATTGAGGGACCCAAATTCAAGGTTGTACTAGTGAAACCCTAAGGAAAACCCTAATTCGGCATTATCAATTACTCTAAATGTAGTGTTATTAGAAGATGTAGGAAGCTATCTATGTAGAAAGTTTGAAACTATTGGAAGTGTGTTTATGAATAGAGATATGAAATTGTTTTCAACTGTGATATGACTATTAAACCTAGATATGAGCATCTGAAACACTTAGGCTTAGTCAACTATCATTTCTACTATGAACTTGATACTAAGGAATGGACACAAATTATATTAAGCAGAATTCATAATAGAAATATTTGGATAGGAGATAATGTAGTTGGCATCTCTGCCAATCTTATTATGAGGTCATAGGTCTTAGCAAATAAGGTAGTGTACATATTGGTGAGAAACTAGTTAAGAAGAAAGTTGAAAATTATACCAAGGTAGTTTACAATGGTAAAGCAATGGTGATCAACACCATCCAATAACATGATGTAAGATTCTTGAGTAGAATCATTCCATACTCTCTATGTGCAAGTTCTAAGAATGATGATTTATTGATAGGATTTATTTATGTAGCTTATAAGATATGTGGTGAGAAACAAAAAGTGAATTTGAGTGAAATTCTAAGAGTACAACTTATTAAAAACTTAGAGAAGATAAGAGAACCAAGAATGGTGTACTCAGATTTCAATCTCTGAATTAATCATATTTTCTTTCATGTTCTTAATAGATTTTCATTCTTATCAGTTACTAATATTATGAGAAGTGAAAGATGTACTATGGAAAAGATAACAAATATATGCAGAAGACATCCAACAAAGAAAATCTTGGACAACAAAAATTTGATTGTGAGAACAATTTAGAATGAGATGAAATAGAGATACATAATTTCTCCTGCAGTTGTTGACAAATTTAAGAATGATATATGTTTTATGGTGGACACTAACCTAACCTATATCAAAGTAGTAGAACCTTGGGAAACATTTCTTGAGCCCCTAGGTTATGAATTGAGTTATGATATAGCTATTAGTTATATTGATTTCTTGTTGAAATTAGATAGTGATCAAGTATCATATAGATTTGGAACATATGAAGAAATAATGCAATTAGCCTACCAAGCATCATTAGAAAAGGCATCTCATAAGAAGATTGCATCTATAATGAAGAAAACACTATCAAAGGTTAGTATGCCATAAGAAAAATCAGTAGCAGTAAGATAAACTATCTCCATAATAAAAAAAATTGGTGAACAAGGTGTGATGTATGTAAAACCTTTGTTAGTTTGCCAAGGATTTGATGTATCTATTGTAGAAACTCCTATAGAATAGAGCTTTTCATATGTTGTTGTATCAATTGAACAACCAAGTTGATCCAAAAGATAGTTAAAGAAAGTCAAGCAACAAGCTACTAGACCTAAAAAGAGAAAGAATACATTGTTGACAATTAAAAACTCTAGTGATGAAGAAGAGGAGGAGGAACTAGAAGATAAACAACAAGAGAAAGTTACTATTTCTAAGAAACCAACTAGTAAATCAAGGCAACCATGGAAACCCAAGATAGAAAATATTAACATAACAATTGTTAATGAAGGGAACTTTGTATAGATAAATAAGTTCTATGATTTGTACAATGACATTGGGAAGGAATAAATTGATATCTCTACTATGAGATATATGGTTATAAATAACTTGAAACATTAGAGAATTAAAAGCTTTCTAAATCATAAGGCTTATGGAAAAGAAACAACCTATTCATGAAGAAGACATGGAACTTTGGAAGTCAATGTTGAGAACTAGTGGTAAGATAGATGATGAAAATGAAATCAAGATATTGATGAAGAAACTAGCACCTTACTTGTTATGTAAGATGAGGCCATTTCTATTCATGGGAGGAGAGAAGAATGTTATATGAAGTGAAACTATAGTAGCTAACAATCAAATGATGAGTGAATCAAAGGCAGAACCCTCTACTATAGAGAGAAACTCAGAGGTATCAGTAAGTGGTAATACTATGTGGATTGATTAGACAAATGTTACAATTAACATTGATAAAAACTCATTTGATCAACCTAAGCCCCATTCTAAATATATTCAGGATAAATTAAGATAATTGGAAGAATATGTCAAAGCTAAAGACACTTATACAAACTTCACCTATGTCAATCTTAATCCAGTTGAGATTGCATCATATGCTTTTTGTGCAATGCTCACTACTGCCAACGTAGAAAAGGATACATGGGAGAAAGGTATGGATAGTTTAAAGGAAAAATTTGATGCTTGTATGAATATTTTAATAGCTTAAGGCAGTGAGACAATGTTTTGACAGCAATTAAACAACCTTTTTTAATAGTTTTTTGTTGTTTTGACCTTTGTCATTGATGTCAAAGGGGGAGAAATTGTAGAAGAAAATTGTATAGTAATTTATGTATGTAGAAATCAGTATTCAAAGGGAGAGCAATTAAGGAATTGAGTATTTGTTATATGTAATGTAATAGATGATAAGTATTGTAAGTTTTTGTTAAGGTTTTGTCACTTAGCCAATTTTTCTTACTTCGTTGCCATCAATGCCAAAGGTATAGATTGTTGACAATTGGCTATATGAAGTGATGTAATTTTTTTCATTAATGGTAACACATAATATACATACTTGTGGTAAACTTCAGAAATAAAGATACTTAGCTTTTGGTATTCAAAAAATTGTCTAAGTATGAAATTGGTTTACATCAGTACATTGTTTTATATGTAAATGTTATTGACATCATAATATGACTAGCAAAGTTAGATGGAGACAATATAAATGTTGATGATGATGTGTAACC